>VXAC01004589.1:1627138-1833517 GCA_013399225.1 Rhipidura dahli | reverse complement strand
TTTAAATAAAAAAAAAAAAAAAAAAAAAAAGAGCCTAGGCAACAAGAGACCACAAACTGCTACAGGAAGAAGAAATCAGGGCAGGCCAAATTCTCAGTCAGAGTAAATTGGTGTGATTCCAGTAAAGTCAGTGGTGCTGGGTCAAATTATCTGAGTTGTGGATCTGGACTGAAGAGGATAAGTACGTGAGAGCACTGCTGAATCAAAGGCAGATGAAAACACTGCTGAGCTGAACTCAGTACTCCCATCTCCCTCCAGAATAGAGAAGAAAAAGAAAAACAGGTCATGTTTCTGCTGTCTTTCCACAGCTTCCAAAATAATCATGGTTTACTCCTAATACTGCTGCAATTTAGCACTATGCACTGCTTTATTTACACACACAGCACCATTTTAATCCACATTTTCCTCTTCTTTCCATTCTCCCAAATTAAATTATAGCCTTGATGGCTCTGGGTAATGCACGACGAAAATACTCTCGAGCTATGATTCTAAATCCCCAAATGGATTTGTATAAATAAACTGCTGAGGTATCATTCCTCTGTCACTTGATATATTAAAAATTAGGATGTATTCTTTCCTCTGTGCTGCTCTGAAGCAGGAAATAATTTTCATTTTCCTTTGCTGTACCACAATCAAAGTTTGTAGGCAGCAGTTTAGCTTAATCATACTTATGCAATTACTGTCAGAGCCTGACATTTTCCTTTCACCTTCACTATTCCCAGGAGATTAAGCTATCAACCCTTCAAGATCATTACAGTTGTTTACATGCAGGTGGAAAAAGGAGTCTCAAACAGCAGGAAATCTTTATCTCTGGCTATGGCATGAACCAAACCCTCTGAATGTTGGGGATTTTTTTTATTTAGTGGGATGGGATGGAAGCAGTATCCACAGCCAAGAAATGGACTAAACAGGGGAGCACAAATGTTTCACTGTAAAAAGTTTGAGACAGCAACATAAGAATTCTAATGGAAAGGCTGTTCCACAGACATCCCAGGATGTGTGCTTCTGTGCTGGATGACGGGAACCACCTGGATATCAGATAATCCTTTCAGTTTTTCTTCCCCTCTTAAGCCAGCCTACTACGGTCAACAGGGTTGCTGCACTGAGAGAAATCTTAGCAGAAGTGTCCAGTAGCTGAGGGGGAGGAAGGAGCAGCAGATGAGACTGACAGGTTCNAAACAGAGCTTCTGCAGGTGTTCCTGCCCCTGGGGAGGCTGCTCAGAGCAGCTGCTCTTGGGTTGACCAGCACTGAGGCTGTGTGAGCTCTGAAATGTCAGGGTCTGAAAACAGCAGCTGTTCCTGCAGGGCTCCCCGTGGCTGAAAGGAGTTGGCAGAGACTTAAAAAACCTGTCTGGCTTCTCAGCCATCCCCTCACTTGGCCTTTAGGAAGCAGCTCATGCTCAGGTAAGACATTTCTTGCAGGTACACACACACACACACTCCAGCCAGTCCCTGGACTTGAGTTTATTTGTTTATAAGTAGAGCCACGGCATCAAAATACAGAGTGGTTTGGGTTGGAAGGGACCTCAAATGCCATCCAGTTCCAATCCCCTGTCGTGAGCAGGGACACTTTCCCCTAGACCAGGTTGCTGGCCTGCAACTCTTCCATATAACACTGGACACCTCTTCTCTCTTAGATGCCGTAGCAAACTTTGCTCTCAGTCCACTTTCACCTGCCCAGCACCACCAACACATAAAATGCAAGACACAAACAAAGCCTTCATCACTTTTTAATTGATTTCCCAAGGAAAGGAAGCTTCTGCAGCCCTGCTGCATTGTCTGCCAGTCCCCACTATTCATCAAGTACCTTGGCCAGGTTCAATCATCATTAGACAAGAGGTAAATGCTTCAAGGATATTAAAGTCTGCTAAGGATGGTTAGGAAGAAAGAGGAGATGGGCAACAGCTGGTGTTGCAATTATAAGAATTGGATATTCGGCATTTTAATCATAATATTTGACACCAGAGTATCTTTGGAATGGAAAAGAAACCAGATTTTGCAAGGCCTTCTGCTAATGAAGATCTTTATTCTTTTCTTTTTAAATCCCCTGGGCGACCAGCACAATCTGGTGAACATTTCTATGGTTCAACTTATTTCTGTTGCTCTTCATTTTGTATAAATAAGGTTATTTGTTCAATTACACTGTTCCCTCAAGTTGTTAAAACCACATCAAGATACTTTTAATTTCTCAGTATATTATATTTCTTATTTCATTAAACTGAAGCATTTAGTTAAAGCTTACAATGTTCACTCCTCTAGCATAGACATAGAAATCAGAATTACCTCAAAGGTTCTCCTTATTTCTCTAGTTAGATAATCTTTCCTTTCTTTACAGTGCAGAGCTAAGTCTTCTATTATTGTTATGGAATATTTAAAACCCATTTAAAATGCTATCAAGGTTGTTCCCAAAGACATTTGGAATGAAAGTCATTAGGAAAGCCATTTTCAGTAATTTCATGAACTCCATTTCTTCCCCAAATTTATATTTTAGTGTGAAAGGGAATAGTATGGCCATGTAAGTAAAAATTACCATAAATTTAATTAACTGCAATGCTTACCATAATAAAAACCACTATCTGTTAAACAGAGGATTTCTTCACTTAGAAACAAAGAAGACGACTGTATATTTTTTTTAACTTCTCTTTCCAGTGACAAGAATGCAGCAAACATTTCACCTGGCTGAATGAGGGAATTAAATGATGAAGGCACTGCTTTCCACATGTGATTCCTCAGACCACCACAACCTCAAGCAAATGCACAGCCAGACTTTGGGCATTTGCTCAGTAGATTTTTCTTCCTTTTGAACCAGTCACAAATTCTGTTCTGTGCTGCAGTTTTTGACCTCTTCTTGCAGCTGAACTTCAAGCACAAGTTAGGAATCCAGCAGGCTAATTAGTGTCTTACAGGCTTTCATTAAGCAACCTTTTTATGTATCATGGGTGGATAGGATTTCAAGATCTGATATTTCTCACATGGAGATGAAGGGGGCTAATGGACAAAAATAATCCTCTCCAAGCACAGATGAATAGCTGGGCTGACTGGGATGCAGAATAAAGAAGTGGAGCAGCAAAAGGTTCCCCATGTCACAGGAGAGAGAGGCAGACACAGATAATTTTGCTCTAGCAGTTTTTTACCATGTTAAATAAATGTGATTCTTCAGCTTCTGTGCACAGACGTTACTGATTCCCTTTGACTGCAAGGACTATAAATTTCAGACTGCATTTTGCCCCTTGCTGTGCAACACCTTGCAAAAAACTGAAGCTATCCACAGTCAGCATTGAACCAGCATGAATCTCAAGGACATTCCCAGCAGAAAGCAGTTCATTTAAGGATCTTTAATTAATTAAAGGCAGGAATCAGGACCTGTCTGTCTTACAAGCTTCCAGGAGCATTGTACTCTGAGTCTTGAAAGTCACGATGGCCAGAGCTCTTGCAGTACTCAAGACAAGAATCTCGGGGCTTAATTTTTAGGCTCTTAAAAATCTTATGTAAAAACATTCTAAATAATGTACTCAGTTTCTGTTTAATTACTGCTCTTTTGGCTTCTGGCTCTGCACAATAATAAGGGTAAAGAATTTGTCCTGAGGACCAAGAACTGTTTCATAAAGAGATTAAAAAGCATGGGCAAAATTATCATGAGCAATGTGTGGAGTGGACTCAGCACAGGTCCCAAAGGGCCCTAACACTGCATTAGGCAAAATATTTGTACAACTTATAAAGCACTGAGCACAAATAGAAATAACATGAACCCCCTTTGATCTTTCCTAAGGGCAAAGATAAAAGGATAGTTACAAAGGGATGTGAAATTTCACCTTTCTGTTGCCAGTACCTCATAACTCACAGATTGTATCTCCATTTTTCATTCCAGTCCTTGAGCTCTACATTTCCTGAGCACTCATTTGTAATAGATTTTTCTCAAGATAAAGTTTTAATTTTTTTTTTGTTGTTAAAATACAGCTCACAGGAAACAGTAATTCCTCCTCCAAAGTAAAAGAAACAAAGATCAAACCAGAATAATGACTCCATGATTTGACTGTTCCAATTCTTTATGGTTGCTACTTCTTTTCATTTTCACAACTGTAAGAGATTGATCTGAAATTTAACTACTTTGAGGAGCCAGTGAAAGCAAAAGGATGAAGTGTAGTATTTTGTTTGTAAATATATACGGCCACATTTTTAGATGTGGCACTTAGAGACATGGGTTAGTGCTTGGGCCTGGCAGGGTGAGGTTAATGCTTGGACTCAGTGATCCTGGAGGTCTTTTCCTACCTTAATGACTCCAGGATTCAAAGATTCTGTACACAGGTAGATATGGAGAAATGGGTAAAAATGTATTTTACATTTGCACTATCAGGATGTGTTAATGGTTTTATTTTCATAACTGACCTGAGAGACTGGCAGGAAAAACAGCTAATATTCTGCTGGAGGTTTTATGAATATATGATAGTTCTCTCTTAATCATCATCATCATCTCCAAATCCTCAATCACAATTATCCCCACAAGATGTCCAGGAGGAACAACCTGACTTTTCCATTCAGTGCAAATTAATACTGCTAGAACTGAGTAGCTTCAAGCTACACAAAGAGCAAAGTTCCTTTCCTGAGACCCCATAAAGCAGAATCGATATCTGGATTTGTTTGATCAGCCACTAAAATCTAATTTTATGCAGCAACACCACTCTCAACTCCCAAGCAGCAGAGCTGGAGTGGGCTCTCCACACTGCACATTTTTAAGTACCCTGTGTTCAGCCAGGCTATAAATTATCCCTTCACATCCTGAAGTAAAACTCTAGAGGTCCTTGCTACAAAAATACATGAGCAGGAACAATGAAATGGGCATTTTGAGCAGAGATAACCTGGGCCTAGTTCTTGAAAATGAACAGCCAGGCTGCTGGCAATTATCTCTAATTACAGTTGGTACAAAAGGGTTTTCGTAATGCACTTCTGTGCAATGTGCAAGCTTGAGATGAGGTCCCAAGGCTGAAACATTTGTTCCCCTTATCCATTAAGTGTGTTTCTAAAAACTAATAATTAGAAGATCATTCAGGAGGAAAGATAACACTCTGACATGGTCACTTAGTAAAGACATAAGACTTATTATTTGCCTCTCAAGAGGACTGATCCTGTCCCAGTTTATTATGAACCATCGTGTAAACATTTAATTACCAGAACTGAAAGAAAAGAGAGAGAAAAAGTATCATTAAACCCATTTTCCAGATAAAGAATCTGCCACAAAAAGTTTTCTGCATACATTCTACATCAAAGCTCAGAAACTCCCAGCCCAAGGGTAATTTTTAGGACTCGAATAACTTGGAATCTGTCAGAAAAGTTCTATCAAAAAGATTGCAAAAAATGATATATCAGCCTCAGATATAGATTTTCTGATAATTTTTTGGGTTTAGATTTTGCTTTGCCCCTGTTGTGGCGATTAATTTTGAAGCAAAGACATCAAAACACCTTGATAAGACAGCAAAGGATAATCTTCCTTCGGTGCTTGAAATATAAATATTGGTGTGCTCTTGTCAAGCAGGTCCTGCTTTAAGACCTGACCAGATGTTTGTAGTTTTGTCAATCCATTAATCATTCCTTGCTTGGGCTGCTTCCTCAGCTCTGTTGGTAAACAACTTCTGCTGAGCAAACCTTGGGTTAAAAATCCTCCTTTCCTTACACACTGCTGATTGGGGACACAAGGGGAGCTGAGCTGAGAAGGAAGAATAAGCCCTTATTTATGCTCTGGATAAAACAATTTCTTTGGTGCCTCACGTGCTCCTTGTGCTGCCATAGGTGCATGAAACCTTCAGTGTTTACTGAATCATTTACCTGACCTGCTGCATTCACTGTATTTAGAACCAGGATTGCTTTGAATACTCAGCTACAAGTAATGACCAGGAACAAGAAATATCAAGATTTTAATTGCACTCCATGTGTCTGGTTGTTCTTAGAAATTACTTCAAATGTGTATTTGATTAAACAAAAGAGAAATAGAAAAATTAAAAAGTTATTTGTCTGTAAGTCTCCTGTCTCAGGAATCTGTCTAAGTACTTTCTGAATAATAAAAGTCACAAAATTCCCTCTGGGGCAAAAGAGCTTCAGCATATTGGTCTTGGACTTAAAAAGTCTGATTTTGTGGAGGGCTGGTTGTGCTGTCTTCCTTCAGAATTATAAGAAATTGGTGTCCCTTCTCACCTTCAGTGATCAAAAGATTCTCTTGACCCATTATGCTAATTACTCCCATAGACAGCACTGAATTAAAATAGAACATTTTATCCTTGTTAATTGCCTGAGATGCACAGATGAAAGTAGTTGGATATGTTGTCCAGAGAAGCTGTGGCTGCCCCATCCCTGGAAGTGTTCCAGGCCAGGTTGGACGGGGCTTGGAGCAACCTGGGTTAGTGGAAGGCACCCCTTTCCATGGCAGGGGGGTGGAATGAGATGATCTTTAAGGTTCCTTCCAACCCAAACCTTTCTGGGATTCTATATAAAGCTATATAAAATTAATTTGATTATTCCTAATGAGTACAAGACTATACCAGTCAAGACAGAGCTGAAGGAGAACAGCTGAAGCAATGCTGCAAAAAGTGGCCCAATAAATATGATCCTTATCCATATAACTCCAGAGAAGTGTGGTAGCACAGATGACAGAGCACTGAGTTTGCTTTGCTATCCATTGTCATATTTTCAAACCAAGGAGCACTGGGACATGTTTGGTCTGATCTTCAGCTCTGACACTGTGGGTAGGTTGAATCTGGAGAATTTCCTAAGTTTTATGGACCAAAAGAATTAGGAATAAGAAACAATTAAAAAGAATACTTTTTAAACATATCACTAATTTTAGGTAACTCTGAGATTGGCCTCAGGGCCCAAAACAGAATATCTTTTTAAATGGAAAATTCTGTGGAACAGGAGGAGCTGCGTGCTTCATGTCTTGCCTCGGCAGCAGAGATGTTGCCCTAGAAACACAGCAAAGAGTAAGTTTGACAAGGCAGTCTCTGCTGTACAAAAAATTAACTGTTTCCATGTGGTGCACTGGCCATGGCTGTAGGTTTCAGGAATCTCCCACTCATCCCTGTCTGGGAAGCTTAAAAATGTTCAAGTGTGTGCTTTTCAAACACATCAGGGGGCAGTTCTGCAGAGGAAGCCTGGTCTATCTCTGAGACCATGGTGATACCTTGAGAGGCCTCCCAGAAACAGAGCCCAGCCAGGAGTAAAGGGAATAAAGATGGGGATTTCTTGGAAAGGCCTCCAAAGGTACCCCTGGGGAGCCAGAGGTGCTGCCCAGATGGGCCCCGAGATGGACCCTGAGAGGCCACGAGTTCTTCCCACTTTGATAGGTTTGGTTCATTTGCATCTCAGGGTTGATTCTCCAATTAAAGCTGCAGTTAATGATGGAATTGCCCTCAGCTTGCCCCCCTCAGAGGCTCTTTGGTTGATCCTTTTTGGGCCCAGTTTGGGCTGGGTGTCCTTGGAGAGCAGCCCCGGAGAGGCTTTGTTGTGTGTGCCCAGCACAGAGAGCAGCACTGAACAGGGAACAGGCAACTCCAGAGTTACACACTGGGCACTGCAGGGCTTGGAAAATAAAAAAGTTAAAACCTAAGGCATCAGTGGTTTGGCAGGAGGAGCATCCAGTGTCCCCAGATTTTGAGCCTGTGACTGTGGTGTCAGGAGATCAGGTGCTGGTGGCTGGCTTGGTGACACCTCTGTGTTTGTTCTGCAGAAAACCAGCTTGAAAAAGAACTCTTGGAATCTGTTCCTCATGGCATTGCTTCCTCACAGCATCTGCTCCTTTTCAACCTTACAAACGGAACTGCAGGAGTTGCTGGTTGGGCACATCATGAATTTGGAATGAAAGCTGGAGGCTCCAAAGGTGTGGAATGTGCATCTCCCTCCAGAGAGACAACTAAGGAAGAAGCTCTTCTCACTGAGAGAGAGACAGTGTTGCAAACTCTCTTTTTATCAAAATAATAAAGGTAATTTTTCACATGCATTGCCACCAGCCAGAGTTACCTGTGGGCTCACAGGGAGATAATACACCTGAAGTTGCCCAAATAGAGGACATAACCCTAACAGAGATTTCCAAATTCAGCCATGGTCCTGCTTTCTGATGATTGGGATTCTTTTTTTCCCCTCCCACATTGCTTGGGCCCAACCAGGCTGTGGGACAGTAATGATGGACCTTTTGTGCTTCTCCACAAACAAAGGCTCCCCTCCATGAGCCTGTGAAGTTTCAGTGTCTCTGAGATTCAGCCCCAAAACTTCAGTGGGAGACACATTAAGGATGTTCATTCAGGGCACTTCACACCTCCTTCCAAACCTAATTACTTCCATTCAAGTAGCATAATAGATAAATTAATTTATTCCAGGAACAGGTGTTTTCCTGCCTTATATTCCTCATCAATATGAGCAGTTCTTCAAGCATTTCTAAACCCTTCTCCTCTGATCCAGCCTTCCTTTTATTCCCTCCTTCCTTTTTTTCCCTGCTTCAAGTCAATTTTATTTGATTTTTTTCCTCTGCTGGCCTTGAAAAAAAAAATATCTCTTTAAGGCTCTTGTCTACTTAATGCTCTCTGCACAGTGACTGACAAGAAACTTTTCCTTTTATTAGCTCCACTCCTACACTCAGGTGGGTGCCTCATTTACCACATTAGGTGGTCAAAGTGCCCTGTTAATTTCATGTTGTGATGCTGCCAAAGGTGAGATGCAGCTATTGCAAGACAGGCTCCTAAAAGGCACATATCTATTTTGGAGCTGATCATTCCTGACTCCCTTTTAATTAATAAAAGGAGACATGTAAGGTAACTAAAATTCTGCTGGTGTCTTGGGTACTCAGGTTAGCATGACCCGAGTTATTGTCTGGTGATGATTATTTGACTGTAAGATGATTCTATCATACTAACTCAAATATTTAACTGTTGTGCAGGGCTATATCAGTCCTACCCCAGAATGATGGCTGAGAGTTGGTGGAATGAATCTCCAGGAGATGAGCACATGTCCAGTTCACGTCCTTCAGTGCAGTAATTTTGATTTTAGTTTGTAGCTGCAGTACTGGGAATAATTAAAAAAAAAAAAAAAAAAAAAAAAAAGTTTACTAAAGATTCATCCAAGCTGCACTTTAAATAGAAATTCTGAAAGCACAAAATGTCTGTGGAATCACAGTGATAGTGCTGATAAAATCACAATGAAAATAACTATGTTTCTATGATAACCAGTTATTGACAGGCTTAGTTGTTATCTTATTTTGCAGGGAAAAAAATAAAGAATAAACACTTGCTGTTCGAATTTTCTTGGATTCTTTGGTGTCCTGGGAATTTTCAAGACATAACCAAAGGGGAGTTATGTTTTCTTCTCTGAAAATGCATTTTCAGACTACAGACAGGATGGTTATTTAGCCTCTGAGTTGCAGAATTCACACAATGCTTTCAAATAATCGCTTTTCTTGTATAAAACCACACACCAGCTTCCCTAAATGGCTGAAGAACACCACAAAGACAAGGTCATGTTTTCCCAGTTCCTTTTGAACTTTGTCAGGCACGATGCTGAGTTAGACAGAGCTTCCATCTCTGGAAATTTGCTCCATTTCCAGAGCAAATATTCCTGCAGTGCCTCAAACAATCCTTTAAACACCAGTGTCAGTGACAGAGGGCCATGGAAACCCTTTACTCATTTTATAGCAGTCATGGACTAGGGATGAGACGTGAGTTAAGGTGAGATGTGGTGCTCAAAAACCATGAGAAAGCCTTTACTTGGATATTTTCTACTGATACAGATTATTCACTCTCCTCTTCTACCAAAAAGCAGTATTAAAATTAAGGGTGCACACAAGGGCACCGCTGAATATCACATACAGTATAAGACAATTTAGAATATTTCACAGGGATTTATGTTTGGTGAACCAAAAACTCACCTCTGGTTAGTAAAAAAATAGCAACATACTTCCCTTGTCATAATTTCTCAGGACCCAACAGATGAAATGAATAAAGAAAATGAAGGAAGACCATGTTTGCCAGCACTTTGAAATTTTACCAAAGAACTTTTTTTAATCCAAAGAGATTATTTCTAATTTCATGCATGGCAAGACTCTGGCATCTGGGCAGCTGAAATATCCTGATCAGGGTGTAAGTTTACTTAGTCACAGAGCCAGGCAACAGCTTTTGAGTCTGGGATAGTCAAGATTCCCACTCAGAAGTGGCAGATATGGAACTTCAGCTGGGGAAGATCCATGTCCTCTTGAAATTCAAGTGAAGTTCAGGCAGGATATCACAAACAGACACAGAAATGTAAACAATTAAATCAGATTGAGGTGTCTACTGAGCACAGACAGAGCAGAAACACACACCTAGCAGTTGAATACCTGAACATTTAGTTAATTTAGTTGTTTTCATCTTTTGCTGAGTCCCACCCCACTTGTTGTTCCTGTAGGGTCACGCAGGCAGATCCAAGCTTAATACCCTCGGTAGCTCCCAGGGCAGGATTTCCTTTGCACAGAGAAACTCCCTCAACTCTGTGCCATGCGTGGCAAGTAAGGAAAGCAACACTTGTGCCTCCCAAAGAGCTCTGTGTGTGAACATTGCCCATTTCCCTCAGCATTGCTAAGAGACGTTCATCTGCTGGAGAGGTGTTGTGGTGAGCCATGGCCAGAGCCATGGTCAGATGGACCAAGCAGACCCAAAGGTCCATTGGTTTGATGCCTCCACAGCCCAAGGGATCAAAGGTACAGTGACCACCCAAAAAGCTGTGTGAGAACATGCTGCCCATTGGCTCCTGCTCCCTCCTCCCCTTGTGCTTCATATTGGGTTATTTCTCCAGAAAGTTCTGTGTTTCTCGGTAGCTAATTGGCCTCTGTTACCCCTTACCCCCCCACTCCTTCTCCCATTCGCTCTGACCCCTTCTTCCCACGCTTATCATACCCCATAAATGATATTTATTGGATATTACATGTTTTCCCCACCCTGTATGCAGGAGTATAACTGATATTTATTGATTATGTGTTTCCCCACCCTGTATGCAGGGGTATAACTGATATTTATTGGTTATTATGTATTTTCCCCACCCTGGATGCAGGGGTATAACTGATATTTATTGGTTATTATGTATTTTCCCCACCCTGTTTGCAGGGGTATAACTGATATTTATTGGTTATTATGTATTTTCCCCACCCTGGATGCAGGGGTATAACTGATATTTATTGGTTATTATGTATTTTCCCCACCCTGGATGCAGGGGTATAACTGATATTTATTGGTTATTATGTATTTTCCCCACCCTGGATGCAGGGGTATAACTGATATTTATTGGTTATTATGTATTTTCCCCACCCTGGATGCAGGGGTATAACTGATATTTATTGGTTATTATGTATTTTCCCCACCCTGGATGCAGGGGTATAACTGATATTTATTGGTTATTATGTATTTTCCCCACCCTGGATGCAGGGGTATAACTGATATTTATTGGTTATTATGTATTTTCCCCACCCTGGATGCAGGGGTATAACTGATATTTATTGGTTATTATGTATTTTCCCCACCCTGGATGCAGGGGTATAACTGATATTTATTGGTTATTATGTATTTTCCCCACCCTGGATGCAGGGGTATAACTGATATTTATTGGTTATTATGTATTTTCCCCACCCTGGATGCAGGGGTATAACTGATATTTATTGGTTATTATGTATTTTCCCCACCCTGGATGCAGGGGTATAACTGATATTTATTGGTTATTATGTATTTTCCCCACCCTGGATGCAGGGGTATAACTGATATTTATTGGTTATTATGTATTTTCCCCACCCTGGATGCAGGGGTATAACTGATATTTATTGGTTATTATGTATTTTCCCCACCCTGTTTGCAGGGGTATAACTGATATTTATTGGTTATTATGTGTTTTCCCCACCCTGTTTGCAGGGGTGTATGACCCCACGCCCGCCGGATTTGCGCGGCTTTCTCACTGGTTTTTCTGTTCGGCAATAAACCCTTCCCTATTGCCCTAAGAAGTCCCCTCACATTTCTTCCTTGCCTCCTTCTCACACCCTGACCAGTGGTGGGCAAGATGGAACCAAGCCAGAGCTTCACCTGCCCTCCCTGAGCTGCCATCGGCTTCTCTCCCTCCCTTTGGGGCAGGCGGAAGATTGCCCGGTGCCCGGACCGCGAGCACCGGCAGAGACACCGCGGCAGAGAGGTGGCTGGGTATGGTCATTGGGGTAAACAAAACAACCCAAATAAACACAAAACCAGCCCCTGCCTTGCAGGAGAGAGGTGACATGGACAGAATTGCAATCACCCAGAGCAGCTGCAAGTAGAGATCTTAACAGAAAAAATCCAGCAATGCCAAGGGGAGGGTGATGGAGCAAAGTTAATCCTATTATAAATTAGTTTGTGCTTCCTGCTCTGAATGCTTGGGTTGTCCTCTTTGTTTCTAGAAAACATGATTTGGGAGGCTTAGCCTGCACAAACAACTGAGTCAACAAGTCCTGTGCCTGCAGGAAAGGAACAGGCCAGCCCTGGTTTGTGCTGATTCATGGCTATTTATTTAAGGTTTAGAGGTATGGTCATAGATCACCAGGATTTAAATTCCTCTTTGAAAGGATAAAACTTGAATTAATTGTTTAATTAAGTCCTTGAGCCACTGTCAGTGAATCATGGCTTAGCAGATTACTTATATGTAAAACACACATCAGGACTGCAGACTCCAGACTAATCAGAAGAAAGGTTGTGATGCTCATAGATCTTTCCTCACAGCTGTCATCTGGTTAAAGGATTCATTCAACTCTCTAAACTGTAGAAAAAGCAAATAGACCCCAAAAATAAGTCAGGACAGTTTATCCCATCTGGGATTGGGCAGAGCCAAAACACAATAAAGATGCAAAGTCTGCATCCTATTTGTGCTAATAATTAATTCTGGTTTTTTTTAAGTATATGTACTTGAACTCTCTGATACAGGTGGCTGGCTTTAAAAAAGAACCCAACTGCCTGTTTTACAGAAATCTTTGGGTGCTTAACAACATCACTGAAATTCTGAAATGCTCAGACTAGAATTTTCCCATGTATTTATACAAAATATGAGCTATGAGCATTCTATTGATCACAGTGTGCTTTTGTTCACCTATAGGCTACCTGGAATAAAGTCCCCAAGGCAGGGGATGTGGAATTCTGCTCATCCCTTGAGCATTCAATGCCTCAAAAATACTCCAGGGTTTCAGATTGCTTTTCTTTTCATAGCAGACACTAACCCTCCAGGGACAACTACCTAGAAATTTATGTCATTTTCCTGCTTTACTGCATCCCTCTCCAGTGCTGTGCAGACTTGGAGGCATCTTCCAGACACAGCACAGAGGAAAAATGGTGATCACCTGCATCACCTCCTCTGTTTGGAGTTTGCCTGACCTAAAAGGGTGTTTATTCATTTTTGAGATGGTTTCTCCTACTCAGGTGATTACTAGGAAAGCTGAGGCTTACTCTCTGTGCTCTTCATATGAGTGGAAAAGCCCTTCAGGGAGGAGTTTTGGGATGGTTTGAAGGGCAAAGAGTTGGTCACTCCTTGTCTCTGGACAGTGTCAGGCATTTCTGTGCTGTGGCTGGAAGCTCACACACCACACACCCCATAAAAATGGGAAAGGATTGGTTCTGAGATCCCTTCAGTCAGCCTCAGTACCAATAAACACACATAACATGCATTTTCTTTTAAGTAAACCAAGCTAATTTGTAATGGATAAAAACTGGGTGCTTCACACACATCTGACAATTCTATTCTTTTATAAAGTTGTGAATGTTTTCTTTTAAAGAAAGTTCTTTGCTGCTCAACACCAAACAACTAAGGCAGTTCCACATTAGGTGAATATTAAATAATTGTTAAATGACATCTTTGGGCATGATAAGCAATTAAGAGCCTAATCTACTTGCTATATAATGATCTTAAAATTATATATGCAGTATATATAATGGTTTTTTTTAAATATGCAATTAAAACTGTTCTTACAATTTAAAAATAGGAACTCAAACATGAGAGGCACAGCTATCCTTAGCAAAACATGATTCACAATTAAGCTGCTCCATAAATCCATTTCTACAGGTGCTTTGGTGAATTTAAGTGAATGCTTAAACCCTGAATGAGAAAAGGAAGCATTTCTGAGCCTTGAAATAAAATGTTTTGGGGAAAACTCCCTCAGGTCAAAGTTTAAAGGCTTAAATGAATCACTGAGCAAAGTGTACTGTAGATATTACACCTCTAATGTCTTGGGGTGCATTCTACACCCAACAGAGAGAGAAGAACAGAATCACAGAATGGTTTTGGATGGAAGGGAACTTAGCAATCACCCCATTCCAGCTCTTAAAAGTGTTGTCTGCAAATATATGACAAGCTGAGATAAAAAACTCAGGAGAGGATTAGTTAAAAAAAATTATCTTAGTAGCATGAATTAATTCACAAACTTCAGATCTGAAAGGAAAAACATTTCAAATATGTACAAGGACCTGTCAGAATAAGTTCTGGTTTTAACTCTGCCAAAAAGCCTGTGATGTCATTTGCATCATGTTCTAGCTGTGATTCATTAGTTATGTTGTCGTCTGCATCAGGTTTTCATGCCCCAGTTCTGTACCAGCTTTGAGCAATTAGAAAAGATCAGGCAGGAACTCAAGGGAAGCAGTGGATGTGAGCATATTTTTATCCACACTCTATAAAACCAGCAATAAAAAAATTGACTTTTTACAAAGTGTGAAATATGTCAGATCCAGCTGATTCTTCTTTCATGGAAGTTCTAAAGGCCAGCTTGGATGGGGCTTGGAGTGGAAGGTGTTCCTGTCCATGGCAAGGGTTGGAACTGGATGATCTTTAAGGTGCCTCCCAACCCAAACCATTCTGGGATTCTGATTTACACAGCAAGGAGATTTAATAGACAGAGAACAACATGATGGTGGTAGCTGTCAGGGACTTCTGGAAAATGTCCAGACTGACCCATCTCCTCAGTGAAAGGTTGTCCAGGATTTTTTTCCAGTTGAATGTTGAGTATCTTCAGGGATGGAAACTACATAGCCTCTCTGGACAAACTGTCCCTGTGACTGAACCCTCTGACATTAAATTTGCTTTGGAAAAAAGTTCAGATGGGATTTCCTCCTCTTGCAGGTTGCAGGTCGTTCTTTCTCTTGGTGTTATGGAGAATACCCTGGCTATGGCTTCTTTCTTCCCCCCAACAAGATATTTACCCCCACTGATAAGATCTTCCCCTTCTCTTCTTCTGGCCGGTGCTGACCAGGCCCATCTCTCTGGGACTGAGGTTTTAAACACCTTTCTGGAGCTGCAGTGGACTCAGTTGAGTCTTTCCACATCTCTCTTGAACCTCTAGCCCAGCACAGGGCACAGACTCCAGCTACATCCCAGTGGGGATGAGCAGAGGGGAAGGATCCCCTCCCTCCACCTGCTGCTGAGCCATTCTTAATGCAGCCCAAGGTGCTTTTAATTTACTTCGCTCTGAGGACACTGTGCTGTTTCATGGTCAGTTTGGTGTCCACTGGGACCCCTCAAGGCTTCTCCACAAGGCTGCTTTCCAGTCCACTGGTGCACTGGTTCATTCCTCCCCAGGTGAAGGATCAGCATTTCCCTTCCGTGACCTTCATGAGAATCCTCTCTGCTCATTTTTCCCAGACCCTCAGGGTTCTCTGAATGCCAAAACAACCACTCCCCCTGGATTTTTGTTGTCTCCAAACCTGCAGATGTCCCAGTCATTTATAACATTAACAAAACTATTACATGGTCTTGGTCCCAAAATCATCACCTGTGGTACTGCATTTCTGGCTTGCCTCCTGCTGAGCTTCCTGCTGCTGATCACATCCCTTTGATCTCAGTATTTCAGCCTATTTTCAATCCACCTCACTGTGTATTTATATTCTGTGTTCATGTGGTCACAGTCCATGCATCTTTGTTCCCTGATTTGCTCGTGGATCTGATCAGCTGTCCCAAAATTTGCATATCATGGAATAACAGAACCATAGAACGGTTTGGGCTAGAAGGGACCTTAAGGAACCATCCAGTTCCAAACCTCCTGCCACAGGTAGGGACACCTTCCACTATCCCAGGGTGCTCCAAGCCCCATCCAACCTGGCTTTGGACACTCCCAGGGATACAGAGGCAGCCACAGCTTCTCTAGGCAACCTGTGCCAGTGTATGTAGAAAAAATATGTTAAATCCAGACTTTGTAGAGCTGAGGATGTACACAGTGATCCCAGAGCCAGGAATACGCAGGAATATGCCTGTTGAGCATGTACAGTGCTGTAGTGAGCTGTGACTTACTCTGAGTCAGTCTGCCAGTCACCAGGGTACAGCTGATGCTTGGACTCATCCCATTTAATTTTGGCTGCCAAGAAGTTTGCTGTCTGTTCTGAGCTGGTCTTTTAGGCTGACTCTGTTGTCAACACACAGAGACAAGTAACCCCAGAGGGAAATTCATCTAACCTCTCTGCATCAGCTCCAGTGAGACATAATGAAGGGCTTGGATTAGATGCCTAATTATTGGATGGTGAAGGTTAGGGAAGATGAATCCCGTCAGACAAAAAAAAATCCCAGGTTGTAGGAAACATTCTGCAGGCTCCCTGCCAGCTAAGGACTCCTCTCTGCAGTGACACCTGGCCCTGGTCCAGCTCTTTTTCTCTTCCAAGCAATGTGCAAGGGAGGAAGCAGAAGAAGGGAACAACTTGACTTCCTGGAGCAGTATTTTTATTCTGCCTGTCTGTTGGATGAGTTGAGAAGGAAGGACTCTTTGGAGCAGCAGGGAGTGAATAAACTGGGGTCAGTGTGCCCAGGTTTGTTTGTTTGCTCTTTCCTGTGCTGCTGTTTTCCCCTGGGAGCCTGTTCTTGACTGGGGACAGATTGCATCCCCCTGCTCAATACCAACAAGGCATTTGTGGTGCTGAAATTGTGCAGGGAGAATATTCAGAGAGCAAAGGGGGTGTAGGTCCAAATGGGCACAAACAGGGTGACTTAGGGCTCCCCAGTAAATTAAGCCTAAATCTCCATGCTGTGTTTAATAATCCCAGCACTGAGCCATTGAGACTGATATCTGAGTTATCAACCATATCACAATTATTATCTCATCAGATTATTCCCCTCAACTTTTGTTTTGATGCCATGATGATTTTTGTCTTGTTTTTATACCCCTGTTATACCTTTTTACAGTTTCTGTATTCTCAGTGCTTTTTGCCCACATTCTTGGACTTGTTTGCCAAGCTGGGACACTGAACATCTCAGAAGCTTCGTAGTCAGGGATCAGTGTGCCCAGAGCCCAAGGGCCTCTCCAGAACACATTTTGGAAACTGAGATAGAACCATCCAGGGGAAGGTTCCTTGGGGAGGGGGCTCACTGGAGCCTCTCCTTGGGGAATCTTTGATAGATGTGCTAATTAGTAACACCTCTAATGGGATCCCAGATCTATTGTGGGTGGGCACTGCAGGGTGCATTGGGGTGCATTCGACCTGGCCGTGGTGCACCTGAGGATCCTTAAAATAAACACCAAGGGAAAATCCCTTTTTCCCTTCTAACTGTGTTTGGCTCTTGATTTTAAGACCAGGAAAAGGCATCAGTTTCACTCCCCCAAATAAAGGCTTCTAGTTTTGTTTCCAGGTCTACAATCATTCCTTTGTATGTCCAACGTGAACCAGGGATTCAATTTCATTTCCAGCATAGTAACTTAGCCTTGGTATGATGCATTTATCTAATTTTTTTTTGCCTCACTTTAAAAAAATAACCCAAAGACCACCTCCTACTGCAGCTGCAATTTGTGAGGCATTATAGGGAAATTTAGCCAGGGGATGAGAAATTGGAATAGGCTGGGGAAGAAACACATGATGTGGTAATCACGCCCTGAAGATATGTCAGATATGCCACCAGATGTCAATCAATCTTGGGTTGTGTTGCCCACCAGGACCACACATTCAGCAAGAAAGTCTGGAAACAAAAAAAAACCTCAGAGGTTAAGGCAGGGATGAAGCCATAAAGAAAGAGATCAAAAAACATGTCCTTGGAACTTCTCTAAAAGGGAGATCACAGAGATCTGGATCTCCCTCCCTGGTGGAGATCCCCTTACTGGCCTCCCTGAACACACTGCAGCAAATGGGTGACTCCTGGAGTATTTTTGGTATTTTTCCTGCTGGATGTGATGCTTTTCTTCAAACACTGGTTTGTAGGAGTCATTCCCAAATCAAGTGCAGCCCTTCCCAGCCTTAACTTGGGTGGTCTTTTTCAAGCCCACCTCCCACAGAGCCTGCCACCAGGACTGAATATCCTGACATAATGTTGGTTGAGATCACAATCCCTCTTCAGCAGTATCACATATCAAACATTTGTAAGCGTGTTTACAATGCTTATTTCTTTACAAGGCAAATTTATCTTTCCCATCCATCAAAAGAGGTTTCCCCAGAGGAATTTTTGTTTGGCTGACAATGAGTGTGTCGATGAGAAAGGCAAATCCACTAAGCTGTCTTAATTGGAATTAGATAAACACAGTCCCAAAGAAGATATACAAGCAGAGAGAAGACTCTTAACTTACAGTGTGTGAACCTGTGGCTTGAAGAGCACTTCAGTGGTATTGAGGCAATTCCCAGAAATGGTTTGATGCATTAATCACAGCGAGATTGGTGATTTCAGACAGTTTGAAAAGCAGACGTCAGACACAGAACCTTTTCCCATGACTTTGAATCACTTTAAATCAGAGAGGGGAGAAAAGAAAGAAAGCATGTGTATTTATGGTATGCTCCAGTAAAGGACTTAAAATATCACCAGGCCTTAAGTTCAATGGAAAACCTACCAGAAATGATGCCAAGAAATCCTGTCTGTCCATTGCCTCTTCTCCCGTTGCCACTTCCTTCCAGGAAGAGCCTGGAAGAGCTCTAGATAGTAAAAATCACCCCAAATCCTTCTGTCCTCCAGACTCCAGTTTCCTCCAGGACACTCCAGAACTAGCTGAGCACTGCTGGGGGACAAGGTGGTCTTCTGTGAGAAGCCTTCCTGCTCCCTGTTGGTGGAGGAGTGTGACATGCACAAACCATTTCTGGTTTTCTTCTTCAGTCCTGTGTGGTTACTGGGTGAATGTGCAGGATAATTGAAAATGCTCCAACTTGGAGGCTTAAGGAAAATTAATGTTTCACAGTGATAATAATTCTATCTGAAACTTCAGCATAACCCCATTGGGTTTCATATTTGGACCTGTCTCACCTTCCAAATGAAGGCAGGTATTAATGGTAATCCTTCTCTCTTTGCCACCATCTGCAGAAATTCATGAAAAAGAACAGCCATGCGTGGAGGAAACAGCCTTTCCTAGCATGCTTAAAATCTCCTTTAGGAGAGCAAAAGGAGTAAAAATTCCCAAGATCCCCATAAAAATAGGAATAAGAAAATCAAAACTGCTCCAGGAGCAGCAGTGCTCACTCCAAACCTCTTTTGAGAGTAGATCATCATCAGTCTAATCTTAGCTGGTTGCACAAAAACATCCGTGGTCAAAGCAAAAATGAGAAATCAACAGAGATTTAAAAATATTTAGCAATATTTATAAATATTTTAGTCTAGCATTGCCATCACTGCCTTATGCTGTGCTGTGACTGCATGGAAAGATTAATTAATTGCCCAGAAGGTAACACCATCCTGGGCTTGATTTTAGTCAGTTTTATGAGTCAGAATCAATGGATGGGATGGTTACACATCAGTTTAGGTTCTGTGCACTGTGACAGCCTGGAAGAAATTTTGACTATGCCTTAAATCCTGTATCATATATATATTATAAATAGAAAATACAGTTTACAAATCTATCCCACTATCCTGAACTAGATTTTTAGGTGTCTGTGCTGGGCTGTCAGGAGTCAAGAAGTGAAACAAGCATTTTGGGAGAGAAGCTCACCCCATCTTAGGCAAGTTCTCTGAAATGAGCTGCCCAACCATCTGGAAGGCACCCGTTTCTCTCTGCTGCTTGTAATTGGTATGAATAACTTCATTTATTTGGAGAGCATCTTCACCATCCCATTTGTGTCTCAGAGAAGCCTTTCCTGACTGAGAAACACGGGGAGTGTGTGCCCTGCTCATTCCCCAGCCTGATTGTACAACCAACCCACACTTGCCTGTGTTAGTCCTCACCTCATCTCTCTGATGAGTACAGCTATTAATAGGAGCTCAGGAATAATATTTAAAGCAGACAAATCAGTGTCTTCAGCAGCCTGATATGTTGGCACAGCAACATGCCTGTGAAAGCAATTGATCCAGAGCACCTTCAAATATAAACACAGCTTGCAGCCGTTAATTTTTTATGATTTTTACATTTATTTTTGTTGTCTTCTTTTAAAATTGTATTTAATTATTAAATTTATAACTACACCACCGTATTTTTTATCTTGCACATTGAACACGTGCTCCTTACCATGAATAAACAATGAAGCCGCAAAGTACTGAGCATCACTGCAGGAAGAGAAATGTTGGGAGCATCCTTAGGGCTTGTGGGTCTCATTCCATGTTCAAACAGAAGAAAGAAATTGGCCCCATCTACTACTTTCCCCTATTGTGGTATTCCCTATATGAATGATGAGGCAGTCATGGTCTGCAGAAGGAATAGATAAAATTATGATCAAAAGTAGATAAAATTATGATCACCATTCATTTTGTTGGAAAGGGAATGAACAACAGGCACGTGTCTCTCCACTGCTTAACGAGGAGGTTTAAGCAAAAAAGGTATTAATCCAGAAGTAATGTTTTTCCATATGTCTTTCCTGAAGGATTCAGACATGACTAGCAAGAAAAAATAACAGCATAGCTGGCTTATTAATTTTTATGGAATTGTCCCTACAGATTACATTTATAGTCACTGGAATAGTTACTGCTAGAGCTGATTTAGCTGATTTCTCCTAAATCACCTGTTTTACAATAAGAGAAACTGCCTCCTCCTCCTCCTCAAAAAAAAAAAAAACCAAAAAAAAACCAAAAAACCAAAACCAAAAAAAAATTCTGGCTATAAAGTGAACTTAAAAATTGACATTTAACTTTCAAATTCCTAAATTTGGGATAAATGGATTCCACCCTACGTGTCCCATAGTCAGACACAGAGCTCCAGAGTTGTGACAACTTCTAGACAGCTCTTAAGAGAAAGAAGAACACAGTAGGTGTGGTGACACAGCACTGAATTCTCAGTTAACAAAATAATTGACTTTCTGCCCCCGCAGCCAGGCAGGACATCATTAGTCAGTGCCTAGAAAGCCATTGATTGGTTCAGCCCAAAATCCACAGGCACCTTGGAGAGGCAGAAATAAAAACAGCAGCAGGGAGAAGGGCCAGGTTATAAGGCCAAGTTCAAGGTTTTGGCTCGCACAGATGAATTTGGTTTGGATTGATTTTGGATGAATTTTGTTAATATCTCTCTTGGTTTGACTCATCAGCCTGGTGTTGGTGTCTTGAGGTAAAAAAAAAGAAATGGTGGTGATGCCACCAGAGATCTGAAACTGCCCACATTGACTGGGAATAACTAAGCCCTGCCTACTGCCGTGACAAGTTCTTTGGGAGAAGCAGAGAACAGGGAAAACTTAATTCTGCTTTAAGCAGGGCATCACCTAAAAAAAACCAAAACAAAAAAAACTAAAGAAACCAAACAGAGCCAAACAAAACCCAAAAAACCACCAGTTGATTTCTTGCGGGTATATTTCCTCTCCTGGACTGCCTTTCCAAGAATTTTTCTTAGAAATCCCCATCCCGAATCAGGCTCAGTCTTACCCACCTTATCTGGCAAACAAATACAGAGTTAACTCCTAGTGCCAAATGCTCGTGTCAGTAAGGGAAAGAAGTTTCTAGAAGATCTTGAACTTCTGGTCTGATCTGCAAGTAGGTGCAGATTTGGTGATGTTTTTCTTTGTCACACAGCAGTGAAAGGAATGGAAAGTCAAACAAAGAAGAGGGACTGAGTCTGGTTCCTGTACCAGCTGTTCAAGTACGAACACAAACAAAATAAATTATGATGATTGTGCCTGCCAGTTGAGGAAGAAAAGGTTCAAAATGAGAAAGTCTAGGTTCAGTGCTCAGGGCAGAGCTTTTGAGACTTGCCAAGGAAGGTCTGAAGTCCTGACAGGGACTGGCAGTGCAGCAACACTGCCCTTCACAAAGAGGCAACTTTCCAAATCAGCTTTCTGGATTATCAGCTTGGTTTGTTCAGTCTGGAGAAGAGAAGGCTCTGGGGAGACCTCAAAGCCTCTTCCAGGGCCTAAAGGGGCTCCAGGAGAGCTGGAGAGGGATTTGGGACAAGGCATGGAGGGACAGGAAAAGGGGGAATGGCTTCAAACTGAAGGAGGGAAGGATTAGATGGGATATTGGGAAGGAATCCTTCCCTGTGAGGGTGGGGAAGCCCTGGCACACATTTCCCAGAGAAGCTGTGGCTGCCCCTGGATCCCTGGCAGGGTCCAAGGTCAGGTTGGACAGGGCTTGGAGCAGCCTGGGATGGTGGAAGGTGTCCCTGACTGGGGCCGGGTTTGTAACTAAGTGATCTTTAAAGTCCCTTCCAACCCAAGCTATTCTTTGATTTTTGTATGCTTTGAGGAAAAACCAGTAATTTTCAGACCCTGGTACAGAAAATCATTTCCCACAACAACATCAACNAAAAAAAATGTTTCCCCCAAAAAAAAAAAAAAAAAAAAAAAAAAAAAAAAAAAAAAAAAAGAAAAAAAAAAAACCAAACCAAAAGAATTCTCTTTCAATTTCTTTGGAAGGATGTAGCATAAAGGCATGTCTGCATGAATCCCATTACCTTGCTGCCAAACAAAATGAAAGGTCATGAAACAGAATCAAAAAAAACATCTTTGTGCTCGCATTTTCCCATCAACTTCACTGATGGAGGGAAATTCTCTAATTACTGCTCCTCTGTGTGATTCTTCTCAGATCACACCTTCTGCTTAAATGAAGATCCACACAAAAAGGGTAAGGAAATATATAATACTAAAGGAAGGATAACTTCAAAATTGTATTTAGGAGTGGGGATTATTTTGGTGTTACCACAAACTCTTTTTTGGCAAGAAAGCTGTGCTTCAAGGCAACAGCTACCTCTGCCTCAAGATCAGCTAAAGCATTCACCTGCAGCCCACAGGCACTTAGGAAAAGATGTTTTTTCCTCTCCCGTTCCCATCTTTGCTGGTTTTCCAGTTGGCAGCTGCAGCCTATAAATAGCTGGAGAGATGATTAGTCTGAACGAGGAGACAAAAAGATTCACAAATGAAATAATTACAGCACATCTGTGCAGAGCTCTGCCACACAACTTGTAACACCAGCACTGGGCACATAAGATAAGATCAAGATGTGTTCTACATCATTGTTTCTATTGTAATGAAGCTGTTCACACTCCATTGGTTACTGTTTGTAAGGATTTAATTCAAAACACACCATCTTCTAAAAAGCCCAGGACCTGGTTCTGTGTTCTCCTACCAGCCTGGTGTTTTCTTTTTTTTTAATGTGTCTTTGTAGAAATGCAGTTGCAGGCAGCAGTTTGGTTCCATGAGCTGGAAAATCCCATCTCTTCATGCACCCTTCATACACCATCCTGCCTTTCAAATTATGTTGTTGTTGGCCTTGCTCAGAAAACTGAGTCAGAAAAAAAATTTGCTGTTGGTTTTCACAGCCTCTCATCGTATTGATTTCTCTCCTGTGGTTTGTAAAACGTGTTCCTTTTCCCTGGTTCCCAGGATTGCCTCACTGCTGGAAGCAAGGCTCTGTTGCAAAGGCCTCTCTGTGCTGCTGTGGAATGCCTCCACTTGACATTGGCTTCTCAAAAGCTTTTCTCTCTGCTTTCTGAAGACCCACAACGGGTTTTAGTTTCAATTGCCCACTCACAGAGTTTTCTTATAGAAGAAAAAAAAAAAAAGGAAAAAAGGAAAAATATATACAAGGTGATTTCACAGTATCGAAATCACCTTGCTTGAAAAGCTGCTAAAACCCAAGTGTGCACTGGAGTGTGTTTATTGTCTGTTTTATAAGTGAAGGCAGAGAAATTCTGGTGTTGTGAGACGAGGTGATTTTCATCCAACTCAGAATCATTCAAAATCGACTTCGGATGTTATTAAATTCCTCTATGAACTATTAAATTCCACCACCACTCCAATGTGGTCTTGCCTCAGTGAGATTTGAGAGGTTTCTAACATCTAAATCCAAGACAAAATCACAACTGAACCACAACAGATATATTGAGTTGCCACATGTGAAAATCTGTATCACTACACTGTTTTCCTTCTCCCATTCCTTCCACAATTAAAATTCTTTCTCTGCATATTTCCTGAATCAAAATTTATGGGTCTTCCATTGCTATTATGTGCCTCTAAAACTGGGTTCACTCCCCAGTATTCTAACCTTTTAAAAGTCCAGTTTGAGCTAATTCTCTGTATTTCTTTTGTAACAAAAAAAACCCTGTTGAATGTGTGGTGGATATTTAAACAAGATTGGGAATTACTGAATAAGTAAACACCTCAGCCAGAGCAAATATAATGGGACAGAAAGGGGATCCCCTTTAGCAGACAGATGGGATGTTCCTCACAAAGAACGTGCAAATGAACCTGAAAAAGAAGATTTCTTGTTCTCCCACACCGGGAAGTACAACAATCAGTTTAAAACCAGAAAAGATTGTATCAAGACATGTTCTCCCTCCAGTCAAATTGGTTTCTATTCCCACTTACAATACACAGGAGAAGCTAGTACTTCCAGCAGCAAGGCTCATTTGGAGATCCTCTAGTCAAAAATATCATTTAAGTCTTGATTTGGAATGGAATGAATTCAAGGCAGAGGAACAAAGAATCTAGAAGATAGCACAGAGTTAGGGAAAAAAGATCACGAGAAAAATAAAAAGAAATTGAATAAGGAGCTGATGTTTTTTATGTGTTTTTAGTCCTCTGCTTGCTGCTCAGAGTAGACAGTCTGAGAGACAATGGAAAGAATCAACTCATGCAATTAAATGCAACCCCTCACAGTCAAGGCAAAATTGTGGTTTTGTAAGAAATTCCCAAGTCTTCAATGCCATTAGACATGTTAATAGATTAATAGAAGTTTAGGGGAAAATGGAATGCGATCTTGTTAATTAGTCAATGAGATAATCATCATTGTGATCTCATTAGTCCATGCCCTGAGTCACCACCAAAATCAGGGTTGCTCACACATGCAGCTTTTGGATAATCCATCACCAGTTAAACCCTAATTCACAATTTCCCCAAGGAAATGCATCCTAAATCACTCCTGAACTCCCTCATGACAGATTGCTGACATACAAAACCAACACACAGCCCTAATCTTCAATTTGCTGTCTGAGAATACAATGAATGTTTACAGAGAGCTCTCACAAGTGGCCACATCCTGCCACGTGGGGAGGCTTCAGCAGCATCAGGCTCAGCTCGAGACCCGGCAGTGACACAAAAACATGACAAGCAGAGCCCATCCAAACACAACATTAGACAGGGAGGAACAAACCTCATGAGAAACTTCTCTGCTGGAAGTAAACAGATGTAAATAATTCACTGTGCATTCATGAGCCACTTTCAAGAACTGGCTGGGAAAGGGAGAACAAACACCAGCACAATGCAGCAGCCCACATTTTACCCGAGTGAAAAGAAATACATTCAGCACAAACTGTAAACGTGAAGTCTTGCTTTTCACACTGCCTGTGACAAGCTCATACAAACATTCAGTTGAGTGGTCCTGATTAGCAAGAAAGGCTCTGAAGTCTGCCGAGCAATTCTGGATTTTCACCTCAAAAAAAATGTTATTCTTCTGAAGTCTGAAGCATGGAAGAAATAGCAACCCACAGGGACACTCTTCTGTTGAAAAATGAGGCATTATTTCAGAGTCTTGAAAGCAGAACAAATAGTTTCATAGAATTATGGAGTCATAGAATGGTTTGGGTTGGAAAGGACCCTAAAAACCCATCCAGTTCCCACCCCCTGCCATGGGCAGGGACACCTTCCACTATACCAGGCTGCTTCAAGCCCTGTCCAACCTGGCCTTGGGACACTTCCAGGGATCCAGGGGCAGCCACAGCTTCTCTGGGCACCCTGTGCCAGGGCCTCCCCACCCTCACAGGGAACAATTCCTTCCCCATATCTAATCTAAACCTGCTCTCTTTCAGTTTAAAGCCTGAGCTTGGCACTTCTCAATTAGAGGAAGGAGTCAGTGCATGTCCTGTGTCTGCAGGTTCATCCTGTGGGACTTCAGGCCATTACTTATTTAAAAGATGACACACATCAAACAAAACACTCAACAAGACTGAAATAGAAAATGCAGATTTTGCTCCATATTGAGAAAATATTTGAGCTTGGCTGGGTTTCCTGATATCACCTACTCCAACCACTCTGCACAAGCAGGATTAGCTACAGCAGCTGTTCCAGGACAGTGTCCAGGAAGGTTTTGAATGTCTCCAAGGATGGGGACTCCAGAACCACTCTGGGAAGCCTGTTACAGTCTTAGACCACCCACAAAGTAAGGAATCTTTTCTTCCATTGAAAAGCCATTTCCAGTATTTCTGTTTGTGCTCATTGCCTTTTGTCCTGTCACTGAACACCACTGGGAAGAGCCTGGCTCCACCTTCTTTCCCTCCTCCCATCAGGAGAAGTAAGTACACATTCAATCTGAAAGGTAATTTCAGAACAAATATTGGAACATATTGCATCAACATTTCTACTTCAAGGGGCTGATTGAGTACACAGGGCTGCAAACAGACACTGCCAGCATGGGAATTCAAATGCACAGAGTAACGCAGTAATATGATGTTTAAACATAATATTTTATTTATATTCAGACAACCAATACAAATGGTAACACAACTGATATAAAATGGTAACAAGTCCTGGATTTGTTGTAGCCCCTCACCATGGGTTTGTTGGTTGTTTTTTAGGTTTGGGGTTTTTTTTTTGCTAATGAACAGAACAAATGGCAAAGCTCACCAGGAAAACACACAGAAGCTTTAGAGCTTAATTGGCTTCTCCATTTGGGTCAGCAAATGTTCCTGCTACAAAGCCAGTGAGGAGGGATTCTTGCAACCTATTCATGTTTCTCACCAGCACAACAGCAGCTAAAAAGATAGGCAACCATGGCTACCGTCGTGGGATCAGCAAACTTCTTTTCACAGCTGTAAATATTTGTAGTGGAGCCAATTAGAGGCAGCGTGGTTTTGTCAGCATTGCCTAGGAAACATCAATAGCTGCTCCAAAGAATCCCCCACCTCTCCCGATCCCGCCAGCGTTTATTGAACAGTGCAGTGGCTGATGGTGCCTCCTCCACACACAGAGGTTGAAGTAGGTGAGAAACAGGCTCTGACAAGGAACAAAGCTGCTCCTGGAGGCACTGAGCTCCTCAGCTCTCTGGTGGGACTGTGAAACCAGCAGGGAGGTGGCTGGGGAAGATCCCAGGCAGTGGGATTCATTTTAAACTAAGTGGAAGGTTTCAGGTTCCTTTTGCAGGGTTTATTCACATCAAAATCCTTGCTGTGAGCAAATGCCTTTCAAGGGCATTTGGGCACTGATGCATCTGCTAACAGGGGAATTCCATAAGCAAGAGAGCCACATGTATAGAAGTCATGGATAAAAGCAGTTCCCTTTTCTTCTGAGTGTAAAAGCAAACATAACTTCATAAACCTGGGAAAATTTTAAAGAACTAATACCTTACATCTTCCTATGCAAGGTCCCCCAAAGCACAAGGCACCTGCAAGCAACATCTGTCATCTACAGATTTTTCAAAACAAAGGAGTCTGTGTGTCCTGTCAGTTTTAAGGAGTATTTACCATGTCTTAACATCCCTGACTTCCTCTTGTCAGGCACTTCTCTGATGCTCGGGACAAAATCTAGTTCATGCTATGAAAAGGTGAAGGTGTAGCACGTGAAGGAAGTCTGATGGTGATCCCAAAACTGATTACAGAGTCACAGAATCCAGAAATCCCTCCAAGATTATTGATTTTCCAAGAGTTAACTCATTGCTGCTGTGTTCACCACTGAACCCTGTCCTCAAGTGCCACATCCTAACACCTTTTGAACAACTCCAGGGAAGTTTTACGCCACATGGATGACAAGACATCTGAAAAACTTCCTATTAGCTACACACTAATATCTCCTCTTTGATATTTAGAAGCTCTCCAGCTGATTCCCCAGATCCATATCAGAGTTTCCCCTGGCAAACCACTTTAATGTGAAGTGTGGCTGCGAGCACATTGAACACGCTGAATCTCTTTGTGCTCCATCTCAGTTCTCAGCCCTTCCTCTGGTTTCCTCTTCAAGGAGAATATCATTCATACAAGCTGCCAGCTGACCAGAGAAACAGGACTGAGGTTCCCCAGAGGAGACACATCATGATGGGTACATTATGGGAATGTTGGTGCACCGTAGGGATCTCTGCACTGTTCTTGCACAAGGAAAGGGCAGCTGAACCCAGGGTAAGAACAGTGCAAAGGCTGATGGCTCTGCCCTGCTACAGCAAATTTTCATGCCAGGCATTTCCCCCTGCCCTGCCCAGCCATGCAGTCAGCAATACTCAGCACACAGGTATGGCACGAAAGAAAGAGAATAAGAAAGAACTAGTTAAAAAACCCCCAACTTCTTAAAACAGCCCTAAAGCCTTTCCTAATTTTCACTGAAGAGGAGCAAGTTGTCAAATGGATCTGTTTCTTCTGCAAGCATTTTGGAAGCTGGTTAATATCTCTCCCTGCCTTTTTTCCTGATGCACTGACTGAAACTTCCCAGTTTCCCAGTGGGAAGCAGCTGGCAACCACCACAGCAACAGCAGCAGCAGCAGTGCTGAGCTCTCAGTGTGAGAGGGTGAAGGATCAGGAGTCACAGGCACCCTGCTGACACACAGGAACACGTCTGCCTTTCCAGGGAAGTCGTGCAGTTGTTTACTGTCAGCTGGGATAACGGGATCATTGCTCAGGCACCCCAGGATGCAAACATCATCCACTTCCATGAGCAGAGAGGTGACAGCTCACACTGTGATAACCACCGTGCTACCTCATTCCTCATGCTGTTACATAAAACCTCGGGAGCATAATGGGCAACAGACTTGCTCAAAAGACTAAAAAAATTCTGGGATGTCAGTGCATCAGTATTAGGTTAACATAATTCTGTAGTCAGGCAGATTCAGAGAGGATTGCAGAAAATATTCCTTCAGATTTACCAGCCTAAATAAAGGCTGATGCTGTTGGGAGTCTCCTGCACATACAGGTCTGTCCTGGCAGTCTGGGAATTCCCAGTCACTCAGTTCATTACATGGAAGAGCAAATGTCTTGGGACAAAATGGAACACAACCTCCTCCAGCTGCAAAATGCTGCCTTAAATCTTAACAAACAAGTGGTTTTTTTGGATCACAAAGAGAAAACAGTCAAGGGCCTCGTGTACAGTAGCTGTTTGCCCACAGCAGAATATTCAATGACATGATGGTAAAGCCATTATCAAATCAGAGGTGAGAGAATTGCTGGTCCATTAATTCTGCCAATAACTGAGCCTGTTACAGATCATGGTGTTGTGCTGTCAAAGGACTCTACTTTAATAACACTATAAAGAAAACAGACACCCTCTTCCAGTAACTTCAGCCATCTGAAAAGCTTGTGCAGGGAGCATCTTATACCAAAGGTAACATCTAAAACCATGAGCAAAATTTCATGCTGCCAAAGTCCTGCAGAACAAAGTGAGAGGTGGAAGAACTTGGCTTTTAGGGTTATGAGCCACAAGCTTTTCTCACTCTGTCCGGGCACCAGAACCTTACAATCAGAAGACAGGGGAAGGGATTGCATAATTTGAGATCTACTTCCAGGTTTTTACTAATTTCCATTCTATTTGCTAGATTTGCAGTGGGATTTTGTGCCAGAAAGATTATTTCCCAGATATCCATTGGGATTTGAGTGTTCCCCATAGGTTCCTCTTCCCTTCTGATACAGAATGTCCCATTAGCAAGGGCTGATGCTCCTCCTCTCATCAGAGTCATGATCTCAGCACTGACAATCCAAGGAGCTCTTGGGAAGGTGGGTCATGGAACCATTTAGGTTTGAAAAGACCCTCGTGACCATCAAGTCCAATCTTTAACCCAACACTGCCAAATCCACCACTAGAGCAGCTCCCTAAGCACCACATTTATGTGTCTTTTAACTATACCCAGGGATAGTGAATGGCTTTTCCTGTCTGTTGGACATGATCCACTTTGGTTCTCACACACACAGATCGTTAAAGCTGGGAGACCAACCCCAGTATCACTGAGCAGTGTGTACAGGATTATTTTATTTATTACTTCAAAAGGCATTTATTGTTCAGTCAGGGATCTCAAAATTCCTGTCATCCCATCTTCAGCAGCTCTGACTTACAACAGGAACAAAACCATAGCAAACTTTCCCTGTAGATTGCCCTGGTGATACTGGGGTGTCCCAGCTTCCGGGCCATCCAATTTTGTCTTACTGCAGAAAAACACCTTCCTTGCACCAACCCAGACTTTTTAGACAGGAGCCAGCCTGTGGATCACAGCAGGATCCAGCTGAACCTGGGAAAAAAAAAATATTCTGTAGAATAGGAACTGAACCAAACCATGAGCAAACCACTGAGCTGCTATCACTGCAGAACTGAAGCCACTGGGGGTGTGGAGATCTGACAAACAGTGCAAAAAGGGGAAAAAGGAGAAAGAGAATAGATAGATTAAGAGAGAGCTCTAAGTTTGCATGGGATGAGTTTAAAAGCTTGCTGTTATGTGATGTTCAGAGCTGCTCCTGCCTGGGCAGGTGCACAGGTCATGCTGAGTCTCTGCAGAGCACCACTGGCCCTCTTTCTAGGCCAGGCTCTGTGTGCACAGCCTCTACCCAGTGCCACACAGCCAGCTTTATTTCTAATAAAATGCTTACAAGAGGGGTTTCTTTCATATCTCAATGTCATGTTTTTGTAAGAATGCAGGATCTAACACTTCCCATGTGCTCTGTTCCCTTTGTGCTTTACACAGAAACAGAGCTGGAAGCAGCGAGGGAAAAGGGGGGAGAAACACAAAGTGAGAGAATCATCTAAGACCATGGAGTCCAGTCATTAATCCAGCACTGCCTGCACATCACATCAACAACTGCATTTCCAGAGGAGAGCCCAGCTCCTCTCAGTTAATGCTACCAATCTTTCTGGATTATTTTACGTGAAATGCACCTCTAACTTCACTCATTTCCTGCACATTACTGAGAAGAAGAAGAAGAAAAGAGATAGGAAATTAGGGTGCACACTGTAACAGCAGTGCCCTTTGCAAAAATGCCTCCCACCTCCCTCTGTGACTGCCATTAGACAGCAGTTTGTGACACAAAAAATCCCCCCCAAGTCTACTTGCTTGCCTCTAAAAGCTAAGGGCTCCATTTCCAAACCTGCCAGTTCCCTCATCCTAAAGAACCTCTCTGCTATAATCAGTCTATTTTCCAGACCTGCATTTTCTTCAAATAATGGGCAGAGATATTCACAGATGCTCTTACAAGTAGTTTTTTTCGTGTAATTTTTAAATCTGAAATTATTTTTTCAAAGTTTTGTAAAAAATTATATTGCTGGGTAAAATGATGTGACCCACTGTACATGGGAGGACAGACTAGAAGCTGTTAATTCTCCCCCTCAGGCTTTAAAAACACTGGAAACTCAGAGCAGGGTCAGAAGCTGGATAATGATTTAATTTTAGGCTTCTTGACGACTGGTTCATGTATTGAAACTTGAATTTACATCAGGTCTATTCTTAAGGGAATTGAGAGGCAGCAGAACAGGGGCATCTCCACTGCCTTGAAGCAAAACAAACAAATTGCACAAACATTTTTGTTAAAAACTGCTTTAGTTTGAACAATATTCTGGTTTTGGTAAGGAAGAACTATAAAATAAAGGCCACTCTGGACACACCATCTCGCTGAGCCTGCTGCACTTCGATTTCCTCGTGCATCTCTGCCATGAGGTTCTTCCATGCTGCTGTTCACACAACTTGTGGGTACAAGGTGCTTGATCTCATCTTCATTCAGCACCAACTGAAAGCAATAACACTCCTCTAAAGTCATTTTCTCCATCAGTGATCTCCCACAAGCAGTTTCTTAAAGATAATTTTCAAATAGTGGGGTAATAAATGCTCTTTCCATAGCACATGGTCATCAAATTCCTGCTGTCAAAGGCTTTATATTTCCATATTTCCATGTTGATGTAATATCATGGGTCCTGCAAAAAAGGCAGTAAACACTGGTACAAAATTTATCTCCCAAATTCTCTCTCTCTCTCTCTCTTTCAACAGCTTTGTCCTCCAAGGCACACTTTGACTGTCCTGTAAGCCCTTCCCCGAGCTGGGATATGTGGATAAGTGAAAAACTAAATTACAAGTTATGCACAGCTCAGTTATAAGCACAACCTGTTCTCCTCCATTGTAGCGGGTTTGGTTTGCATAACCGGGCAGAAACGCCAAATTTTAGTGTAGTGGTTTTAAGGTCAATTTATGCACTGTTCCCTGATTTCTTTTCTGTGAGATAAACCATTAGGAGACAGCAAAGCAGGCACACAACTTATATGCTATGATAAAGTTTATTAACAGACCTAAGAGAAAAGGGAAAAAAAAAAAACCAATCAGAACACACACAGCCAGAACTTCTCCTCTTCTCCCTCCCCCTCAATCCATGTGCAGTTCTCAAGAAAGGAAAAGAAAAGGGTTTCTTGCTGCTTTACGTGGTTCTCCAAACTGCCACCTCCTGCAGCAAAAACCATCTGCAGTGATGTAAAGTCTCCTTTTTTCCATAAAACCCTCTCGCGGTTCCTTCAACTGTAGAACATGGGCCAGCCCATGGGGGTATTATTCTGNGGGGACCGTGACACCCTGGCCACCACCCCTGGAGCGGAACAAAGTCCCCACTGCCGCCTCCCGCGGGATTTTATAGATAACATTGAGAGAAACGCGATTCGACCAGGCGACTGTCTGTCATGTCGGGGTCAACCCGTGACATCCATGAACAAAGTGGTGTTTCTCTGCACCCAGTAAAACTGGGGTTTCAGAGGGCACGTGATTGAATCCTAGGTTTTAGCTTTATCAGGAATATGTTGGTAACAAGATGGAGGATTTGGGGTGTGGGTTAGTCCTTCTCCTTTCTTCTTTTTTCTTAAAAAAATCTGAGTGTTTTGTCATTGGGTCAAAAATCCTGCAGTGCAGGTCAGAAATTAATAGTTACTGGTTTATAAGTAAAAACATATTACTTGGCAATTCTTAATTGGATAAATTAGGCTTTAAATGGCCTTGGAAGTGAGAACTCAGGGGCCATTTTCTCCATTTTCCACCTTGTTAACTCAGAGGCCCATCCCGTGCAGGAACGCCATAGATAGGAATATAATAAACAATCTGATTAGAACACCTGCAAGTCTCCTGCCTTTTACTCCAAACTCTGAGTAAAAGAACTTGTAAATAAGAAACAAATGAATAAGGGATTTTTAATAGGCAGTGATGAGGATGTTGGTTCCTGCTCCTTGCACTCCCTCAGAGGCAGTGAAGCCAAGCTGCTGCTCTTCTCCCAGCTTTGGTAGGAAACCAGTTTGGTTTGTGTGCTGCTCCACAGCCTTCATCTATGGGAATCCACAGCTCTGTGGATAAGGAATATGGGGGGCCAGAGGGTAATAGAGAAGGTCCAGGAACCACTACACCTTCCTGGATCTACTCTTCCTAGCAAAGTGACCAGCAGAAGTAATATATATTTATTTCCAAGGTACTGTATATATGGAAATATATAAATTTATACATGGTGTGGTTCTTGGAGCTGACCTGACCTGTTGAGGCAGAATTGGCCATTGATGATCCTGGTGGGTTTCCTCCAATTCAGGATATTCTCTGGTACATAGGACACAGCGAGAAAGAGGGAGGGAGATCTTAACCATCATGAGGACAATCCTCCCATGGACCTGCACTTCACATTCTCTGCTCACCAGACACTGCTTGGACATGGTGCTGAGACTAGAAAAGACTTGTCTCCCTTATGGAATCCTCTACTTGTTGGAAAGCCTTGAGAACAGCCTTGCAGACAGCCAGGAATCACCTCCTGGAAAATTACACTGCAGATATTCTTCCAGTACTTTTATTTTTCGTCAGCTCCATTTGAAACTCTGTGCTGTGCTGTAATGGCTTTCAAAGTTCATTATTCCATCCAGTTGTACAGCACACTGAATCCCATAAAAACAACTGCCAACACTTCAAAATTTACTTGTTCTCCTTGTCATGTCTGATGGCTTTTTTTTTAGATTGCTGGTTAATAGTAATCCTAGGCAACAGCATAAATATGTTCACAAAAAAAAAAAAAAAAAAAAAAAAAAAAAAAAAAAATTAGTGAAATGAGCATGTTTTCACTCCATGCTCAGTGCTCAGGCTGTGCATCCTTCTTTCCCCCTGTGAATTCCAGGCATTTGAAGTTTAGTGACCCCGTTAGCACAGCTCTGCTGGGAGCCACACTTTAAAAGTGAAAATATCTAACTGCACATATCGATTCCGCAGCCCACGGGTGTTCTGAAAAGCTGAATTAGCTTTGGGGAAAAGTTAACCTTGTCACTGCACAGTGACAAAGCACAAACTTGCTGGTTAAGCTCAGCACAGGCTCTGTCACCCTCCTGTAGCAGGGGAAGGCAGAGGCTGTCAGTTGGGAAATTGGAAGAAAAATAAAGTGATGTGGAGAAGGAGAAGATGAATGACAATCAATCAAGAGCTGAGCAAGGGAAGTCAGGATGGGAACAGCAAAAAATTGCCATGAGGAGAAAATAGGAAAAAATATACACTGGGATGCAAAAGGGAGGAGAACTGGAATGAAGATTGCAAAGAGACTCATTAATACCTTGGCCAGAAGAAATGTGAGCTCCTACCCTGAGCACAGCATGGCAGAGAGACTGATCAATACCCAACAGGCAAACCTCTGAAAAGAGCAAGTGTTGCAGGCTCTGCCAACAGATTTTCCTCTGCATGTGCTGCTTCGTGGTGGCTGAGGCTGCCATCTCAAGAGGAGGGCTGGAAGATGAAGCTTTCTCATCCGTGATCGCTTTAGAGACAAGGGAAGAAACTGTGGAAAATTCCTCAGGTCCCAGAAATGGTCATTGTCAAAGTCAGAATTAGGATTAATGCCCACCTGGCTCTCACCCTTCAGCTCTGCCTCATTCTTTGCTGTCCCACCTATCCACAGGTTTTCCAAAAGAACCTAGTCACTGCTGCCGCAGGAATCGTCTCCAGTCCATCCAGGCTGATCTGGAGGAATGTAATTTATAATGTACTGACTATGGCATTGATGCATTGGTTCAATGAGCTCAGGAAGAAAAAGGAAGAAGAAAAAAGGTGGTTTGTGGGAGCTGGTTTCTGAAAGACCAAAAAAAAAAAAAAAAATCAAGTCATTCTGGAACCCCAAAATTTTAATGTCAAATGGCAAGCACATGTTCTGAGATACCTTTGATTCTTAGGGCTGCATTTCTGCCCTTGAAAAGTTTAAAATCCAGAGTTTCTCAGAGAAATGAAAAAGCTTTTTACTCTCAGGCAGGCAAACAGAGCCAGTGGCAGGCTGGATGTAGGGCAGAATGGAAACCTACTCTGTTTTATTCGTGAGAGGCTCCTCAGTGATACTTCAAACACAAGAGGTGACACGATTTTCTCCCCAAAATCATGCACATCTCTCAAGCAATGTCCCCTCTAGAGAAGACACTTCAGTGCCTACATCCTGGAAAAATATTGGAGCACTGGGTGTGGCTTATTTCCTTCATAGTAACTCCTATGGGGCTAAATTTTGGGTTTGTGCAGGAAATGATGTGGATAATTCTGGCATGTTTTTTGTCAGGGAAAGAACAGAGCCTTTTGTGCCTCTCACCCACCCCACCAGTGATGGGGCTGGGGGTGCACAGGCAACTGGGGGGGACACAGCTGCCACAGCTGACCCCAAGTGATCCAAGGAATATTCCAGGCTGTGTGGCATCATGTTCAGCAATAAAACTCAGGGAAAGGCTGTCCAGGGATAGCTGCCTGGAGACTGGCTGGGCAGAGGTTGGTTGGTGGTTAGAAATTTTCTGCAACATGATTTTGGTCCTCCTTGTGCAGACTGTGAGGTCTCAGTGGCCACGTTCAGTGTTTTATAAGCTAGAAAGGCTTCTGTGTGAAAGCTTCCCTCTTTCCGTGATCTCCCCTTTGCTTCACCTCAAGGAATGTGATCCTGCTAAGAGAGCAACCCATGGGAAAAAGCTGATGTTGCTTAAAAGTATGAAAAGAAAAAGAAGTGACAGTGATGAACAACAAGAACCAGACATGGCAAAGACGTAAAAACTGTGGTTGGATGGAAAAGATTTTATATGAGGACTGCAGTTTCATTCCCCTCAGGACAGAGAGTGAAAACATCCCCTGTAAATTCTAACTGAAGTGACAGCTGTAGTTAAACCACATTGTGTATTAGCAGGTGTGGAAAATGCAGGAATTAATACTCACACCGGGGTTGTGACAAGTGCCAGTGTGGAAATATTCAACACATGTGGCATGGGCTGTCCATCCAGGAATTATCTGCAGAGGTATTGGATGTTACACAAACCTGTGCAGCAACAAAAGTACCTTTTCAAGCAGTCCAAGAACTGAAGAGAGATTTCCTTCATTTCTCTGACTCACTACCACTGCCCAGGATAAAGACTGAGTCTGTATCCAATCACAGAATGGCTGGGTTTTAAGGGACCTTAAAGATCATTTAACTCCAATCTCCTGCCATGGGCAGGAATGCCACCCACCAGATCAGGTTGCTCAAAGCTCCATAAAGCCTGGCCTTGAAAACTTCCAGGGATGGGGCATCCACAGTGTCTACAGGCAGCATGTTCCAGTGCCTCACCACCCTCATATTGAAAAATTTATTGGTTAGAACTAATCTAAGGCATGAGGAAGGGGCAGAGGAGTCATGGAGCTCAGCTGGTTGGAGCATGGGGTTAAAAACACCAAGGTTGCTGTTCCATGTCTGCACGGGCCATTGTAAGAGCTGGACTCAATGATCCTTTTGCCCCTTCCAGCTCAGAATATTCAGTGATTCTGTTAAAATATGGTAATACATGTGTAGACCTGGAGGACAAAAAATAAATGCTTTCTTTCCAAATGTTTTCCTGTCCAATGATAACACAGGAGAACCTCTGTCCTCTGTGACTCCTGTCTTTAGCAGTGTTAAATTAAAAGAGGAGAGACTTAGATTAGGTACCAGGAAGAAATATTAAGCAGTTAGAAAGAAATTCTTCACCCAGAGGATGGCGAGACTCTGTCACAGATTGCTCAGAGAGGTTGTGAACGCCCCATCCTTGGAAGAGCTCAAGGCCAGGTTGGAGCAACCTGGGATAGGAGAAGGTGTCCCTGCCCATGGCAGGGGGTGGAATGAGGGGATCTTTAATGTCCTTTCCAACCCAACCATTCCAGATTCCATGACAGAATCATGTCCACACACAGCCTGGGTGGTGAATCAGTTTTATGGATGTTTTTCAGACACAAGACACTGCAGCCCACATTGCTACTACAGTGAAGGAAAACAGCTCTGACACCTTGCAGATTGTGCCATCTGATTTTCATGGCACAATTCCCTTTGCAAGGAAAAGGAAATACACTGGCAGAACTTTATGTTTTGTAAGATCTTTCTGAGATTTTTGGGGGGGGAAGCAGTTGAGGCAATGAGGTGAATTTTACATGCAACCTCCTGCATCAGGCTGTAGCCTAGCAACATCAGCAACCCAGCATCCAAAAACTTTATCCAGCATGCTGGTGAATTCAGACATTGGGGGAAAGCGGTGTGGTTGGTGTTAGCTACGTTTTTCTGTAAATTAGCTTTGATAACATCTTTTAAATCCCTAATCCACAATGAAGAGCCTCTCACAAAGCTGGAAAGAGGTTTACTGTTTATCACTACACTGCTGCACTCCTGGTGCAGAGGAGGACTTTTTTGCTGACAATTCTTTGCCCTTGGAGCAGTATCACTATTGTTGGAAACTCCAGACTGGAGAGAGAAACTCCCCAACATTAAATCGCAGGAGCCTGAAAAAAAACCCCAAAAAATGCACTTTCCTTTTTGTCGATGGACTTCCAGGTAGCTGGAAAACACACCAGGTCAGCAGATTGGTGAGGCAGCCATGAATACTTCAAAGTCTAATTGGTAACTGGTTATGAGCCGGGTTCTTCAGGGGTGACACACATCCCACCAGATTAAAATTGTAGCCAGACATTCCCATCATGGGGGGAGCTGTGGAAATTACCTGGTTTTAATAAACCATGACTCCAAGGAGGCTTCAGCTCTCAGGATTGAAACCAGCAGGATAAGATCATCCCACTCCTGTGAAAAGACAGAGGAAGGATTAAGTCCAAGAGGTGTCTCACAGGAATCAGGAGTGAACATTGCTGAATATTTTGCCCACCAAAGTTTTAGAGCCTGCTTTACTGCAGCATTTGGCTTAAGACTGGACTTTGTTTTGGAGATCTTTTCCAACCTTAATGATTCTTTGATTCTATGTTTGGCCCTTGTATTGCAACCTAACACAAGCAACTGGCTACGGTCTTGCCAACAGGTCCTGAAGCACAGGTGGTTTGACAACACCAGACACAGGAAATAATCAATAAAAACAGCAGCTCTTGCTTCAGAGGAGCACACTGATACCTCATGGAGTCTGGAATAGAACCACCTTACAGTGGCAAGAGACAAATCCCTGCTCTGCCTGTTGCCTCACAATTCTGCAGAAAAGGAAAGCCCCACAAGCAAACACATAAATTAACAAATCAGGAAACATCTGCCCATGGTGAGTTGGTGCCACTTGTTTTCCTCATCAGGAAACTTCTCCATTCTTGATATTGACAATATCCTGAATATTGGCTTTGGTTCTGCCCACAGGTGTTTAAATGATGAGACATCCTGAAGGAAGATGGGATTGTGTCATCAGTGTAAATTAACTTGTATTCCATGTGCATAGACTCACAGAATACCCTCAGTTGGGAGGGACCCACAAGGATCATCGAGTCCAACTCCTGGCCCTGCACAGGACAACCCTAAAAATTCCATCCTGTGCCTGAGAGTGTTGTTCAAGTGTTGAACAAATGATTCTTGAACTTCGGCAGCCTTGGGTCCACGACCATTCCCTGGGGAGCCCCTTCAGCACCCAGCCACTCTCTGAGGAAAGAACCTTGTATTGGTTTGAAAACAAACCAGTGGGAGATCATGAGTCAGGATTGAAATTAATAGAAAAAAATAGAAATAAGTGAAATAATATAATGAAAAAGCACAGACAAAGTCAGATACAACCTGACACCCTATTAGGGTGCTGACAGCAGTCCAAATGAAGGGGTCCCGTTGAAGCAATGATCCGATGGAAGGCCTGGTCTCCAGCTGAAGGTCCGTGGTGGCTCTTGTCCTCTGGTCACCCAGCAGACAGGGCTGAGGCCAGGCAGTTCCAAGGGCAGGTTATATCCAGGTGGGAGTGCCTGGCTCCCCCCTCCTGGGTGGGGCATCTCACAATAGGATGAGATAAGTCCATGAGTCATGTGGTGGTTTCTTGATGGCCCATTGTCTGTTATCAGGGGTGGGTCGTTAGCAGGTGATAACAGCTAACAGCCCACAGGTGGTGGTAATAGAATACTTAAATACATCTGTTGTAACCTAGGACAAACTTTCTCCTAATACCCAACTTAAACACCCTCTGACCCAGCTTCAGGCCATTCTGTCAGGTCCTATCACCCCATTCAGGTGACCAGGTCCTGGTGACTCACAGATCACCACAAGAGCTCAGTGCCTGCCCCTCCATCTCCCCTCACGAGGAAGGTGCTGTGAGTCATATAAATCCCCTGAGTCAGGCTGTTTGGAACAAGACTCACCACAAACCAATGATCACAGATGAACTGACCACAGGAATATCTGCTGCCTCTCATTCAGAAAGAGCATTTTAATCTACACAGAGAACTACCCAAGAGATGGACAACAGCTCCATGTACTTAAAACAGCAACTTAAGAAAAAAGACCAAGACCCAGATGCAAACATCTGTTAACAATAAAAGCTGACATGATGCATTTACGCATTGCACAAGACATAATCAAGATTCAATTTGCCAGTTTTATTCTCAGTGTTGTTAAGGATTCAAAGAGCATTTCTGTGCACATGAGCATGTTGCTTCAAAAAGCATCTGTTTTCCAGTCTTTTGTGCTCAAACGGGTGCTTTTTACACCAAATAGACTCTGTTAACTGTTGTCACCTTTAAAGGCTGCAAAAAGATCAGATGGATAATGTGATATTTTGAAATATTGGCAACTCCTCATTAGACCATGGACTATGCTATGTCCTCTTCACTGACATCACAACACTGCAAACTGGAGGACTAATGCAAATCCCTTTTCTGCTAATACAAAAAGAAGATGTAAATAAAAAGCATTCACTTTTAGGAATTTGTCTGACAGATTCAGTTATGTTAAAGACAGCTTGAGAGTCCTTTTGTAACTCTAATTTATCAGAATGCATATTAAAAGGAAGGAAAATTAAATGAAACTATATTTTCTAGGCCATAAAAGTAAACAATGTGTAGCTGAAATTAAAAGCAAAATGCTGATTGTACTCTATGCATTTAATATGCCTTGAAAAGAAACAATAACCTTAATAAACATTAGGAATAATGAAAGAATGATTAAAAAAATTAAAGACTAAGCAAAATCAATAAATGGCATTGTTGCACAGTCTTAATCCCTGTTGTAGGTGTAGTACATGGGGAGAAACAATTCCAGGTATCAAGACAGGTTGGGAGGTGACCTGATGGAGAGCAGGAGAAGGACCTGGGGGTCATGGTGGCCAGCAGGTCAATCATGACCCAACAATGTGTTCCTGTGGACAGGAATGTCATTGGCATCTTGGGATTTAATGGGAAGAGTGACCAGCAGCTGGAGGGAGGTGACCCTGCCCCTCTACTCTGTCCTGGACCTGTGTCCAGTTCTGGGCTCTCCAGGTCAAGACAGGCAAAGAACTCCGAGAGAGGGTCAGGAAGGGGCTAAGATGATGACTGGGGGACTGGAGCATTGCTGTATCCCCGCTATGAACCAAACTCCCTCCATGAAGGGAACAAAGGCAGAGCCTCCCTGTTTTCCATGTTCTGCACAGTGTGTTCCCTTTTTGAGAATGTTGCTGTGAGCAACAGAGAAAGAAGGATCTTAATAGGGAGCATTTATTGCAAATGAAAGGAAGCAGCCTCTGGACTTCAAAGGTCATTTTTGGAACAGCTCTGCTTGGGGTGGGGGCACAGGATGGAAAACCTCTTCTTCTTGAGCCCTCCAAACACACAGCTAAAGAAAGGAAAAGAAAAGAATATGATAATATGCCAAGATATGCAGGAAAAAGGCTTAATTGATGAGCAAAAAAAAAAAGCAAATTTTTTCATCAGAAATGAGCTTGTTTATTGTTGGAGAAAAAGGAGCTTTTACACTTTTTACTGTGCCAAATAACAAAGCCAACTCCCTGTCCCTAAAAAGACAATATGCTGTGGGTAAGCTCAGAATCTACTTGACTGGAATTATCGAAGTGAAGATCAAATTCCAAGATGGCACTTTGAGTCAGGAAGTCTGTAATATCTGGTGATTCCAGAGATTGCAGATGTCCCCCAGGGTGCACTGTGAGCATCAAGAAAGACACTTGGGACTTCAGTGTGAAGACTGAAATGACAGCAACAAGCTGACAGTTTAATTTTTGCTATGTTGAAGAAAATTAGGGGCATTAAAGACATTAAATTAGTATTTTCCTCTTGGTCAGGATGTATAGAGGCTGAAACACAACAGCACAATAACCATGTTTATCACTTCCTTTTTACAATTCCTTCTTCCCAGCATGAGTCCTTGACTTCTTCAACATTTCTCTGGGTTTGAACTCCTGGCTGGTTTCTAAGGAGTCTTGATTTTTGAATTATTTTTGATATTCATAGAGCTTTCTTGTATCAAACAGGTTTCTTTTTCTTTGCTTCTCATTAAAAATCATTATATAAAAAGAAATAATTTTAATATGTGAGGTAGATATTTTAGGAAAAAAAAAGGATTAAAGCAGAAACTGGCTGAAACCACAATAAAATATTGTACTGAAAGGTACAGATAAGCACTAATTAAATAACTAGGGAATCCTTGTGTGAATAATTTCACACAAGGGAAAGTCTTATTCCAAATATCATCAGAAAAATGGGAAAGAAAATTTCTTCATCCTTAGGAAGATTATCAGGAAGTCTGTTATTGAGGATGGGATTTGGAGTGGTCTTTTAATGTGAATTTTGATTCCGTTTCTCTCTAGCCCAAGATACTTCAACCAGGAGCTGAGAAATTATAAAAAAAACATTGTTCATGTTAGGACAGAGTCCTTAAAACAGTTACTGAAGGAAGAAACCTCAATAAATATTACAGATAATAAGAAATATTAATAACCCTCTACTACAAGGGAAATACGACATGTCAATGACCCACCAGATCTCTTCTGGTTTTGGGTGGGAAAGATGTTTGTCTGCTATAGAATTATCTAATTAAACTTTGAGAAGAGTAAATCTGGACTAAAATTTGCTATTAGAAGTAGGGCAAGAAATTAAACACAAAAGGAGAGGAAGGGCTGGAAAAAGTACTGCAGGAAAGAAAAGGGAGAGTGGGAAATGCATTAAGAGGAAAATGGAGAAGAAAAGGTAAAAAAAATAAGACCATTGGAAAAGCACAGGAGAAAATGGAGACTTTTGATGTAAGTTTATTGTCCTAATTCAGGAATTGAAAGGTTGCAGCCTAAAATGCCAACATTTCCCTTGCTATCAATATCCAGAATATGATCTATTACTGTAATTTTGCAGAGCTCACTACTCAGTGAATATGGGAACATTTAACTGCCAGCAGTAAAGTCCATATTTAACTTTGCGAGGCAACAGAATGAGAGTTATAATTATTAGGAGGAGTAGAAAATTGGGAAATGACACGGAAGTCAGTGAAGGACACGGTTACAATATATGTTAAAAATTAGATTTAAATGGATGGGCAAGATCTTCCAAAATAATTGTGAAGAAAAGATTAAAGTAGCAATGACAATATGATAAGAAAAAAGTAAATGTTATCTCAAAAGAGAAATAAGATGGTGTGGGGCAAATGATAAATTTTTCTACTTTTAATTTATGCAAAAGGTAAAAGAAATTAATCAGATACTTAAGAACTACTCTTGCCTCAACTAGAAAATTCCTGTATTGTGTCCATTTTCCCTTTGTAAAAAGGATTATATTTAAAAATCTCATTACAAAGTCCAGAAACGTTTATGATCTAATTTTATTAAGCTGTTAAAAACAATATGACATTTTGTACTCTCAGAGTTATTAACTCCATCGTGGAAGGCAAACATATTCCTTGCTCTGGAAAGAAAACAATGAGGACAAAAACAAAGCTCATGGAAGAGGAGCACCAAACAATTTACTGCATATGAGTCTGGTTTTTAGCATTAAAGGTTTTAGCAAAAGCAATTGTGGGTTAGGTGGATACATAGAAGTTTTATTACCACAGATCAGTGAGGTTATTTTTTTCCTGAAACCTCAAAATAATGTGGGAAGGAGTCAGGGACTGATTTCATACTATTTTATTAATGTGAACACTCACACACACGGACATGAGGTTTTCACATCCATGAAAGCCCCAGACTTAATTTATTACATCCCTTTGGGCACAAAAAAATTCACTTGTCTGAAAAGAAAGGGAATTTCTGTGGATACCATGTTGGGAGGAAAATCGGCATAAATTCAAAATGAATTTTTTTTTTTTTCCCCATAAGGATCCTTGAATTTCCATGCTCACTGAGGGAAATTCCTGAATTTAACATAAAATGAGCAATAGTGATCACTGTGGCTGCCTGGGACTGTCTGAGCCGTGCAACCTCTGGCCGTTCCCACCATTCCCAGACACAAAGGAAAAGGGATAAATCAGGGAATCAACGGAAGCCAGTGCTCATTGCAATGGCAACGCTGCCTTTGTGCCATTCCTGCATGAAGGCCTTGCTTCTAAACACGTAGAGAATGTTCCACCTCCAGGAAAAAGTAATGAACAAGAAGAGTGATTAGTTCAGAGAGGGTTAATTAGGGCGCAGATGTGTTTGCAGTTTGGGTGAGTTGCAAGGCCTGCATTGTGCTGGAGAAGAGAGGAGTCAAGGATTTTATTTTTCGTAAGCAGCGGGTGGCTCAGTTTGAGATAATCCAATTAACAGGCCTGTGAGAAGGCTGCCCATGGCACTACCAAGCTCTACAAAACCCGATGTTCCAGGAATTGTCTTCCAAAATCCCATCCTGTTGTGATCTCAGATTTCTCTGGAATGTCCCTCTGCTTCCATTTCTGGATTAAGCCTTCAGCTCCTCCCACCCTTGGTGTTCCCCTTGCATGAACTCTGCCCAGGCTGAGGCGTGAAGCACAGACTGGCCGACAACAACCACTGGGTATGAAGTACTTGGAAATCTGCAGTAGCACCTGCCTCAAGCAGCTCTTGTGTATTTCACAATTTAGAGGAATTTTAATAGTTTTTAAATTGTTTTATTACAACCTTAGCAATATAATATTAAGAAAACTGAATACAAGCGTACAGGTTTGGGTTTTTTTTTTAAATCAGAAAGTTTATGATCCTCTTCAAAGATGAACAATTAGACAGCAGTTATATTTTTTGTGTAAACAAAAATAAATCTCTGGACATCTTCATATGCATGTCATATTGCATTTTGGTTTGGGTATTCATCCCTACAGATGTCAAATCCCCAAAATTGGAATCTTTTTTTTCCACCAGTAGGAAAAAGGAAGGAATAGTAGTGAGAACACAAGGCCATCATCTATACATTGGTTTTTTTTAATGTAAACTGAATTTACCTCCATCCCAGTATGGGCTGGAGAGCAAAGAGGGGATCAAATTGTGGAGATATTTTAGAGGAAGCTTGAAACAGATTTTGAAGCTATTGCTGCAAGCAGATGAGAATCATTTGGTAAGAACATGGGAGGGAAACTACAAACATGCAGAAGTGTGAGTTTGCCACTGTAGGTGGTGGAACACTCAAACCTTAACAAGAAAGCATCATCACTCACGGTCTCTGACCCCTGGAGAGAAACTGGTCACTTATTTCAGGATACAGTGACTGATTGGCACCATTGTCACAGGAATCATTAGGAATTTTTACAGCTCTGTTACTAAAACCCCCAGAATTCCAAGACAGCTGCCACTGCCTCATCCCACTCTGAGAAAAGCAGGTCAAGAAAGTGATGCTTGCTCTGATGAAGTCACAGGCAATGGAAAGGATGACTTTGCATTGTGCAGTTTTTTGTTGTATCAGCTGAACATTTCCTCAGCCCTGCTCTGCAGGGACCCCATAAAGGAATTCAGGATCTCTCTTTTGTTTCCCTCACATCCACTCGATGCCTCAAAGATTCCTAAGGGATGAATCTCAGTCATGATCAGGGAGAAGAGCAAACACAAAGCTCCCATGTCAAGGAGTGAGGATGTTCCCAGTACATGCTCATTACAATTTCCAAGTGTATTTTGTTGCAATTATCTTTTAAGGAAAAAGAGAGGCATTAGGAAGACAGACATTGTGACATACTCAAACTGCACTGGGTGACATTTTTTTCCAATGCTCAGGAGAAAATTTTCTCAGATTGACTTTGATTTATTAATGTTATCTTGTCTCTCTTCATTCACATGGTGAGCAGGGTGTGCAGGTAAACAAAGAATTCCCACCGTAAGGAATTTTTTTTGTTCAGATATCTGTAGTCTGTCACCTCTCACACCCACCATTCATTTCCCACCCACTCTGAGCATGATCGAGGCCACTTCTCTCCCCTATACCATGACTGAAAGGTCACATTAATGTCCAGAAGTCAGCTTTTAGTACTGGAATATCCCCTCACCCAAACAAGAGAATTTGAATGGTGGTTTCAGAACTGATCAGTGACCCAAGGTCCTTGCTTGTACCCCTGTTCAGAAATGTGAAGGGTCTTTTCTCCTGTCCCTTCAAAAATCCTCCTAAAGTTAAGCAGCAAGGAATCTTTCTTCCCAGTGCTCTGTGTCCAAGACGGAGTTGGAATTAAGATTTCCTGTGTGGCAGTGAAAATATCCAAGGTCCTGACACCAGCTGGTCCAGCCTGCTCTCCATCCCGAGGTTTGCTAACTCCATCATGCCACACAGAGGCAGCCTTTCTCCCAGTTTCAGGAAAAGGCGCCAGCCTTTCTCCCAGTTTCAGGAGAAGAAGAGGCCTCCTAGAAACAGAGCCCAGACAGGAGAAAGGGAATAAAGGTGGGGATTTATTGGAAAGCCCTTCAAAGGTACCCCTGGGGAGCCAGAGGTGCTGCCCAGATGGGCCCCGAGATGGACCCTGAGAGGCCACGAGTTCTTCCCACTTTGATAGGTTTGGTTCATTTGCATCTCAGGGTTGATTCTCCAATTAAAGCTGCAGTTAATGATGGAATTGCCCTCAGCTTGCCCCCCTCAGAGGCTCTTTGGTTGATACTTTTTGGGCCCAGGAGGGGCTGGGTGTCCTTGGAGAGCAGCCCCAGAGAGGCTTTGTTGTGTGTGCCCAGCACAGAGAGCAGCACTGAACAGGGAACAGGAAACTCCAGAGTTACACACTGGGCACTGCAGGGCTTGAAAAATATAAAAGTTAATACCTAAGGCATCAGCACCAACCTTTCTCCCAGCTTCAGGGTACAAAAGGTGAGTCTCCAAAAGCAAAGGATGTTTCCTCTGCCATGAAGCACAAGCCTTCCTTCAGAAACTCAGCTCTCGTGGCTACAACTTGTTCACATCCTTTTTTTCTGGAGGAGAAGAAAGGCACAGAGCAATGCAGTGGTGTGTTGGATATTTTGTTAGATTTACATCTTGTCTCCGTGTCATTGCAGAAAAAGAAGGGCAGAAGAGATCACAAGATGAGAAATACGATTTTAAAAAAAGGAGATTTGCTCTATCTGAAATAAGTTTATGGTTTGTGTTGAACACAGGCTGACTTAGTGTTTCTGTGCCTGTTCAGCACAGTCCTTATAATAGCACATGGAAAGGGAATATTCACTGCACAACTTTCCAAAGAATAAGTTCATAATAGTAATAGAAAATACAGGCACTCTTACCTGAGTCTCTTTCACCTTCTCCATTGCAATTAAAAACAAACAAACCAAAACACAAACCCAATCACCAAACTCTCTGAACTTCCTGACGCTCACTTCCTTTGAAAACAACAGTAAATTTTCGATAGATATTTGAAAATTTTTGATTGCTCCAATGCTATTCACACTGGCTGCTGGTTTACTCCAGGAAATGTGAGATAACATCCAGACTGTCAGCATCCCTTTCATGCTGTCAGACCACATCAGAGGAGCTCACATCAAACTTGCTTTTACACCTCAAATACTGCATCTGCTCCTACATCATTTAAGGAATTAGAAAGATAATTCTTCTGCTCATGCACAAATCCCCAGCAGACACAATGCTCAGCAGAGCCCTTCAGGGCTTGGGGAATAGCTGCAAAATCAACCCATGGCAGCCTCAAAGCAGCAGCACAATAACCCTTGGGCCTCCTGTGTGCATTAAAGGTCACTCTGAACTCTGCCACCCTTGCAAGAGCAGAGCAGCTTTTCCCTTTGGATAATGGGATGTTTTCATGGCAGCCTGAGGAGTACTGGATCTGCCTCCCTTCCAAGCTGCACCACATGCTCAGGCATCTCCAGAGTGCTCAGGACAATGCAGAAAGCACAAAGAGATGACTTTGCACAAACACATTCATGTAGCAGTGATGAAAACCCAGGAGCAAAACACTTCACTGATGGAGAGGAACTGTGCTTCAGCCTCTCCCACAGACACCAAACACACACTGGTACAGGTTCTTACTTTACTTAGAACGGGTTGAAGATTGCCAATAAAAAAATGGAGATGACTGGAGCTCGGGGGAAGCATTTTTAACATATTTAAGACTTGTCTCACAATATCTGTCATGACATATTTCAGTATTTTGACTCAAGACATAGATTTCATTCTCTTTACAATGTCTGGATTAAAAAAAAAAAAAAAAAACCTCAGATAACCGAGGACCGTGTTTCAAAATTGGTGTGTTTGGGGTTTTTTAGTTCCTAAAAGTCCCAAAAGTTTTGGGGTTTTTTTAGTTCTCAAAAGTTGTATGGGAAAGATAAAGATCTGCATCTGCTTTTGATCTGGGAACAGGAGCCTTAAGGCCACTGAAAGTCTGCTTAAAATAGTGGTAATTAAAACACCTTTACTTATATGTGAACAAACAAATGTCCAAAAGATATAGAATATATTATTTATATATAAACAAAACAATGTGTTTGTTTTCATGTATGAATATATGTAATTTCATGCACCTGCACACACACACATATATATGAGGAAATCATTCAAATATGCAAACTAAAAGTGGAGAAATGTGCAGCCTTTCTCTCTAGCTGGAATGAAACTTCATTCTGAACCAGCTGTCAGATGTGAACAAAGCCAGGGGCTCATTCAAGCCCTGCCTGAAGCTCAGGTCCCCCCTCTCTCCAGCATCCTCCTTGTCAAGCTCTTCCCACATTCTGTGGCTCTACATGATTTATTTGAGGTGTTACCAGAGCCCTCAAAGCATCCCTTGGGGTCTTTTTCAAAGAAATCCAAAGTCAAGGCAGTTAATAAGAAAAGTTTATATTTAAACCATCACTTTAAACACAAAACTGCCAGGTTGGATATTATTTGTTGTGAGTTTGACCAGGATTTTTGTGGAGAAAGACCACCAGATTCCCTTGGGATTATTGCTGCAATGGTTCTGGGGAAGAGTTCTTTTCCTCCATGCCCTTCCCCAGAGCTAAGGACAGGGCTGTGAGCTCAGGGACAGGCTCTGAAGGGTGTTGCTACTCTTGGGCAACCAAACTCATCAGAGAGGATTTGGGAATGCCTGGAAGGGAGAGGCTTTGCCACGCTTTGATCTCACCCTGTCTTTGAAGATCCTGACTGCCCTTAAATCCCAGGCATGGAATGTTGATTCACAAGATCCTGGCCTGGAGGAAAAAAGAACCCTGCAGACAAAAAATTATATATATATATATATATATAGACAGGTAAATTAGCTCCAGCAACCAGAGAGTTAAAATTAAGTCAAAGGAAAAAAAAGTAACCAATTAAGAACAAATGAGGAATTTATGAATAATTAGACAAGCCCACCTTGTCTCAGCACACAGCTCCTACTTATCTAAACTGAAAATGAAGGAAACTGCCAGTAAACCCCCACTTTTATTGTGTATTTACTCGGTAAGATTTTTATTACGGGATAATCTTGGAACTTGTGGAATCCACTGCAACATTTTGGGGGAGAAAAGAACGAGAAGAGCAATCGATGATGGAAACTCGAAGTACATTGAAAATCCAACTCCATTTGCAATTTGAATCTCTCAGCTGGAGAGCAAACGCTTTGAAAATACTGACAAAAGTATTTACAGGGAAATTTGCATCAAGAAATCAAATATACCCTAAGATTGATGGCTTGAAATCTAGAGCTGTAATAACATCTCTTCACCTGGAAAAAAATTTATTTGCAGAAAAATGAAGAGGTTGTTTTTTTTTTTTTGATTTTGGAAATAGTTTTACATGTAAATATTCTATTCCTTTCCTATTCTTGTCCTCCTTCCACTAATAAATTACTGTTCACAAAATCAAATTAAGTCAATTTTTTAAACTGACAATTTAAATTAAATAAAGGGACAATTTGAATAATTAGGGCAGTGTAAAGCACAGAACACAACCCTCAGCACTGACTCTGGTTTATCAGGTGTCCCATAGCACAGAAGCCATGGCAGTGCAGCCAAGAAATATCAGGACTTTGGAGCTGCACATTTCCAGTCAAATTCTAAACACAATTCTAAGTTCTGCCAGATCTCAGTATTAAAAAACTTCCTTTTTCCTTATTTTATTAATCAAACTGTTAAAATCAAAACACTTTTTTTTTTTTTTTTTTTTTAAGCAGACTTCCCTCTTACTTTGTTCTTAGCTGGAAACTGTAGTGGGAGGTGCAGCTGGATCAGGTTTTTTGCTGTTCAAAAGTACAGTGTGACTGTCAGACAGCAGTAATGCCATAAAAAGATTAACAGCACCATGGATAGGGCTTGAGGGAAATAAGTTGCAAACACAAAGTTGCTGAAGACTCACTATTTAATGAAAGTGACTTTCTTACAAAATGAATTAGTGACACTGTGTCCTGCAGCTCTGGGTCTCAGAGTGATTTACCCAATTTTCACAGAAAGAAAAGAAATTTGAGCAAAAATCATATTAAAAATACAGCCTCACGATTTTTATCCATTATACAAGTGATTTTAAAGATGAAAAAGATTGTTGAAGCCATCTAAGCAACTCTGTTAAGAAACAAACTAATTAGTCAGGCCATGTCTAATCAATACTTGTTTTCTCAGTGAGATGAGCCACAGCACAGGGTTACTTTTCCAGGCTGCTAAGAGCTGTGGAATTCCCTGGGAAGAAGCTCATGCACTTGGGTGTGCCAAGGCTTCCCACCTTTGTCCTCAGTGCTGTTTCCAGGCTGTGAAAGGCTCCCCCCACATATTCACCAACCACGTGGCAGATGAGAACTTCTGAAAGGTGCTTGAACAAGCTGAACAAGCTGAGCAAACCTTCTCCTGCTTCTCAGCATAAAGGGCAAGTGCTTGGGCTGTTTGAAGTATCATCACCCACAAGTGGCACTCAGCCCTTGTGTCTCCCAAAGGCCACATGCTCCAAGAAGTGGAATTTCTGGGGTTTTTTTTCCCTTGGAGGTTGGCAGTGGGCTTGTGCTGTCAGATGCCACAATGAGCACGAGGGCCACTGCCAGGCTGGAACAGTGTAAAGTGCAAAAAGTGCAAAAAGTGGTGGCTGTGTCATTTATTTGTTTCACTGGGTTTAATCAGAAATAACCTCCAAGCAAGGCACTCCCCATTCCGTGTGCTCCCTTCTTTTTGAAAGCCAGAGAGCTCTCCCTCTGAGAGCCACAAATCAGCCCAGTTCTTCTGAAACACTCCCTTTGAAAGCAGAAGAAGAGAGATACTTCTAAGTCCTTTCATCTTCAGTGAAAGCTCTAAGTAATTTTCTTTTTTTTTTTTTTTCCCTCCCCCCCTGGTCTGGTGACAGGGTTTCAGTTCAGAAGAATAATCTTGCCCAAGTCCTCAAAGACAACATGAGAAGTTGAGCGAAAAACTCTTAATCGAACCTGCTTGATTACAGCAGAGGTCAATCACACAGCCACTTTCTGAAGAGCTAGAAAGTTTCCAAGCCAGGCATTCTTTTAAAAGCACAGCACTTCACTTTACTGCTCTGTTTCCAATTTAATTGCCAGCATTTCTCTCGACATGTTTCCTCTCCAGCCCATGTCTATTTTAACAACTCCTGCAGCCCTGGAGCGAGCAACTTTGTCGAGCAAAATAATTAGTGTTGAAGAGTCAGCGTTCACACTCTGCACTTTTCAGAAGGTTTTGTTTTGAATTATCCCATCCTGCTGTCCACTGGCATTTTACATGCTTGTCAGAAGTGCATCTCCCAGTTAATTTGCACCCAAAAGGAAATCAGCTGATTTACTTTGACATCGCTCTACAATGTGAAATACAGCATGGGAACCATGGAGAATTGGGAGAGTGGCTTTCAGAGTGCACTTCTAATCTATTAATAATGTCTGCTTAAATTTTAGGCAGCTAGAATCTCTCATATTTCAAAGTGTAACTGTTTTTCCCAAGATAATCCAGATCCACAAGATACAAGATCATCGTGACCAACCTGGCAGCAAAAAGGGAACTCACAGCAACAACTTTCTGCTACCAGAGAGAAGGTAAAAAATCTGAAAACACAGAGAGGATGTTGGATTTCCTCAACTACAGTTACCACATGAAGCAGAAGAAGAAAGCAAAGGGCAACAGTACTGTCACTATTTTATTCCCTGATGGGAAACTTGGTATAAGATTAAAACTCCCATTTTATTGTTGTTGTGCACCTCAGCTCAAGGAAGCCAGCACACCTTCCAAGTGAAGGCTGGAATTTTCTGGTGAGATTTTGCAAAGCTGCTGCTTTTCAGTTTCTGAACTGTGGGGTCCTTTTTTAGTCCCCACAGCTCAATGGTGCAAGGATTTTAATATCTGAAACATGTTCCACTGTCAGAGGCACAAAGCCTGACTGCTTGTATACAGCAAAAGACACGCGTAATTCATAAATTTGCATTTATTAAGTATGTTTTACCCTTTAAAAAAGAGGACCAGCCTAAGGATTATCAACTGAACTTCCAAGAGCTAAGATAGCCCCTGCATGTTTTCCTTGAGGAATTACCTTGAGAGTGGTAGCAGCAGCAGTTTTATATACCCCTATTTTTTTTTTTTTTTTGGGATGAATGAATTTGTCTTCAGATCCTTGAGGTATTCAAGATCCAAGAGACCTGACCAGATTATGAGTTTCCCAGCAACATGGAATACTGGAATGTCCAGTGGTGACCTCACAGATCACAGCATATCTATCAAAGAAGGCCAACATCTCCCATGCTGCAGGGACTCAGATGGTCAACATTTAATATCCAGTCTGAAGGAGGGTAGGTTTAGATTGGATATGAAGAAATTGTTCTCTGTGAGGGTGGGGAGGCCCTGGCACAGGCTGCCCAGAGAAGCTGTGGCTGCCCCTGGATCCCTGGAAGTGTCCAAGGCCAGGTTGGACAGGGCTTGGAGCAGCCTGGGAGAGTGGAAGGTGTCCCTGCCCATGGCAGGGGGTGGAACTGATGATCTTTAAGATCCCTTCTAACCCAAACAATTCCATGATTCCACAATCTAGATGCTCTAGGAAGACAGCCTTTCTTCCCAGCTGCCTTGCAATTGTGTCTGCAAAAAGAAACCTTTACCTGTGCCTTTGGAAACATCTGAGAGCACGCAGAGCCTCTCATGGCAGCGATGGGAGCACAGGTTAGGTTTTGGACTGGCTAAACTTACCTGGTTCTATCAGAAGAAAGTCATGCTACCCAAATGTTGGAGCCTCCAGCCTAGATTGCAAATTTTGAGCAAAGGTGGTTCTGGAATATTTTTCTGGAAAAGGAAAACCCTTTGTCAGGAAGCCTCTGTTTTCTGGAAGGGCTCTCTACCTGTATTTAGCTTTTTGTCAACTCCTTCCATAGAAAAGGGCCTGTGCATCCAAAGCAGAAGCTGAAAAGAGGGACAAAATTCCAGAAGCAAGTTATTGCTGGTTTGGCAGTTGAACAGAATCTAAATCCAAGTGCAGAGAATTCATATGTTGAACCCAAACTTGCACTGGATCATTCTCTATGCCCCACTTTTTCATTGAGAAAATACTTTACTCATTAAAATCACTGAGACTTGCACAAGAATCAGTCTGTGAGGTATCCATAGATGTATTTCCTTCTCCTTAATGTTTCCTTGTCTCAGTATGAAATCGAATAAGCCTAAAACTCCTTTAGTCCACCCCTCAGAATTTCTTTTTCTCAGTCACTTTGGACAGCACCATCCTCCCATCTCAAAAGTGGCTTCTTTTTCACTTTCAACCAATTTTAGTTTTGTTGTCCTTTCCTGCATAACAGTTCTTACACCACCAGCTTCCTTATAATTTTCACAGAACAAAAGCTGTAACTCAGTTTCCTCCTTCTTATGTCTCAGTAACTCCAAAAGCCTCCTCCCTGGCTGGGCCAAACCTTGCTTTCTTCACAGTAATCAGAGGCATCACTTTCCTTTTTGGTTGGCCAACTACAATATCCAAACTGACACCATCTTGTCATCTTTCTGCACAATCCTTCTCATTCCATCAAGTATCAATCACTTGTCTCCTCCAGTATCAAGAAATAATCACAGCAGAGCAGCCAAAAGTAGCTTAAGTGGGAAATTTTGTGTAGAGATAGGCAAGAACAGGATTTCTGAAAAAAAAAATGAAAAATCTAAACTCATGCTGCAGAGTCCTCTAAACAAAAGCAAAGGTCTTCAGCTGTAGAAACCTTGGTGTGATTTTTCTCTCCACTCTAGGTACAGCCCTGCACCTGGCCTTTCTGAGCAAGGTGGCCCTAATCAAGCATCATTCCCTGATTACTCTTAATGAGTGTGTGAAATGACTGAGTATCAGCTGACATCTGTAATTAGCAAACAGGAGTTTTAAAGTTAACTTCCAATAGAGCCCTGAGTGCCCATTGCCTGGGGTGGTCTCAAACAAGTACCCTGACAATTCTGGCTCTCCCAAGTTTGCTCACAAACCTGCAGACATGGTTCTTTTCTTTCCAATTCCCACTAAAATCCCCAACAATAGCAACCTCAAGTGGCTCTTGTCAGCCATATCCCACCTGCAATGACAAGTAGTTATTTTTCCTTATTTTCCCCGTCCTCACCCACTCACCAGTGTCCCCTCTCTGCCTGCTTTTTTATCATCACACACACACTTCCCAAGGATAGAGCTTATTTTTAATTCTGGGCTCTTGCAGCGGGATCAGAATCCATGCTGAAGTTTCACAGGTATTACAATAATCAATAGCAACCACACCAAACCTGGATTACTGGTGAGCAATGCATGTCCTCAAAGTGATATTCTGCATATAAAGGAAAAGCTTAATGGAGTAGAAAACACCTCCAGATTAACAGTGTGAAAAGCAAGTTAATGCTTATGTGGGATCCAAACCCATACCACGTTTGACTTTGAAAAGGTTAAATCCATCCTCTAACCATCAAGTCTTGCAGCAGACCCTGTGCTGTCCCTGGGAACACATTGTCAATTTAGTGTTCTGACAGATGATTGTCAAGATGAGGAAATGATCCAGAAAAGTGGCATTGATTTGGAAGAGCAGAAAAATTTGCCAGTCATTGCTTGTTGCTAAGCTGCAACAACAACAACAAAAAAGCCTCCATCAACTCTCAATGTGTCACTCACAAATATCAGTGGGATGTGGTATTTACAGTGTTTGTGCAAGGCCCAGGGACTGACTGAGACTGTGTCCTGCACTTAGAGCAGGATGGGACCTTAAATTTGGATGGGACCTTAAATACCAGGAACCTCCTTGCTTGGTTTCACCCAACGAGCTGTATGATCTTTTTCTTTGGGCAATTGGTGTTTTTCATCCACAGGCTGTGATCCACACATAAAAATGCAGGACAGGTGTTTTAGAGAAAGGGAAAACTACATGGCTGGAATGAGTCTGCAACTTACACTGCAAGCAGGTGTTTGTCAGACACTCCTGTTAGAAATCACATGCCCTCTAGAGCATTAAATCTCAACTCCCAGCCTGGAATTTGTTAACTAGAGCTGGACAGCAGAGCTGCAGTCAGAATAAACAATTTTTTTATGGCAAGCTTGTGCAAGGAACCAGCCTCAGTGGTCTGTTCTTTCTTGCTTGCTCTAAATATTATTCATCTATAACAAAACCCAGCTGATGACTTTTCTCCACACTCTGTATGTCCTCTGAAAATCTGATGCAAGACACACACACTGGCCACAAATTTCCACACAGAAAATTTCCACTTGCTTTGTGTCCGGGGGAAAGAAGGAGCTGGCACAAAACTTTTAACCCTTTCACAGAAAAATCCCTGGGTAGCAGCGGGGAAGATGTCAAGTAAATAGTGCACAGCTCCTTTATACTTTACACATTTTCATCCAGCTCTGCAGACAGTGCCCAAGTTCAACAAGTGATTTACCAGTATAATAACATTAATTACATGAGTAATATGAATATTATAATATGAATAAACATGCAAACCCACAGGTAGAGGCTGTTTCTTTTGACACAGACCACGTGTAACCATGTTGTTATATGTCCTACTCTGTGCCATGACTAATGGCTTGCAGAAGCAATTTGAAGGATAAAGCTCAGAACAATGACAGAAAGGCTTCCCTGCACCTCTTCTTTCTTTCCTCTTCTTCACTCCTCTCACCCCTAGGTTTACACACAGTATTTTTTTCTTTTTACAGAAGTCAATAATATCTGTAAACAAAGTAGGGAGTAGAAAATGAAGCACAAACTTGTTGGGTGATGGATTCATTCCTTAATCACATCAGAGGCTGCACAGATTATGAAATGACAAAGCACTATTTTCAGATGTGCTAACATTCAATCAAGAACTCTTTCCTTCCTAATTTCATTCTAAGGTCTCAGTTTCTTATCTCACTTCTTATGCTGCCAGATTAAGGGCCACAACTAAAAACTCTCAACTCCCAGATTTGCTTCATTTATCAGCACCCACCTTCAACAAAGAGAGCTTTTATTATATGCCAAAGGCCTCATTTAAAAATCACAGAATGAATGAATCATTTTGTTTGGAAAAGACCACTAAGAGAATCAAGTCCAACCATTAACCCAGAACTGACAAAGCCACCCCTAAATCATGTCCCCAACTGCCAGATTTTTTAAATCCCTCCAGGGATGGTGACTTCACCACCTCCCTGGGCCATGCCAGTTCTTGACACCTCTTTTGGTGAGAAACTTTTCATTTCCTCTGGTCTTATCAGTGGGAGAAGAGACCGACCTCCACCTGGCTACAACCTCCTTTCAGGGAGTTGGAGAGAATGATAAATAACATGGAGGAAGAGGACTCAGACTCACATAAAAGTTATAGATGTGATTTGATCTCTACCCAGTGTAGCAATGAATATACCTTGAAAGGGAAACAATAGCAAAAAAAAAACCCCAATCCAAACCCAAAATGCAGCACTTCAACTTGATAGAAACAAGAAAGTTCAAGTTCTGAAGGCAGAATTATGACAGCATGGAAAAGATTCTTTTCCTCATAAGAGGATAAAAACAAGCTACCTAAAGAAACAAACCCAGAGCAAATATCATGTACTACCAACAGATTTAAATCCTCTCTCCATTCCCTGCCTGTGCATCTGCATGAGGCCTTTTGCCATCCATGTGCACTGTAAGCAAGAACAAGGAGTTGGGAAGTGATGGTTCTCCTGAAATCAGCACTTTTGAGGTTGCACCTTGAATCCTGTTGATAGGGAAGATGTGTGCTGATGTCTTCACAAACAATTCCATGGGTGAGAGCATGGGTGTTAACATCTCAGAAATGGGGCTTAATTCCCACTTTGGGCAGCAGGTTGGTTGCAGGGCCCCGGCCAGTTTGACTCCTGAAACAGAGAAGAGGGTCAGCACAAGCCTGAGTTTCTAAACTTTGGGGGTAAATAACATGTTTAAGGGGGAATTTGAGGTAGGCAGTTTGGGGTGGCTCCACCTTCCTGCTACCTCAGCAATGGGGAAAGGGAGAGGGCAACGTGCAGCTGGGAGATTGGGATAAAAGGAGGCCTTTAAAACCCCGAGAGAGACAACCCCGCGGGCTGTGCCCTGGTGGCCTCTCTCCCTTTATTCGAATAAATTTGCTGCACTCCTCTGTCTCCTTTATGCACACTGGCTTTTCATAGGGGGATTTTCTGTACTCTGTGATCAGTTTGGGCCCCTCATGACAAGAGGGAAATCGAGGGGCTGGACCATGTCCAGAGAAGGGAATGGAGCTGGGGAAGGGTCTGGAGAACCAGGGAACTCAGCCTGGAGCAAAGGAGGCTCAGGGGGGACCTTCTGGCTCTGCACAACTCCCTGACAAGAGGGGACAGATGGGGGTGTCAGGCTCTGCTCCCAAGGAAGAAGGGACGGGAAAACAAATGGCTTCAATTTGCTCCAGATACTACGAAAAATTTCTTCTCCAAAGGGGTGGTCTGGAACAGGCTGTCCAGGGAAGTGGTGGAATCACCATCCCTGGAAAAGCTCAAAGAACTGTGTGGATGTGGCACTTGGGAAGAGAGTTTAGTGGTGAATGTGGTTGTGTTGGGTTAATGGCTGAACTCAATGACCTTTTTGGTCTTTCCCCACCTTAATAATTCTGTGATTCTGTGAATCTTTGTTTCCATGAACTGAGGGCAGTTTTTCAGAGGAACACTGAATGGAGCCCTCTAAAGAACCACCCTACTCCCATCACCTGTTTTCCTCTCCCAGCCAAAGCTTGCCTTTTTCTTATCTACCTTTCTTCATCCCCTCCTGTCTCTCCTCATGAACTGTACAACTCCAGTGCAGGCACAGAGCAGGAGGGAGAGGTGATGAAGCAAGTCAAAGCTCTCAGTTGAGCTCAGCAATAAAACTTGCATGAAGTTGGAGCCAAAACTTTTGTTTTGCTTGAAACCAGGGACGGAAGAGGCACTGAACTCTCCCGCCTTGTTTTTATTGCTGCTCGGAGAGCCAGAAATGTCCACACATCAATAGAGTTAAAAGGCAAGATTGTAAGAACCAGATGTTGGGATATTTTTGGATACAATCATGGATCAGGCCACAGTGCTTAACAGCTCCTGTCCAAAGCTAATTTTTGAGGGAACAGAGCACACATCACAGGTTTGCTGGCTCTGTGCCGAGTCCTGCACAGTGCACAGAATGAGAGCTTTTCTCAAATTGGTTTGACTGGTTGAGTTTTCTTGGTTTAAATCCTCCTATTAAAGCTCACAGTGAATTACATTTTTACTGCAGAATTATACCAAAAAGCCTGCAAAGGAAATCATTTAGCTATCCAGGAGGTCAATTTCTCCGTTTTGTTCAGTGATTGGTTTTATTATCCATAGAGATTCCTGCCAGCATATTTTCTCTTGCTCACTCTGAAGTTTTTAAGATGTTTTCACGTAGGGATAACATTCCTGCTGTTATTTTTGCTTTCATTTTTTTGAGATGAAAGCAGCATAAAGGACATAAATGTCTTGCTCGTTTAATTTGTGAGAAATCGAATTCACCTGTGGGATCCAACTTTCTTGGCAACCCAAAAGTCATGTTGCCACATGGGGACAGATGCACTAGGAGTAGTTTTGCACTTGATTTGTATTTCCTAAGCACATTATAGCAAAAAAAATTCCCCTGGAGCCCTACGGGTGTGGAAGATGGAGAGCTCACCTTGACTTTAGTAAGAACCAGACACTCACCTAGGAGATCTGCTCGGGAGATGTAGGTTTGGATAAGAGACGAAAGAAGGAGAATCAAGGCCAGGCTGGACAAGGCTTGGAGGGACCTGGGATGGAAGGAGTCTCTACCCAGGGCAAGGGGTGGCACGGGATGGTCTTTAAAGTCCCTCCCAGCCCAAACCCTTCCAGGATTCTCTGAAAGAACAATTTGCCCACAAATGGAACCAGTTATTGTAGTTCAAGATACCTTGAGCATTGCTGTGTGAAATCAGTCTTCTGCAAAAATTTTGACCCCTTTATTGTGTCTTGAACCACTCAGAAAGGAACTGCTTTCTAAATAACCTGTCTTATTTATCTGCCTGTAACTCAGTCCAGCAGCTCCCCCCAAAAACAATCCTGAAATATTCAACAGTTTGAATTTCCAGACCTGAGTTACTATGGAGTCTTGTCCACCAAGGTCCCATATCTTCAGAAGATAAACTCTTTTGCTTGAAGTTTCACTGTGTCCTTTTACCTTTTTTTTTATCTATTCTTTTTTTTTTTTTAATTTTATTTCTTCTCCACATGCTGGTTTAGTAAAATTCTTTTTAAACATCCATCCTGTAAATGAAAGCTTGGTTTTCCCATGTCACATTGGAGAGCCCTCTCTAACCCAGCAGAGCTGTCACAAACACTGAGAAGATGACTACAGGCTTCTGCCTGAGGATGATCAAATTGAATGGAAGATAATAGCTTCACCATGTCAATCATTGAGCCATTAGGACACCAACTGTTGGGCAGAAATTAATGAGCCAGGGTCTAATTTGACATAGATAGAAGTGACAAATGTTTTGACCCTGGTATTTTAGGGCAAAGAAATACAAATATAGCTTGCTACAGGATTCTTTCTTTTCAATCCATTTTAATGCTTTTATACATAAAGAGATTTGTAAACTGAATTAAAAGCAGAAAAACAAATTCTTGCGGACAAATTTAAGATCAGGATGGATTGTTATAAACCTTACAAGGAGAGGTAGTTGATAAAAAACCTAATAAATTGTTTAATTTCAGACAGATGGGTGTTTGCATTAAAGGCCTGAGCATCTTTCATAGTCGAGGGAATGAGGCAGCTGTCCCCAAAGACAAATGCAAAGCACTGCCCCTGCCTGATTTATATAAAGTGACAGCAACCCTGACCTAACCTCACCTGCCAACTGCCATCAAAAGAGTCTCCACATCCCCACTACCTGTCATTCTCCCAAATGTGTGAATCTTGGTCCCTCACTGGTACCAGCTCCATCACCGGCCACACTCTCACTGCACTGAAATTAAAAATAATCTCTCACTGAAATTTTCCCTGAAATTAGAATAAATCTAGCAATCAGTAAATAAATACTTCATGTCTTTTCTCCACAGAAGTATTTTTCTCATAATCTAGGGTTTAATGGATGGGTTGGACTAGAGGCAGCAGCAGACCAGTGTGGGATTAGGGGTAGTTGGAAAGACTTTCCTTCCCCCTGGTCCTGAGCTGTTCTGGGAGCTCCACTGGGCTCTGTGAATGCAGAACAAATCCTGATGTTTGAAAGGACATAAAGGGTTCTAACACCCTCTGAGACCTCTCCTGTATCCTGTATCAAACAGACTGTGGTGCTGTGCAGAGCTCTCAGCAATTTAGGTCAAAGCTGTTACAAATCACATCTCTCTCTTCAACGGGAAAGCATCAGGCAAGAGATACCAATGAGTGAAACCCCATAAAACCCCCAGAGCTGCCCTAGGGGAGGCTGAAGATCAGATTCTAAGTACCTCAGACAGCACAAAGAAGGCAAACAAAACATTTGCTCCTGAAACAGAGATTATCAACACAGCTTTTGTACCAGTGGGCTCCTGTTCAAAAACATGAATGAATACCAGAACCTGCCCCAAACCAGGGAAAACAGCATTAAAGGATGTGAAGTCTGTATCTACATGATAAATTAGTGGCACAAAGGATTCTCTGGCCCTGAGTCTCCTGTGCCTTAAGGTTTCCTACTGGATTTTCTTAATAACTTCTGTATCTTCTCTGTGCAGCAGTGCTCCAAGGCAGCCTTCACAGACGTGTCATATGGGCTCCCAAACATGTTGTGACTGCAAGGATCTTTATTTTGGCAGGACAGGCCTGGGGAGGGGAGAGGATGCTGCTGGAAAGCGAAATCCAACCCGTTCTTCTGTCAATAGACTAATTAACAATTGGCAAGATTATGCTAAATACAGCAGATCTTTAATTTTAACAAGATGTTCTTCATTAAGCAGGCTACTCAAACATGAGCAGCACCATGAGAGAAAGCACAGACAACCAACACAACACAACCATCTTCCCCTGCTCCCTTTTCTTTGCCAAGGCGATGCCAAGTCTTCAGCCCTGGGGGATGGTGAATTTTCCTCTCCTTTCTCCAGATAATGGGAAAGGAAAGGTACAGGAAAACCAGGATAACTAATGAAGGGAAGAGAATTACCCAGATTTAGTGGGTTCAAAGAGGTCTGTGTGAATTAAAAAAAAAAAAAAAAACCCAAAAAAACAACCAGGACAAAAAGGTATTTTTCAGTGTGCACACAGCTTTGCAAAATCTCGACCAGAAAATATTTTTTTACTCCATTTTTCCTCCTTCCAAACAGAAAAGGAAAAGAGAAAACTCATCCTGAAACAGAAAACTTTTCCTTTTAAGTTCAGTGCAACATAACATTTAGGTTTCAAGCCCTTTCCTCTTTTTTAACATCTTTGAACAAAACCAGAAAAGTAGCAAGGATTTGTGCAATCCAAACATTTTGATTAAAATATTTTTATTGTCGTTGTAGTTTGAGTAATGAGACTGCCAGATTCAAGGCAAACAGTTCTGTGAAATGGATAAATGATAGGTTTTTGCTGCACAGCCTCTTTGGGAAGCCTGACTCCTTGACTGTCCCCATGGGTGAAATGTTTCTCTTTGTACCCAGTCAGAACCTTTCTTGCTTTAACTCATCCTTCAGTCAGCACCAGTGTTTTCATTAATATTCATTTCTGCATCCTCCTGTATCTCACTTAGAATTTCTGGTGTCAAAGAACACAAATGATCAAGCCAGAACTGCACTGAAGTTAAATCCATGTGTGCACCAAGTGAAAAAAATTCAATAACAAGCCAGAACTTTTCAAAACCCAATCATAAGACAGAATAAACTTCATGGAGAATCTGTTTTTAACTTCAGGAGAGGGAAAAAAAAAACCTGCAGCTGAGATTCTGTCTCTGAGGTTATCAAGAAGTGTGACTGAGATGTGTGAAGGTCTCAGCTGTGAAGGGGAGCAATAGCAGGGAAAATGCAGCTTATAAGTCAGAAATCCAAATAATTACCACGCTCCCCATCAAGCTCAATTCACTCTTGCATTGCCAGGCTTGGTAGTGGAGACAGGCAAATTAGAGCTGGAAGATACATGGCTTTGCATCTTCCATTAAGAGGGATCCCTGTGGGGATTCAGCTCCTCTTCTGCCATGGAATTGTGGATGTTTATTGGAAACTCTGCCCACCTCAGAGCTCTGCTTCCTCAGCTGTACCGTTCAATGGCTCATTTTTCTACCTCAGCACAAGTTTGCCAAGACTATGGAGCCAAAAGCAGACAAACACCATTCATTTACTGCCTGTCAGCATGAGACCAACCTTTTTTGATGCTTAGAGCTATTATATGACAGAAAAAAACAGAGATGGAAGCATGGATTCCCACCTGGTATCTTTGTGAAGGGGAGTGTCATATCCAGAGAGGTACAAAGTGCACAGGTGGTGACAGCTCAGATTGGAAGTCTACAGTGCTTCAGCTAATGCTCCAGGCCATCCAACCCCATCCTGAGGGCTCTCACAGCTCCCTGTTTCCCGGGAGCCTTGTGATGCTTGATCTTGGAGTGACTTCAGTGAGATTTCGTGTCCATGGAGGTCTCTAGTGTTTCCGAGCATCTGGCACAAAGTTTCTTTATGCAGCGCATTGAAATCTTTTTCTACAAAGCATCAAACCAGGGTGAACCATCTTCCACTGAAGGTTTCATTAGGGAGGTTTTACAGAGCTCAGCTGGCAGAGCATGAGCAAAGAATAATCCTTAATTTATGAATTTTCATTTTGAGCACAGCAACTCCCTGTTCAAGCCGAGATTTTCATATTCTGCTGTTAAATCCATGACTTCAGAACCTGGTAGCAATTTGAGTTGCTGTTCTACACAAGTATCCCTTAAATAATCTATCAAAACATTTGCACATCTGGAATGAACAACAGCCTTTCAAGAAAAAAGGAACAGGAAGCTTTAAAAAGTCCTGATTACCTTGTGCTCAGTATCAGCTTTATTCCCATTGCTTCGTCTCTGTCCCATTCCATCACAAGTGAGCAACATCCATTATTAATCCATCTCTTTGGAGCCAGTCCCTGTGTGTCTGTGTCCTCCATTTGATCAGCCATCTGGAAAACGACAGTTTCCTGACAGCTTTAAAACATTTTCCTTTCAGCTGCAGCATAGTTCACATGCAGAGAGCACATTTGACATGACGAGGGCTTCAGTAGAAGGCTTTGGTAGCAAGTGGGGGAAAAAACCAAACACACAGTGATTAAAAAACACAACAAACCAAAACACAAAGCCTCATAAAAAACCCAAAATGAAAAAAAAAACCAAAACCAAGATCAAGACCAAGACCAAAACCAAGATCAAAACCAAAACCAAATCCAAAACCAAAAAGAAATGCCGAAACAAAACAACAAGAAAAACCCCAAACTCAAACAAAACCCCCAAGCAAAACCACACAGAAACAAAAAACCCCAAACCCCAAAGCCCCAAAAAGGGATGATTTCCAGTTCCATGACAGTTGTCAATCCAAGTAGTTCTACCTTGATTTCATCTGTTTGCAAATTCCAATCAACCCATAGCTTAGGACAACTGGAGCACTAGAATTAAGATAAAATGTGGGATAAAAACACTGGAATTGGTCACACAGAAATTTATATAAATAGTCATTTCCAGGACAGAGGGAACTGAGGTAGAAGGAGTTTGTTTCTGTCATCTACTGGTCAATATTTAACAGCTTCTGGTTAATGCTGTGATTTACCCAAGAGAAAGTCTCAACTGCAGCTATTTGTTTAGGTGATAACAGTTTTAACCAAAGGAGAAAAGACTCTTTCAGCTGAGAAGAGAATGAAATTTTATATTACAGCTGCATGGAGGAAGAAGTGACATCTCAGTATTGTTCTTTTCTTAGAACATGAAATTTTGGATGACTTGAAAGAAAGATATATAGAGTGGGGGTTTTTTTGAACAACAAAAATAATTTTGTGGTGCTGTACAAAAAAGATAAGCTGAAAACTGACCAATCGAAAAAACATCCTGGAATATTTCATTATATCAAACTACGACATAAGCAGAGTTATGGAATTATTTTTTATTTAATTTGTAGTTTATCTCACATACAAGTCGCACAAAACTTTATTTAAAACACATGATAGCACTCTGAAATCAATGCTCTGACAGCAATAATCATAATTTCATTCTTTTTAAAAAAAAAAAATTACAGATTTTAGTACTTTTACAGTAATAAAGAACTTCCCTGTTTACTGTTAAGCAGAAAGGCAAGCACACCAGGAAAAACAAATTGAAAAGTAAACCAGTTGAGCTTGTGTTCATCTCATCTCTCCTAAGGAACCAGCTGAAAGCAAGGCCAGCACTGCAGATCCCCTCTGAAGCCAGGGTAATGGAGAAAGAGGGAAAGAGCAAGAGACATAGGAATGGTCTTTACCCTTTGTCTATAGCAGGAGGACAATTTGATGATGAGGATTCCAACTTAGGCTTCAGCTGAATGCCTGGAGTTTGCTGGGATTTGTCTAAAATTAGGTGCTTATGTCCAGTTGGGGAGGAAGACGCAGCAGATGGGAAGTGAAATGGGCGGGTGTTTTGGCAAGACATTCGTGTCGTGCTTCATGGCAGAAACATATTTTAGGAAGGGACAAAAATGTCCACACAGAGAATTCCAGGCATGTGGAAGAGACTACGTGTGAGACTGCACAGAACCTCAGGAGAGAGGAGAGGCAGACACAGCAAGGGTCACGTTGTGCTTGCATGGAGGGCACCCCACTATGGAAAATGCTTTGGAAATACAACGCAGCAGACCAGCGATTCCGAGCTCTCAGAAGCAAAACCAAGGCATGTTAACATGACTGCTTTTTTATTTTCTCACTGTTTACAAAGTCATGGAAGGATGAAATTTCAGTGTCTGGCTGTGTTTGCGTTATTGGTAAAAACATAAAAGGTTTGGGATCCTATATGAGAAGATTTCATGAAGAGGGGTCTGAGGATCAATGCTTAGAACTGCTCTAAAACGTAGGAAGTTACCATTTCTTAGAAAGTACAGAACACAAATGTAATAAGCACATGGAGAATCGTAGAATCATAAAATCACTGATTGGTTTGGATTGAATGGGGTGTTTAAGATCATCCAGTTCCAGCCCCTGCCATGGGCAGGGACACCTTCCACTCTCCTGGGTTGCTCCAAGCCGTGTCCAGCCCGGCCTTGGACACTTCCAGGGATCCAGGGGCAGCCACAACTTCTTTGGGCACCCTGTGCTAGGGCCTCCCCACTCTCTGAGCACAGAATTCCTTCCTAACAGCTGATCTAAACCTGCCCTCCGTCAGTTTAAAACAACAGGAAGTCCATTTCCCTCCTTTTTATGAACCCTCTCAGGGTCCTGGAAACAGCCCTGGAAACATTCAGGGTTGGGTTGGATGGGGCTCTGAGCAACCTGGTCTGGTTGAAGACATCCCTGCTCATTGCAAGGGGTTGGACTGGGTGATGTTTGAAGGTCCTAAACTGTTTAAGGATTCTTTGAGGACTCACGTTGAGCATGTCTTTGGTCCAGCACAGGTAAAAGAGCCCCATCTTGGATCCCCTGTTCCAATAATGAGTTTAGATCCCCACACAGCAAGAGCCAGCAGGGAACAGGAACGCTGGAGGGAAACCTCCCAGGGAGTGGTGCAACCACCAAAGGTAAACACTTGGATGTACCAGTTATCAGTAATAAAAAAAAGAAATAATTGCTTCACAGTTTTAAGACATGTTTTCATCGTAGGGAGGGTGGATTTAACCTTTGCAATGTATTACATTCTTATGGGCTTATACTGCAGCTCAGTTGAATATTTTTTTTATTAAATCACTGCCTCAAAATGCCAATAAATCCCCAATATTTGAGTTCAACTTATCCACTAAAACAGTGTTGATTTTGGCCCTTAGATATTCCCTTGAATCAACTCTCCTAAATCAAGATGGAGAGCTCACAATTTTCACTCCCCAGTATGGTTGTGGGGGAACATTATGTTTTCTAAGAGCACAGGCCTAGGTCACAACCTCCCCTCTGAACCTCTGAGCCTGGCTCCAACTCAAACCCTTCTCACTTCCTCATCATTTTGGAGAGTCAAAGCAGCCACATATCCCCACACACTCAGTTTGGATTTTCAACTAAAAATAGAATAGTCACAGGTTAGTTCACAGTATTTTAGCCCAGCATTTTTATTTGAGCCCAGCCTGAGATAAACAGAAAAGCACGATGTGGCATCAGCAGTGCTGTAAGCAAATGAGGGTTAGGCAAGAGAGGCAAAAAATAGGTTTATTTGAGTCTCATTGCAAAGGGAAAGAGAACGGAAATGAAACCTGAAGATGAAAAAGGAAAATAAATTTTTATTTAGCAGCCTAAATCTACACAGCAGTTTAAAGTTTAAAACTGAGCAGGCAACTCAATTATTACTCTATAAAAAGCTAAAAGGAGAGCAATCTTGAGCTGCTATTTTAAGTCAGAGCTTTTATGTGATGCTAAGAAACCCCATATTCTATTTATTTCAGTTGGATTCACTTTGTATTTTTTTACCATGGTAGAAAACTCTCTCAGACACTCAATCTAAAGAACTATATTTCCTTTCAAGACAAATCACTGCCACCAGAGCAGATGTAACAGCCCATTTCTTTGTGCTCATCAATAATATCAGCTGCTCCTTTTCTGCTGGAAAAAGAGAATGGGGATGAACAGCAGTGCTGAGAAATCAGGAAATATGAATTCCAGCAGAAATAGCAATGTGTGTTTCTACCCCCCTTAAGCAGAAGGCACTGAGGCTATGTATTAGAGGCTGCTCCTAATTGCCAAATATTTGCTGTTCCTCTCCTATCCAACCCTGAATCAGCTGTGAAGTGTAATAGCAGTATTTTCTCTACTGTAATGTACATTTTGAGGAAAAAAAAAAAAAAACACACAAAAAGAAGTTGGGTGCTTGGACAATACAGACTGCATGGCTCCAAGCCATGGCTAAAAAACCAACAGGAACACATTTCTGGAGAAGGGAGTTTAGCGCCTTCTTCTCTTAAATTATCACTACATGGAGAAGCCCAGAAATGAAACAAAATGTGAATGAGGTTGTAAAACTTTCCTCTGCAGTCAGAACACAGCCCTGGGCTAGAACTGACCCAGGATTCCCTTCCTAGCCAGACACCTCATTGTTTGCACGGCCTCAGAAAGGGAATTTTAGCTGCTAGTGGCTGGTGAAGAATCTCCCATTCCTGAGGCAGCTCTTACAGAAGAAGCTGGCATCATCCCACTTGCTGCATCTGTCACACACAATATTGCCACATTCCAGCTCCCAGCTGAGGGCCAGGGAGCACAGAACATCTGAGACAACATTTCCATCCAGCACAGCAGGGTGGATTGAAATCTTCACACCAGATCATCCAAAGCATCCCTGAGTGCACAGGGAGGCAGGACCTGGCTGCTTTGGGTTCTAGGATTCAGATTGTCCATCACTGAGTATCATGATTATTAGTTAGTAGCTTTTATTTCACTTTTAAATAGTCCCATATGTGGGTTCACCCTGTGACTGGGTAGACGCCATCCACAGAGAGAGAAAATGATCTGCAGAAGGCTTTCAGTTAACCTGAAGGTCTTCAATCTCCACCAGGATTTCATCTGAGCCATAACTTTGCTCAGCTATGGGTTTCAGCTGCAGATTTTTATTCCATATTGATCAATGTAATGAGGAACCTCATTTCATTTGAATTCTCCTGGGTAAATGCTGCCTCAGAAGGAAACTTTCACTTCCAGCAATAATCTTTTCAAGCCCTCCAGGTAGATATAGGATAAGGGGGAGCTTAGAAAATGTTTAATAGAAAAGTCAAATCACTGGCAAGGTATCAAAGCAGCACCTGCCTTTGTTAAAATCAACTTTGATAAAAGCTTTAAAGTTGTTCCTTTCATTCCCTTGCAGTGACAGCCTGACAACGGCCCCAGCCATAAAGAGCAGAAATCTCCCAGCACATCTTCAGTTGCACACTCAGCCAAAGGGTTCATATTTCCTATTCTCCACGGCTCCGGGGTTCTATTCTGACACGCACTATTGATGTTTTCAGCCCAGCCAAGTAATTGCTCCTGAATCCACGGGGGTCCTCCCTTCTCAGGCTGTCTCAATTCACTCAGTTTAGCAGCTGGGGTCAGGCTGCTTCTACAACCAAAGCACAGACAAGGTGAGGGCACGAGCACTTTCTTTTTGTTGCAGGGGATGCTTGCTTGTTCCTTCCAAATTCCTTCCAATAATTTTTTATGCTCTGTGCCCTTTCTGAATCCTCACGTAGTTTGGCCGAGGACTGAATTTCAATTTTCCTCTCAAATTAAATAAATATTGTTATAAATAAGGACCCAACTGCCATCTCTGTTTGGCTGCTTATGACCTCCTACTTTAGGGGAGTTTCTCAAAATGCTTTCCCTCTTTCTAGTTGAAACCAGTCCTCTGTGACTCCAGGACTCCTTTCCCAGCCCATTTTATTAATGAATTAGAAAGACTGAAAAATTTATTTTCTCTTCTTTATATTTTCTTCTTGCCTTGAAGTTTCTTATCAGGAGGAGGAAGGAATGTAGCAGCAGGTCTTGCTTTGGTGTCTTTTCCTTCCCTGTCAACTTAGACTTTCATGTAGAGTGTTCGTATTGACTGGAGGACTCAGCCCGTTCAGGATCTCATTTTCATGAACACAGGATTCACCTGGAGAGGGTTAAGAGTGAGATAAACACTCCCAACCCTCTCTTTATCCTTTTCTAAGTCGCTAAATGCTGCCTAACTCACTCAACATTTTGTTTCTACTTTAAGGTTTCTAGTCTGGTAATTTTATAAAAGGGACATAAAGGGCAGACACAGGGTACTGGGGAGATACCAGGAATTCAAAAAGTTGCAAAAGGTTCACTCTTTTGATAAACTTTTTTTCACAGAATCATGTAATTGTTTGGGGTGGAAGTGACCTGAAAGCTCATCTCATTCCACTCCCCTACCACAGGCAGGAACACCTTCCACTATCCCAGGCTGCTCCAAGCCCCGTCCATCCTGGCCTTGGGCACTTCCAGGGATCCAGGGGCAGCCACAGCTTCTCTGGGCACCCTGTGCCCGGGCCTCACCACTCTCACAGGGAAGAACTTCCTCCTAATATATCCAGTCTTAAACCAGCTCTCCTTCACTTTGCCTTTTTTTTTCTATTTTATCACTCAAGGCTCATGCAGGTTTTGGCCAACTTTTAAATGATCGGCTTTATTTACTTCACTGAGGGAGCTTTTACACAAAGAAACTGCAAAATTACAAGGTTGTCCTTTCAAAAGTGCTCACCCAAAGGTTTGATTCACCCAGTTCAGCTCGTTCTCACTCCCTTCACAAACATTTTAATGAGGTAGTGGCAGGAAAAACTGCTTACATAACAAATTGTATAACGAATCTTATCTTTGCCTCAGAAAAGTTGGGTCACAGCAACCATCTGGGAAATAAAAGCCTGAATCATCTGCCATGCATACACACATATATATATATTTATATATATATAAATATATGTGTGTGCACATTTGACTCTTACATGAATCACACCCAAAGCTCTACTAAAATGCCACGCAAGCTGAAATCTTCCTCCTAAGCTGTTATTTCTGAATGAAAGCTGTCCCCCTTCAGTGAAAGATTCATTTGAGCCACTATAGATGTGCAAAGACATCTTGTCTGAACTGTAGAGAATCTTTCAGTGCTCGACAAAGCTTTAATTACTCATCTCCTGTGCTGCTTCAGCACATGACTCAGAGTAGGTGTCACCAGGACAAGTGGAAAGGAAAATGGGAGGAAAAATGTTACTTTGATGAAGGGACAGGTTCCTGCCCCATTCTTCACTGGATTTGGGAAAGATCTGTGATGTCATTAAGTTTCAGAGGGCAGGACACAATGCACCAAAATGTGATCATTATAAATTCTGTCACTACCACCATACATAATTTCGCAGGACTTCGAGACAAATACTCATATCCCAGATAAAAACGAGGTGTAAATGAATCCTTAAAGAGAGAAGTCTTGACGAAATCACAATCCAACTGTAGCCAATGAGACTCCTTTTGGAGTAAAGTGATATGTAAGTATATCGGTTTGAAAACAAACCTGTTGGAGATCACAAGTCAGGATTGAAATTAATAGAAAAAATTAGAAATAAGTGAAATAACATAAGGTAAAAGCACAGACAAAGTCAGATACAACCTGATACCCTATTAGGGTGGTGACAGCAGTCCCAATGAAGTGGTCCCGTTGAAGCAATGATCCAATGGAAGGCCTGGTCTCCAGCTGAAGGTCCGTGGTGGCTCCTGTCCTCTGGTCACCCAGCAGACAGGGCTGAGGCCAGGCAGTTCCAAGGGCAGCTTATATCCAGGTGGGAATGCCCGGCTCCCCCCTCCTGGGTGGAGCATCTCACAATAGGATGAGATAAATCCATGAGTCATGTGGTGGTTTCTTGATGGCCCATTGTCTGTTATCAGGGGTGGGTCGTTAGCAGGTGATAACAGCTGATGGCCCACAGCTGGTGGTAACAGAATACTTAAATACATCTATTGTAACCTAGGACAGTAAGACAGACTCCTTTTATGGGTGCAAGATGTGTGCAGCACCAGATTGCCCATCAAAACATATTTAGCATGACCCAGGTGTGGGTACACATTTATATTCCTTTCAAATGAATCAAAAAACTAAATCCCATGATTTAGTATTTATAGCAGCTACTGTCTTAAAAACTGAGTGGTATCTGCTGAAGGGTACAGATGGTATTTGAGTTGACCTCGAGACTGTCAGGACATATTGCCCTGTCATTTTCACTGTTCTGGTTTTGGAATTAATTTGAAGTGAGCCTGTGTGTCGGTTGATATTCTTGCTCTGTGAGGTTATGGCTGTTTTGATCTGGTGTTAAGTTGCCTCTCCTCAGATTTCTCATTAAATGGAACCATGGTCTGAGGGTGTAAATGTTAAAGTATCGTTTGCATTACAAACCTTACACATGGTGTACAATATTTAATATACTTAATTAATATAATATTGAATAACTACATCATAAGAGTAGAAAAAGAGAATATCAGTAATACAGAGAGATGAAATATTGTGAAAAATAAAAACCACCTGGTATTGCCAATTAAAGTAGGAGCAGTGGTGGATCAGAATCTCCACTGAAAGGAAATGAGGAGCTTTTCTACAATGAAAGCAGAAATGTTGATAAAAGATTTTTTCAAGGAAATGTGAATGTCTGTGTAAAATTGTGGACCATCAGTTTAGAGCTTTCTTCATCTATGATTTGTATCAATATAAACATTTCCTCTGGGACCAACATGAGAGGGATCAAAGAATTTGTTTGCAAAACTCTTCCCTGGGAAAACTGTTGTATTTTCCTTTTGTGATCCCTTCTCACTTTATGGAAACTCTTACCCTTTGTGCTCTGTTCGCTATGGATTTTTACATACCAAAAGTTTGGGCCAAACAACTGTTAAAGAGGCTCTCAGAGGAAATAATTCCTGCTGAATTAGAGAGAAGGATGTGATTTGGTTAAAAAGTTGTATAAAAAGTTGGAAATCGATAATAGGAATAAATAATTATTTATCCCAGTGAATGATGTTGGCAATGGGATTGGTCTGAGTGCTCAGCTATAACCTGGAATGGTCAAAATAAATGATTTTTTGCAACTGATTTCAAACAGGAAAGGGTGAATTTTGCCGTGACATTTTGCTGATGACAGTATTTGATTGAGCAAAGGACAAGCACTGCTGGGGGGATTAGAAAAGGGTGTTTTGGTACCAGCTGCTTTTTGATTGAGTAGGAGACGATGATAATATATCACGAATATTAACTTATGATATTTAAATTTGAGGATTATTAGGAAAATAATGGAATGAAAGTATCAGCATGGTGCTGGACCTTGGGATGTTCAGTTCTGATTTTTCCCCTCCATGACTGACGGTTTATGAAAAGCAAGAATACAGGATAACATCATAATAAGAAAAGACTTGCTTAATTTTGTGAGGAATGAAAATTATTTGTAGTTGCTTCCTTGGATCAGATAAAAGCTGTAAAACTTTTTTATTTCCATTTCCATGCATAATTCTGTGAAAAAGTTAAAATTTTTAATCAATGTGAGTTTATTAAATAGTTTCCTGTTTCCTTCAGCATTAATAATGTAAAATGTGCAGGTGATTTTATCACTGCAGCTTCATAAAAAATATTACATATGTCATCATCTACTTAACTGTAACCTACTTACACGGGAAAGAGCCTAACAACCAAAATATCTTTTTCAAACATTGTTATCTTTTACATTTTTGACAACATTCCCAGGAAAATAATACAGGGTTGGAAGAACCTGGATATAATATCCAAAAACGATTGCCTGGAGTTCTACCAAGTTTTCTCTCGTTAGCTATAAACTCAGTGGCTTTAGCCAACAAGAAAAGAATCAAAATCCGGTGTTAGAAAGATTTGGAAAAATCCTGGGCAATGGTAAATGAGTGATTGCTGCTGTAGGTTGAGAAGGCAGAAATCTCCTAGGATTTGTTTTCAATTATGACCTATTATCTAATCAAGGTCATCAGCACAGAAATTAGCATCAAGGCTAGCTAAACTTATCTCATATGAATCAAAAATTGGGCCTCTTGCATTAATACACAAGTGCATCCCCTTCCTGACAGGAAGAAAAAGAAGAGACAGTCTGAGACAGATGGGGGTGTTCAACCTGGAGAAGAGAACACTCGAGGGAGACCTCAGAGCCCCTTCCAGAACCTAAAGGGGCTCCAAAAGAGCTGGAGAGAGACCCTGAAAAAGGATGTGGAGTGACAGGACAAGGGGGAATGGCTTCAAAGTGACAAAGTCTTAGATACTAGGATACTAGGTGTTGGGGGAAGAAATTGTTTTCTGTGAGGGTGTTGAGGCCCTGGCACAGGGTGCCCAGAGAAGCTGTGGCTGCCCCTGGATCCCTGGCAGTGCCCAAGGCCAGGTTGGACGGGGCTTGGAGCAACCTGGGAGAGTGGAAGGTGTCACTGCCTCTGGCAGGGGAATGAAACTGGATGCTCTTTAAGATCCCTTCCAACTCAAACCATTCCAGGATCCTCTGAAGAAACAGCTCCTCATAAGCTACTTAAAAGTATTTTCTGCACCCTAATTTATTAGAATATCTGAAGCTTCTACATGATTTAATATTTGCAAGATACAGTAAAAAGCTCTCATCCTTAGACATGCTGTCAGAACTTGCCATTTAAGGGGGATGGTGTACAGGCAAAACCTTTTGGAACTGTTTGAAAATGCATTGTGATACTGGCATTATCTGAAAAAAAAAATAGACAAATATTCCTTTTCTCCTGGTATAGAAACCGATGAGAGGAAAGGGAGACATTAAGATATTTTTTCCCTGAAAAAGTAGTTGGAGTTATAACTTTTTTCACTCTGGTTTTCTACTTTTTCAGTCCTTTAAATGTTAATGTCAGAAACATCATCACTGGGGCATATGACACAGCAAAAAAGATTGACTTACAGCTAAAAAAGAGTCCAGCTCCCCAGCAGCATTCTGCCAATTATGTGCACTTTAAATTAAAGGATTTTTTTCTTCTCCTCAGTAGACTCGAGATATTTCTGACTCCCATTTAATTGCCATTCAGGCTGCATTTCATATATATACAGAGTACAGGTATGCAGAAAGGAAAAATAAAATAACAGCAGATTGAAAGGGACTTCTACCAAAATTTTCTTATGTAACAAAGGCTTTCTTCACTCCATTCTTTTTACCACTACTGAAGCCTCAGATGAACAAGTCCCTGGGCAGCATATTCCCAGACCCTAAGATCAAAGCTGGCCCCACACCATGTAGCAGGATATCTCAACACACGTTCCAGCAGGCAGCAGGCCATGGAACACTTCTACATGTGAGGAGAGAAGAAGTTAACTTTGTCCAGTGTGGTTATGGTGCATACAGTGGTTATTGACTAAGTGTGGGATTTATTGATGGGTTTTGTAAGTTGTTTGCCTTCAGCTTGTCACGATCACAGGATGGTACTGTAAAGATATAAACTCTAATTATTTAAAGCACTAGCAGCCCTATTTATTTATTTTCAGCTATGGAGATACTGAAGTCCAGGCCTTTCAGAGTTGCCATGGCAACTGGACACTTTGATGGGTGATTATAGTGGTACCATTTTGGCATCAGGCATGAACTTTGATTGCTATGGCAACGTCACAGCCGTAACTTCTATTTCATTCAGCTCATACTTTGTTCCTGAGGAGTCTCTTTGCCTGCCGTTTGTGAGGAAGCTGAGAACTGTGTCAGCTGCATCAGAGAGGAGCTGTGAGGAGCAACACGAAATGGGCTTTCCCGGTTTAAGAACACTTCACATCAAGGAACGATTCACTCAGTGCTCTCATTATCCTTAGGAAGGAGCTGAGCTTCTTGGCTGATGTAAATGGAGGTGGCTCCATTAAGGGCAGCAAAGTCTCTTGAATCCAAATTGGGCACCAGGGATAAAAACCACATTTCTCTGGTTGAATATGCATTGCTAGAGGTGAAGAATCCCCCTTGTCTAGTTTGGCATTCAAACAGCAAACGACAATGTACAGGAAACGGTAGGGATGACAGAGATCAGAGGAAGAGAGGAAGACTTAAAAACAAAAAAGCAAATCAACAAAAAGCCCTGGAAAAACATGTTTACCAGACAATTTAGCTTTTTGAAATTCATTATCAACTTGGAGATAAAAACAAATTTGTCAATATTTATAGAGTTTTACCATTAGAACATTCATGCAGGTTTCTCCATGTACAACAACTGGAGGTTCACCTGCACTGTGGTAATAATAGAGAGATTCTGAATGGCAGTATGGAAGTGAAGGCTTTTTGGGATTCATACAGAACAAGAAAAAGGATAAATTTCTTCATATAACTTCTAGTTAAACTCTTACTCTTCACCAAAGGATGTTCCAGAGGCCAAACACTGTCATGCACAGAAAACTCAGAAGAATTTTAGTATGACAAAGTCCATTGAGGATTATTGATACAAAGACAAAATTTTCTTTCAGGAAGCCTCCAAACTACAATTCACTGAAACGAACATGGAAGGGTGACATCATTACACAGCTGAGCTCCTCCTAAACTCTTCCATGAACAAGCACCAGTGCAAGTGGGATGCTGAACTTGGTGAGACTTTGATTTGATTGCCTGGGGCCATCCTTATGCTCTTAGACTCATTAGGCTGTGAAAGGGTAAAAAATAAGGATGTCTTCACAAAATCACAGAGTGGTTTGAAGGGACCTAAGTTAATCTCATCCCAACTCTCCTGCCATGAGCATGGACACCTTTCACTAGAGGAGTTTGTTCAGAGCTCCATCCAACCTGGCCTTGCACACTTCCAGGGATGGGATATCCATGACTTCTCAGGGCAACCCGTTCCAGTACCTCACCAGTGCAATAGTAAAAAACCAATTTCTTCATTATGTCAAATGTAATCCTACCTTATTTCAGTTTAAAACCATTTCTCCTTGTCCTGTCACTGAGGGCCTTGGTAAAAAATCTCTGTCTTCCTCATAAGCTCCCCTTCATTTATTGAACAACTGGAATAAATTTTCCCCAGAGTCTTCCCTAATTCAGGATGAACAACCCCAATTCTCTCAGTCTCTCATCATAGCAGAGGTGTTCCAGCTCTCTGAGCATCTTTGTGGCCCATTTCAGGATGTGCTCAGAGAGTTCCAGTCTTTCTTGTACTGGGGACCCCAGAACTGGATGTAGATCAGCATCCAGAATTTGGTGCTTAACTAAAAGGACATTTGTACACTGTGAAGCACAGGTGACAATCTGTAACTCCTGGAGGTCCCACATCTCACGACCAGTTCTACTCCTTCTCACATCTCTCTGGCAGCATTAAGGAAATGCACTGATGTACTGATTTTGCTAAAAAATTCAAGCACAAAAAATGATGAGTTGGAATAATTATTATCCTTAAAAGTCTGCTCAGGCTTTCTTCATTTATTGCATCAATTGCAGTTTGCACTGCTCAGAAAAAATGTCAAAATTCATCAGCAAAGAGAAGGACTTTCCATGAGTTGCAAATAAGAGAAATACGTGATAATTCAACAGGCTTATAATATTACTCATCTGTATCTCAGTGTAGCTATTTCTAGACGTGAACTCACCTCTCCCTGGTACAAGTATGTGAATAAATTCTACCTTTATATAAATAAATAAAGAGATGGCAGCACTGTGTGGGCTCCAGCAAAGGATTATTCATCTATCACACAATGTCTGCCAGATGCTTTGGAGCATTAGATCCACCTGTGTGTTTTAGCATCCAAGATCTTAATATTTACACAGCAAAAGGATTTAATCTGTTCTATTCAGCTCAATCTCACACTCCAGAGTTCTACTTCAATACCTAAAGTGATCTGGAGACATGAAGCTACTCATAAGCGTTAAATGAAAGGTCATCACTACAACCCAAAATGTGCTGGGCTGAAATCTTTAGCTCAACATGAAACTGCACAACAACCAAGATGCTGAAAGTGCAGCTGTATTGGGCACTGGGTGTGTTCTGTATTTACTTTAGAGAAACCAGAACCCCAGCCTGCTCCTTCACCAGCCCCACTGGCACCCAAAGGATTGGTCAGAGACACCCAGGGGTGTTAACTACCCATAACCTTCAAGCACCTTCAAGCCCTGTAGCAGCAGACAAAGTCTTTTGCTAAGACCTAGTCCTCACTGATTTGTGAGCTTTTCCAAGTGCTGAGAAAGAGGAAAACAAGTGCTACTGAAAAATACGCATTTGTTAAGCACAGCAAGAAGGGCACGCTTGGTAGAAGGTGCAGAAGGACAAAAATGAAGAGTTCATGTTTATAATCTTTGCTAAAAAAACAAACAACAAAAAAAAAAAAAAAAGCACAAAACAACCAAATTAGCATCAAACCCCAAACCATCATATCTATTTAGAGTTCCAAGAATTCTGCTTTTGATAAAACAGTGAAGAACAGGAACCAAAGCTGCCAAAGTTTGAAGTAATTTGTGAGTGCTTGGAATTTCAGCCTCTATTCAGTCCCATTTTTTAGTTCTTATAAAAGAAGTTGAACTTAAGCTGGGGAGCTGAAGTACAGCTTCCTTCCAGGAAAGCAAAGGTAGTAATGACTTAGATCAGTTTGTCACTGATGGAGCTGTGATCCCCTGGCACAAAGACTGTCCGTCAGACAGACTCAGGCTCCTTCTCTAGCTCAGGTCAAAGGCTGTTGGCTGATGCTCATCAGTTACTTCACCTCCAGGTACCCCGTTCTTCCAGTTGTGATGATGTGAATGATGAGATGCCCGTGTGTTATTCACAAGCTTTATGTTTTATGTATGGGAAGAGTTGTCTGTGTTTTTTGCTTCCTTACTGGGGCAAAAGAGGTTGAATTTGTTCCTTTCACTGAAAATACAGGTTTTCAAAGTGACAGATGGCCTCGCCATTGTCAGTTGTCAGAGGCTTTTGATAGCAGTGAAGCAGAAAAAAGTATAATTGATTTTATCAGGTGTGCTCTAAAAAGCCTCAGCAGAGTAAGACTTTTTGATCAAAAGCACAAAGAAAAATATCACTTTCTTTGGACTGCACGTGTGACTCTTCATACACATGAAAAATGTGGGCTGTTCCACAAAATGAATTTCATCTTTTCAAGAGTGGCACAGATTTGCAGGGTTGATGCTTCTTATTGAAGATTATGAAGTGTAAATCAAAAAAAAAATCACTTAAAAAGAGCTTTCCTGCAAGGGAAAAACACCTGTGTCAGTCATTCCTGCAAATATTCATAGAATCAGGGAATGGCTTAGGTTGGATGGGATCTTAAAGATCACCACATTCCAACCCCTTGCCATAGACAGGGACACCTTCCACTATCCCAGGTTTTTCCAAACCCATTCACTTTCAGTTTAAAGCCATTAAAGCCATTAACTTTTTTTTTCCTTTGTTATGACCTTCCAACACAATCAGTGTGCATGATGCTGGTGCCTGGCATGAGGCTGCCATCATGCCCCAGATCCCAGCTCAGGAGATCAGCTTTGCTGGGTATTTCCTGCCATGCACAAATACCCTGTGTGTGCAGAGTGTCAAGCAAACATTTATTGGCTGACACACCCTGTGGAGAGACAGGATCCGTTCTCTACCAAGTGAAAGATTAATGCAGGCATGACCCTAAAAGCAACATTCAGAGCACCTCTGCTGGCCAGGCCTGTTTGCCCCTTTGTTCTGTTGACATCTTTCAGTTCCCTGTTTCTTCCCTGATGGTTTTAATATCTCCTCATGTCCATTCTTTTCAGTCTTAGAATGCCTACATGCCACTGGCTCAAAAATTTAACTTCTCATCACATGGCTTTAACACACAGACTTCCTCACACGACACAGTATCTTCCCAGCAAAGATCCCTCAGCTGTGCTGCACCAAACTGGGCCAAATGGGATCACACACAGAAATAACCATGGCCTGTGGGTTGCAAGGCTTCAGGAAGAGAAGGGATTTGGGGAGTTTACCCAGACCTGACACAGCTCTTTAACTGAAAAAACGAGTTTCAGAATTTATTATGTATTGGAAGAAGATGCTGAGTGGTTTTCCTCAAGCTCTACAGTGTTTAGATTAGCAGAACCTACAGGAAATGGACTTCAAAAGATTAAAGTTAGTCATGCATAAGCAGATCATCAGAAGAATACACATTTGAAAGCGAGGATCTTGATCATTTTTCAAGAACTGCAAACCAAAATGAAACAATAAAAAAAAAAGTAGATGAAAAAGAATAGGGTTATAATAATTCTCAAAAAACCAGTTCACTTTCCACTGGATCTAAAAATTACATCAATAGAATTGAGTGCAAGCAGAATAACCCAGGATGAGGTACTAGCAAAGCAATGAACAGCATCTGATCTGCTCTGATCTGATTCCTGACAGGGATGTGCTCATAAATAAATGCAGAAGTGGTGGCATAAATCTCCTGTGGATGTCTAAAACAGGATTGTTAGCACCCAAACCTAAGCATAAAATATGTAGAGCATCTGACATCTCAGTAGGACTGTTCCATGCAGCAAGTGAGGAACAGAAAAAACTACCTACAATCAAGAACTGATTGATTTTTAGGAAGAAGTTCTTCCCTATGGGGGTGGTGAGGCCGTGGCACAGGTTGCCCAGAGGAGCATTTTACTCACCAAAACATCAGAGTCCAGAGGAAATTGTCTAAAATATTAGCAGAACCAAAGGAGAATGACTGAGGGCTTCCAAAATTAAGGATCACAAGCACTAAATGAACCCTGTTACAAGATGAACACACCCCCTGTTTGTGTTTAGGAACCCCTGAGAAGCACAGAGCTCATTGTGCTGCTCTTTCTTGATTCATACATTCCTTTCTTGTTGTTTTTTTTTGTTTGGTTGGTTGGTTGGTTTTTTTTTTTGGTTTTTTTTTGGAAGTCGTTCATGCCTGACACCAAATGTTCTGTGTCTACACAATGTCTCAGTCTTGTTTTCTTTAAGCAATGCATGGAGAAGAATAATCTTCTGTGGATTTGGAACAAATCTGAAATATGAAAGAAACTATGAGGAACTAAAACAACAAAAAAATTATAATTAGAAAAGGTAAAAATAATGAGTTTATGCTCAGCTGTTTTAAACCCCTGTGTTTCCACTGGCTGGATAATAGAGGGAGCTGATCCATGCTCCTTCCTATAGGTAGGTACTGAAGGAAAAACTACCACCCTGGAGCCTGTTATAACTTCTTTGCCAAAAATTGCTTATCCATAGCAGAATCAGCAGAGATAACAGCTCCACTGTTGCTCCAGTGAAGATTTTGATATCTTAGCTCAAAGCTACCCCATGAGGAATTTATTTGTGGCTGACTGATTCTTGGGCTAGAGCAGAATGCTGTCCTCTGATAAGCAGCCTACAGTGGTAAAAACCTGCAGGAAAAGGTGAGTGCTTTGTGGTAGGAAAGGACAAAAGAAAATGTGGGATGTGAATAAATTCATTTGAATAAATGTAGCCATATTGCACTGGAGAGGTCATCATAGAATCATAAAACCGCTTGGGTTGGAAGGGACCTTAAGGAATATCTGGTTCCAGCTTTTGACCTGAACAAGAATTTACAGTCAGTGGTGATCTGGCCTGTGATATTGATGGCTTTACAATAAATGTCTAATAACAGATTAATCATAAGCTGAAATGGTTGTTCTGCTAAGGGAATAAATGGAGTTCAGATGGCTCCACTGCAGCTGGAAACTTCTTATCTGTGGAGATCTAAAGTGAAGGAAGACAAACCTCAGCCTTCATGTCCTGATTGACTAATCTAGCAGGAAAGGACTTCCCATCCTGAACAACCCAGGAAATTTTTTTTCTCAGGCTGTCAGAGGAATAATGAACCTCAAGTGGTTGCCCTGATGAAGAGGCTCACTCAGGGATGGCTGTGCACAGTCCCTGGTGTTTGCGTTCTCGGGTGATAAATGGGAGCTCTGTGCATCACAGAGGGCAATATCTCAACTCCAGCTGTGCTGCTGAGCTGCAGAGCTGGAACAGCTGATCTGTTCCCAGGGTTTCCCATCATTCTGCCAGAAGCATCAGACAGACAAAACCAGGCTGCACCACGAACATTCCTGTTACCTTTGGGGATTTCTCGCTATGGAGTGAGGAGGGTTTAGTGTGGGGAACTGAGAAGTAAAGGTTTCTGCAGTCAGTGATGGATTTGATCTACAACCCTGGAAGAAACTTGGTCTGGCATAATTAACAGAGAATTATTCTCCTCAAGCAAGAGATTTACAAACCTATGTTTCTATAGTTATAAGTAAAAGCATGTATTGGGTGTTACAGTGAAGGGTTTAAGTATAATAATGTGATTTTATAGTTCAGATTAAGAATGAGAAGTACATGGGGGTAAGAAGTCCATGGGGGTACATGACATGAGAGGTCATTGGCTAAGAAACCCCTTCACTGCAGTTGAAAGATTTACAGGTGATGGGTCAACAAGTCAAAACAAAGTTTCGTTTTAAGTGCCTGTTGGATTAGAAAGTTACAAAATGCCAAGTAACCCTGACTCTTGTGACTCTTCCTGTTATGGTGATCTTGTTTAATCTTGTTTGTTGTTTTAGGTAATAAATCGCTTTTAACCATGACAGTCCCATCTCTTTATTTAAGAAGTCGGACGAGCGAAGGCGTCGCAGAGGAAGCCGCGATGAGTGACCCGTGAGTGGGGCCCTGGAAACCCACCAGGGGGGCCTGGAGGGCACAAGCCCCGGGAATTTATAAGTGGTGCATGGTGAGATTATGATTTGGGCCCCGTAGACCTTGTGAGGGAGGCTCAGAGGGTGAACAAGCCCCGTGGAGCTTACGAAGGAGCCCGTTGACCTTGATGGGGGCCCCGCAGGGCGATGAGCCCCGTGAGAGGCTTGGAGGTGACCTTACAGTTCAGGACTTTGGGCACATGGGAGGTGTGAGTGAGGGACAAAAAGCAATGCCCAGTGAATTTTACTTGCTGATTCATGTAACCCTAACCCCTTGACATAGATTCCAAGTATGGAGTCAGTGGGTGGGCCCACAACCAAACCCAAAGTCTTTCTTGTGATTAATTGATTCCCAAAAAGGTTCTTCCCCTGTGAGTGTCTCACTCCCTCCTCTGGCCTCCTGTGGAGCACCCAGCACAGAAAAAAAAATGTTCTCTGCCTCAAAATATGCCTGCTTTGGGGCTTAAAACGACACACAGAGTTAGAATACTTGCACAATTCTTGTGGATGCATCATTTCATTCAGTCCTGTCTCCAAAGACAGAATTTTAATTTATCCAGTTTCTGGACAAAATGAAGAATTTAGGAGGGTGTGTCTTGGAGACAATGGTGTGGAATGGCAACCTCTTGCCTTAACTAAATACTCTCAGAATACCCCAGGAAAATTCAGGAGGCAGATTAGAAAACTTGCATCGCTTATGAGTCCCAGAATGAAAGAGCTTGGTGTAGTGTTTTGAAATACTTCCTGAAATTCACTTTTTTTTTCAATGCATCCTATATTCCTATGGGAAATTCACATATTTTTGTCCTCCCATAAATGCAATTCCCTACAATGTGTTTTTTCAACATATTTCACTTCTGTCCCCTTTCAAATCTTTTATTTTCCCCTCAGGAACCTCAAATACCAACATCCTGGAGGTTCTTCACGCCTGAAGCAATGATGCAGGAGTAAAAAACCCACTCAATTCATAAAGTCAGTGACATAAAACAAAAACCCCTGGAGACAAATCTCTTTTAAAAAAAAAAAAAAAAGAGAGAGAGAGACAGACTTGGCTTTCACTCAGAGCTGGGTTTCATTTTGGAAATGTAGAGCTGATCAAAAAGTTCTCCAGATCTGAAATAAGCCATTATTTTAGATCTGCCCTCCAAACACTTGCCGGGTAAACAATTTTTCAAGCTGAGAAGAGGAGGTTGAATTCAGAGAGTTACAAATTTGGATAAACTTCTGGCAAAACTGAACTTCCATAATCCAAACTATTCCATGATTCATCTGCAGTGCTGGTAGGGCTACATCATGTTTGCTTCTGGAATTTGTTCTTTTTAGTGCTGGCTTTCACTGCACTGGATTTCTCAATCTACCCTGTATCTCTTTCAAATCTGACATATTTTTCTTGTCTGTGCCTCAACATCTAAATACATGTTTCCTTTTCAGCTGCTACATTTCAATTCCACATCCAAATTTACGGTCCATTGTTTTCCTTTAACCTTTCTGCTTGGACACTGAAGATCTCTGTCCTGGGGTTCCTTCTTGTGAGTAAACAGCAGCGTGAAATAAAGGTCAGATCAGTGATGCAGGCTCCTCTCCTCCTCAGAGAGCATCTGGTCTGATGGAAATTCCCTTTGGGATGATAGATCCACTTCAGGTGGAGTGCTGGAGAGGTTGGGATAAGCAGCTCTTTCTGAATTACTGATACCCATCTTGTTTCTCCCTGGAAAGAGCACCATTCATGTGCGTTGTAAGGCTGAGCTGGCCATCAGCTCCTCAGGGATGCAGCTTTTATCCCAAAGGCAAGAAGCAGGATCAATGTTTCCCAGAGGTACCTGAGCCAGAGGTAGCCATCTGAACAAGAAACCTGAGCCAGAGGTAGCCATGCCAAGAAACATTCCCAGAGGTAGCTGAGCCTGCAAGAGCAGTAAATTCATCCCCCTTGCTTGTATTCTCATGTGGATGCACAGTTTGTGCCATCAGCTCTGGGGTCCCCAGCACAGGAAGGACCTGGAGGTGCTGGAGCCCATCCAGAGGAGGCACCAGGGTGATCAGAGGGATGGAGCAGCTCTGCTGGGAGGAAAGGCTGGGAGAATTGGTATTGTTCAGCCTGGAAAAGAGAAGCTTCAGGGCCTGAAGGGAGCTGACAAGGAAGACAAAGAGAGACTCTTTCCAAGAGCCTGGAGTGACAGCAATAGGGGAAATGGCTTTAAACTGATGGAGGCCAGGGTTAGATGGGACATTAGGAAGAAATTCTTCCCTGTGAGGGTAGGGAGGCCCTGGCACAGGCTGCCCAGAGAAGGCGCAGGCTGCCCCTGGATCCCTGAAAGTGTCCAAGGCCAGGTTGGACGGGGCTTGGAGTAGCCTGGGACAGTGGAAGGTGTCCCTGCCCATGGCAGGGGGTGGCACTGGATGATCTTTAAGGGGCCTCCCTACTCAGGCTGTTCCATGATTCTGTCACTCTTCCATGATTCCACAATTCTGTGAGTCTATGATCACACCTCTCAGAAATTCTTCAGGGCAATTCTATCAGCACTCCAGTAATAAGTGGACTCTGCACGGTGCTCCATTTCATCAGAATGTTCCTCCTGTACTGAAATACAAGGTAAAAGATGGAAAAATTATCAGCAGTACCATGGTCTTGTCTACCTGGACTTATTCTACTATTAACTGTGATTTCTGCCTTGCCTAAACATAGTGGAATCATGGAATCACAGAATATCCTGAGTTGGAAGGGACCCACAAGGACCACTAGGTCCAACCCCTGGTCCTGCACAGGAAAACCTGAAGAATCCCACTCTGCCTGAGAGCATCATCCAGGTGCTTTTTAAACTCTGCCAGACTTCCTGCTGTGACCACCTCCCTTGGGAGCCTTTTTTTGGGCCCAACCTCCCTCTGGGTGAAGAGCCTTTTCCTAATATCCCACCTAAACCTTCCCTGGCAGGGCTTAATGCCATTACATGTGGAATTCATGGACAAATACAGACAGATTCTGTCCTTCACTATTAATTTTCACACTCTCCTTCCATTTCTAAGTGGATTTTTGTTGTCACTTCTTCATTGTTTCATTTATACATATTTCACCTCTTGCTTCTATTCTACTCCATTACATCAGGGAAGCAAGGACATCATAATTTTTTTCCCATTTCATATTTTTTTCCCTTTTGTTTGGTCCAGATGGAGAATTTCACAGGAATTCTAAATGACACAGGAAGCAGTTCCTGCCTGATTGACTCAGCCTTTCCATAACAGGAGCCGCACTGGGAATCTTCACTTTAGTGCATAATTGTGGCAATCCAATGGCATTCTCAGCAATGTGCATTTTCTTGTGTATGAAACACACTTGAAGCTGTTGATTGATGCACTCAGAATTGCTTTGTGCACCATCTGCATCCATCTGTGCACGCTTGAACGCTGTTCAAAAGCCTCACTTGATCACCATTAGAGAGAAGTGGTATTTCTGTTAATAGAGTGTATTAATAAAGCTCAAGCGATATCTCGCTTCATTCAGCCCCATCAAATACGTTCATTGTATGATCGGTTTAAAATTAGAGAAGTCTCACTTAACATGTGTTAATGCTTCAAGCTCCAGCTCTCATCAGTCCCGCTGAAATTACTGCACAGAACCGCAGACTTATTTTGGAAGAAATCAAGAAGGAGCAGTTAAAAACTTTATGATTAAAACCTCAAGGCGTTTTTAGAAAAGCAAATGTTTAGAAGTTTTTCTCCCCCTTTTTATATACCTTTTTTTGTCTAACAGGAAATTTGACCAAAAACTTTGATAGTTGTCTCAAAAATTCATCCAGAAACATTCTTCGAACAGAGCCCTTTTAACCCGGGCCTTCTCATTTACATATTAGTTTGCATATATCTCAGAATATACCAGTGATGCCTTCTTTCACTGATTATCAGTTCCTTGCCACTGAACAGCCCTGTCTGGGATTTTGATAGGAATATAATGACCTTACAATCATGACAAAGACAAAATGATTTTAAATATAGTCCACCCTAACAGAGATCCTCAGAACCTCTCTGCCATCTCACACAGAATCATGGAGTCCCAGAGTCATGGAACTACAGTGCTGAGACACTGGAACAATTTCCTGGAGATATTTTGGCTGCCCCTGGATCCCTGGAAATTTTCCCAGCCAGGATGGACAGGGCTTGGAGCAACGTGGTCTACTGGAAGGTGTCCCTGCCCATGGCAGGGGCTGGAACTGGATGATTTTTAAGACCCCTTCCAACCCAGACCATTCCCTGATTTTATGACTGTGCCATCCATCAACCCTATATGGATATCTGGGTACCTCTGAGCATCTCCAATGACACCAGAGGACCTTCTGAGGACAACAGAATCAAGTGCCTTGTGAGAAAGTCCAATGCTTGCCTCAAAACACATCTCTCTGAGGAGCTGAATCATTCTCTGAATCCTACAGACAGCAGAAGGCAGCTCTGCCCTGACTGTGAGGGCATTGCAGGAGCCTGGTTTGCTCCCAGACCTGCATAAGGATGCCCAGCACTGACATCTCACCCTGTCAATTGACTTTCATCCACGGAGACAAAGGCAAGAAGCAATGAATATGACTCAGAACTTTATGTTGTTAAGTTCAGCAAAAGTTTTTTACCTGATCCATTTTTCATGATGGACTCATTTTAGTGAGCAGCAATTCCACGTAAAATCCCAAAAAAAAAAAAAAATATGGAAAATGCCACCCATGGATATAATGGGATTATCACCAAACAGGATTCTTTGCTCTCCCAGATGTAAGCTAGGGATGGCTCCAGCTGTATATTTTAAAAGAGGGATTCCTCAGATGTGTATTTCATTAGCTGCATAATGCCACCCCTTAGTCCTGAATCTGAAGTTTTTTCCTTGACACATGAATCTCTCAATCCACCCTGTGCTGCATTTCTCTGTTCACAGAGCTGCTCCTTTCTCAGGAGAGCTCATTTCCCAACAACACCAATTACTGTCACCTCTTTCTGCTTGACACTAATCACAAGACAAGCAGAACTAGCTGTACTTAGGCCTGCCAGGCTGATCTGCAACTGATTTAACAGCTGCATTTGTGCTTGCTGTTCAGTGCAGCGGTACAGAAAACAGCTGTGCTGATTTCAGTTTGTGGGGGGAAAAAAAGCTTTCATTGGCTATTTTATTTTAAAGAATCCCATCTAAGACATGTTTTTAAAGAATACTTTCTGAGACAAAATGCTCATTGGAAATCAGGTAGCACAGGCAGCATCTCTTATGTAGATACTTAATCAGTAGATTTTTTTTTTGTTGTTTCTTTCTTGATTATAACAATCTTGAGGAAGCTGATTAACCCAAAGTGAGTGATTTCAGTCAGAATATGCTTATAGGGAGGGAAAGTGAGGAGGTACCAACCGTTTTAGCTAGTCTTCATCATATATATTAAAAAATAAATTAATAGTTGTGCTATCTTTTGCTCAGCTTTGAGAAGGCAAGAACTGACACATTTTTTACAGATGATGTGATGATAAAATTATTTCTATACCTGTGTTTACACACATTCAGTCCCAAGGCTGGACTGTCCTCATCCTGCTGACTTTCAAAGGGTGGGCACATCTCAGCAGCTGAGATAATCTGTGTATAACACCAGATTTAAAGCTTTTTCTCTATAAACAGGAGATGGACCACGAGCTTGGATCTGTGGTTCTGCTCAGGCACAGAACAACGTCCCTGACCTTGCGTGCCTCTGTCTCTGCCTCTGTCTCTGGGTTAATCACGACTTTAATAGCATCTATACCACACTACTTTAATGCAGTCCAACAATTCCATGGGAGTGAAGTCCAGGCATTTCCTCAGGGGACAGGGAGTGGGCTCTGTTTTTAATTAGAGTAATTGAGTTTGTTACCCATAGCTGTCTTTTGAGCATACACAGGGTAGGAAGGCAATATGACCCCTTGGGAGAGGAAAGCTCCAGGAGTCTGATGACTGAGATGATTTCATTCCTAATCTGCATCATAAAGAAAAGGCTCTTCAGCTCTGACATCCTTTATCTTGTCATCTCACTTCAAGTATTTTAGTGCTAAAACGATGTCTGTCCTTCCCTGGATTTCTACACAATACTTGAAATGATGTGTTTCCCATCTGAGCTGGAATATCTGTAAAGTGCTGCTATAGAGCACCAGGTTATGGTTTCATATTGTGATAGGGGTCTTTCACTTATCACTCTCTACAGCTCCCTGAAAGGTGGCTGTGCTCAGGTGGGGGTTGGTCTCTTTCTCCAGGCAGCAGCTGACAGAACAAGAGGACACAGACTTCAGCTGTGCCAAGGGAAATACAGGTTGGATATCAGGAAGAAGATTTTTACAGAAAGAGTGATAAAGTACTGGAATGGTCTGCCCAGGGAGGTGGTGGAGTCACCATCCCTGGGTGTGATTAAAAAGAGATTGGATGTGGCACTGGGTGCCAGGGTTTAGTTGAGGTGTTGGGGCAGGGGTTGCACTCGAGGATCTTGAAGGTCTCTTCCAACCTGGTGATTCTGTGATTCCACTTAATTGTCTGGTTCTGGTATTTAGATGTGAATTTACTGTATAAGCACCCATTAATTCCAAAGAGAAACTCACTGTTATGGGAAACTACAGTTGTAATTGGGTTCCTTCTCAGACATATCAGGTGGATTTTGCTCTCCAAGAATGTCTATGGCTTGAAGATTACACCTCCCTATGCATCAATGGTGAGCCATAACTGCTTTTAACTCCCTCAGGAGTGGTGGAGTTCCAGATTGAAGGCATTTTAATCCTACTGGGCATCCAAGTCCCTCTTTACCATTGTTTGATTTGCATAGCAAGGCTCTGGCAGGGCTGTGAATTCAGAGGTGTCTTCTGTGAGAAGGAGCTTCCCGTGCCCAACAGAGCCAATTCCAGCCATGAGATGTTCTCAGCTGACTTCAGCAGCTCCCAGTATCTGCAGTGCAGGGATCTATGTACAATTTGCAATGAGAAAGAGATAAACCCTTTTAAGCAGAGTTTTTCTGATGCATTTGTACTGCCCATCCTCCTGATGACTTGATCTGCTCCCAGTAAAACTAATTTCTCTCTTCTGATGCTAAGGAGGATCTCAGCTGGAGATGTTTACATTGCAGATGTCTCTAAATGCTCAGGAACGAGCTTATATTTAAAATTTAGATGTTCCCCAACTGATTCAGTCTGAAACATGAGATTTCCTGGTGCTTTAAGTCCATCTTATAAAATTAGAATTACATGTAAAGAGTATTGTTTGCAGTCAGGCAAAGGAAACTGAACAAACCACTTGTGCTTCTGGAGCTGCCTCCGTATGGGGAATTTTGTGACTACATTGCTGAAAGACACATCAGGCACTCAGCTTTCTGGAGGTTTTTCCAGCCTTAAATAATTTCAGGCCCCCATAATGACTTAATTTCAGCCTTTTTCCACCCACGTTCCCAGTGCCCCCCTGGATGCCCATCCATCTCGCAGTGCATACACATAAATGAATAGGGTTTTAATATGAGCAGGGGGAAGTACTATAAAACCAAACAAGATTATGTTACAGGAATGAAATCACATTACATCTCAGCTGCCCAGGTCGATGGGAGAATGGAGGGATGGACTGTATTAATTAAAAAAGATGATGTTTAGACATGCATGCGTGTCTATGTGAAGGCTGCTACCAGCCATTTGCTGAGGTTGGAAGGGGAGGGGTGTCTTTGAGAGGTGAAAAATTCTCTCCTTTGGGCTTGGCTGGCAGAGAGGAGCTGCTGCCACAGCATTGTGGTGGTGGAATGTCTTTTTTAGAGCACCTTTTGCTACAGCAAGGTTTGGACTGGGGATTTGGAGTGTCACCACCACCCCAAGCTGGCTTTCCATGAGCCAGCACAGGAGCCTGGTGCAGATTTTTCCAGCACTTTTAGGTTTTACATTCTAAAGAGAGAAAGTCTCTGATACACAGCTCAGACAGTCTGACTGCCTGTTGCTATGCACGGGCACTGAGGTAAATTTGCAGAGGTGTGAGAATCCCTAATCCTCCAAACCTTTAACTCTGATATCTCCCCAGTCTATTCAATAAAGAAAATCATGAAAATTTTGCATGGCTTCCTGTCAGAACAAAAATATGATGGACCTTCAGCCTCCTGGTACTGCAGTAAACCTGGATCTGGCAAAGGAAAATCAAAGCAGAGAGAGAGAGAGAGGGGACTTTTTACCAAGAATCCTCCCTCAGTTCAGCCTGAAAGCACATTTAGCTGCCTGTAGCATTTCTTTTTGATGAAGAAAAAAGTAATAATCATCCCCAGCTGTGACCCTAGCAATAAACACATTCCTATTGTCATTCTCAGGCCATAAACCCACGGTTTCTCTGCTGGAAACAAAGACCCGTTCAGGTGCCAAGCCTGAAGGGCTGTTATTTGTACAAAAGCTGCACTTTTAGGAGAAGTTCACAATCACTCTGAGAAGTCCATGTGCTTTCAAGCAGTGTGACTCCACCGTTCCCAGCAGCCTGCACATCATCCAGTTGGTGTTGACTCCTCTGCAGCCACAGAAGACACGGAGTTTAAACTGTTGCTGTGTTCTTCCAATTCAATTTACCATCTTCTGCCTCAGATGGTTCACCTGCTGTGGACATAATTCTCCTTCCAGTTACACAAGGGTAAACCAGCAGGAAAAGCTCTCCCCAGCCCTGAGTTATATTGAAGGGAGCAAATAAAATGCTGTACCTTTGTTAAAAGGACTGTACAATAACACCAATCCTCCTGAGATCTAAAGAAAAGGGTTCCAAGAAACCATGACAATAATACATTTTTTTCTTCAATTTCAGAAAAAAATACTGGCCTACTGAGCCCTAAAGGGGACTTGACAGGGGTTTATGGAAATTTATTAGGTATTTCATTATTCATTCCTTTTAATTTTGAAGAATACTAATCATTATTATGATAATGCTATTATGACCCAGAATATCATCTGGTTTTAAAGAACAAAGAATTGTCTGAAAAGAGCCAAGAAATGTCTGAAGGGGTATGATTTTATCTGGAAGTACTGTGTAGATGTCTGTACCTCGGTTGTTTCTCTCAACTCTTTCAGAATCACTGGGAAATAAGGATTTGTTGGGGATGATTAATCTCATGTTGAAATAAGTGTCTGCAATAAGTCAAAGGAATCATCTGTTTCTCTGCATTACTCATAGCAAGAAATTCATCTCCAGCTGAGCCATGTTCATCAACAATGCAGATATCTCACTTTATGGGAGGTGTTTAATCATGGGGTCAGACTCTGAGGTTATGCTTCTACAGAGGGAAAAACAATTCAGATTTTGGGGTAAGATTTCTACCCTTTAAATGCAGGTACTCACAGGTGTTGTGCTGCTGTTCACCACCAGTATTTGCTCATCTTGAAAGTTTTTATGGGAGGATGGGAGTGGACACGGTGAACAAGAAAGTCACTCAGGAAACTCTTTGCCAACTCAGAGCCTTGTGCAGCTCTGCTTACTATGGAAATCATCCTACAAATTTTTGCTCTTCCTGTGAACAATAATTTTTCCATCCAGAGAAATCTGCATGTCTTTTTGAGACAAAATTGCAGTTTCACTGTATTTCTGCTTCTGTGGAGGCTGACTGCAAGGGGTGGGCTGTGCAGGATTCCCTTTGAACTGCATGCACCTTATACATTGGTCCCTTATAGCTATTTCCTAGCATCCAAATCCCATTAGAAACCCCCAAATTCAGTATTTTCCATGCTTCTGAGGGGTTGCCTTGTCTTACTTCTCTCTTTGAAAGGTGTTGAAAATCCAGAGCAGTGAAAATTATGTTTTCTTTCCTCCTTGTCCATGTGATCCCTTCAGACCCCTGCCTTTTGCACTGTGCTTGACTCTGAGGAAGAGCACACAGCCCTTAAGCTTTAAGCACACTGTCAAAAATCATTATGTCTTCTAGGCAGGAAAGACAGGTTGAGGGAAACAAAATAAAGAAAGAAGACCAGATTCTTGGAGTAGATTTCAAGATGCTTTACTTTATCCTTACGATTCAGAGATGTTATATAATGTACTAATAAAAGCAGAAAACATTGTGGGTGGTTTTGTTGTAGGGTTTTTTTTTTCTTTTTAAATGTTTTTCTCTACTTGTTACTACAACCCTGCAGATCTGCTCAGCACTAATTAGAGATGGGTTTTGTGTGGATTTCTTTGTCTGTCCTGTCTCTGTGGAACCTGGGGAGTGATCAGGAGGCAGAACAGAGAGAACAGGAACTGGCAGCAACAGTGCCTTTCCTCCTGAATACCCCTCTCCACACTCTCTGTGCTTCAGTATTCCATCTCCACCACCTCCTACCCACAGCAAAGACTTTTGAGAGCTGCTCTGCAGCATTCACTGCTCCATCCACCACTCCACAGCTCCTGACCCTGCCACAGCCCCTTGTTCACAGGAGGGAAGAGAACTCCTGGGTTTGCTCTGGAAAAGAAAACTGTGGGAGCCAGTGGCAGCTGCTGGTCACCAAATTTTCCCTTGGGGTGGACCAGAGCATGATAGCCTTGCCTTGGAAGGTGGTGTAAAAGCAGCAGGATTGAGGGAAGCAGTTCATGCCTTAGGTTTTAACTTTTATATTTTCCAAGCCCTGCAGTGCCCAGTGTGTAACTCTGGAGTTGCCTGTTCCCTGTTCAGTGCTGCTCTCTGTGCTGGGCACACACAACAAAGCCTCTCCGGGGCTGCTCTCCAAGGACACCCAGCCCAAACTGGGCCCAAAAAGGATCAACCAAAGAGCCTCTGAGGGGGGCAAGCTGAGGGCAATTCCATCATTAACTGCAGCTTTAATTGGAGAATCAACCCTGAGATGCAAATGAACCAAACCTATCAAAGTGGGAAGAACTCGTGGCCTCTCAGGGTCCATCTCGGGGCCCATCTGGGCAGCACCTCTGGCTCCCCAGGGGTACCTTTGGAGGCCTTTCCAATAAATCCCCACCTTTATTCCCTTTACTCCTGTCTGGGCTCTATTTCTAGGAGGCCTCTCAAGGCATCACAGTAGCACACCTGGAGGCACTTTGCAGTCCTCAGGAGCAGTGGCTGTGCTCTTTTATAACCAGGCAATGCTGAGTTTCAAGCTCGAGTGTCCAAATCAGTGAGGATCAGCATTAACATCTCATTACATCATTCAGACTGGCAGCACCTTTGTTTGCTACTTCTGAAGGACTCCACAAGTCTGGAGAATATTCCTTCAGCACCTGAAGTCCACTTGATAAAACTGCATCAGCACCTTCTAAACCTTCCTCTAAACCTCCCCCTCTAGGAGGGGGTAAAAAAACCAATTTATGGCTCTACAGCAGTGTTCTAGAGAGTGGTTGTGAGTAGGTGAATGTACACAGAGCCATGTATACAGGGGGAATTTCTTAGCCAAGGAGAACCACCTGGATATTTGCTGTCAAATATTCAGTAAGCAAACTGCTCTCCATAAATCTCATTTTAAAGCAACCTGCCGCTAACAAACAGAGAGTACTGATGTTAACAGGGGATTACTGCAACTTTCAGAGAGAAGTGGAAGACTTTATTTCCAGTTTTTCAGGGTAGTGGAGAGCATCAGGGTGCCATGACATTGGTTAATGTATAATGAGGGGAAAAAGACTATTCAGTGCTCTTCTTCAACCTGGTAATCAAACAGATTATTCTGTTCTTTGCAGATTCCCATGGCTTTCTCAGAGGTGGTGAACATAAAATCTGGAAGAAAAGCATGTTCCATTATTTTTTTATTACTTATAGAAAAAAACCACCTGAGTAGTGAATTTTTTAAAATGTTGGAAAGAAGATTGACTGTGGATCTCAGGGAAAATCAGTCAATCTGAGCATTTTGGTGCTATTGGAGGGAAGTCAGAGAGCTCCTTAAAGGCTTCTCATGCTTTGTTTTTCTTGTCCATTAATGAAAAAAGCAATGTGAAAATTGTCAGTCCTTTTTGGCCTGTTTTTTTTCCTCCACACTGAAAAACATTTTAAAGGGAAGGGCTGAAGAGGCAATCTGCTACAACAGAATCAAAGAATGATCATTATATCAAACCTCTGATCATCACTACAGATTTTTTTTTTCCAAGTTAAAGAACATCATCTGCACATCAGGGCACATTCTTTGTGTTGCTGGAGTGAAGTGATGCCAGGAGTTAATAAGTCCACCCTATAAAAGAGTGACATCTCCAGCTGTGCCTTAGCTGTGTGATTGCCCAACTTAAATCCTAAAAACCAAAAAAAAAAAAGAAAAAGTCCTAAACACCAAACCTTTAGAAATATTCAGGTCCTTAACCCTTATCTGTCAATTTAAGAAATGTTTTAGATGCTTAAACATAAAAATTTGGTACAATGTCAGATGTTCTGCCATCTCCAGCTGGCCTTCAGTTGCCTCTACAGAAGGGGAGAGGTTTTAGTACCAGATCCATCATCTCTGGGATGCCTTAGTGTCCCTAGGAATCAGGTTTGAGACTTTGTGTCAGTGCTCAGGCAGGTGAATCCACCTCCTAGGATTGAAATATTCCTCTAGAAATTTAGATTTTTATGTTGTTTGTTGCCTGTGTAAGTTTTTCTGTGCAAGGTGTTGAGATACTGGGTGAGTCCCACCTAAATATTGTGGTGGGGATTCCTACCTATAAATCCATGTAAAGGCTGGACCTAAGGGACAAACCTTCAAATCAGCTTGAGAATCTGTCACAGAGCAGGGAAGTGACATTTAAATTCCATTGTTAATGCTCAAGGTTTTGGATTAAACTATTTTCTTAAAAACTCCCTCATTGCTGATTCCCTGCTGATATAAACCACTGGTTACAGAGATGTCAGAGTCAGTTTTTGCTGATTAATCCTTCTCTTGACCAGTTGCTGAAATTTTAATGGGAATGTTTCCATGTCAGAACTACACCCATCCTCCTAAATTCATTTCATCCCGCTGTTTTTACTGTAGCTGGCAAAATAAGTCTTACTTAAAGAATCTATTTTCCATCATTCTCAGAAGTGGCCTGAAAGTGACCACTTTTTCCTGTTTATTCAGCATTCAGATTAAGCCATTAGCTGTGTCTAAGAATATATTAAAGATCAAAGAATATATTAAAGATAAAAAATATATTAAAGATGAACCATTAGAACAGAAATTGGGTTACTATTATGGTATTTTGTGCTGTCTAGGCCATGCTATCCTTTATTCAGCCACATGATGACATAAAATAAGGATTTTTTGCCCCTTCATTGCATTGACAGATCTTTATATCTTTTATTTTCCTTTCTGATTTGTGTTCAGCTGGTAAAGAACTGTCACCCTCAAACATGCTATTTAAAGTGATTTTGCCAGGGATGGTTAAAGCTTGTTCATCTCAGCAATAAGCATGTACTAGATATGGTTGAAATAATATATATATTCCTTTGAAAATTGCTGGATAAAAATAGCTGTTTCCTTTAAATTGTTCAGACAGATAATGGTGTAAAATTGCAGATGGTGAAAGGCTCAACAGAGCCTGGAAAGATTAAAAATAAAAAAGCTTTTTTCCCAAAATCATACAAAAATTTATATATGGTTATTCTGTTGGAAAACTGTGGAGATGCTCTTCCTGACTGAACACGCTCCAGAATCTTTGGCTCCATACCATTTTTCTGTAGTATGGATAATTTTATGCTGCTGTGCTTGGTTTTCGCTTTGTGGGGTTTTGTGGGGGGATTTTTGTTTTATTTTGTTTCGGTTTTGTTGTGGTTTTGTAGTATTTTTGCTTGTTTCTGTTTGGTTTTTGGTGGCTTGTTTTAGTTTGGGGGTTTTTTGTTGTTTTTGTTTGGTTTGTTGGTTTGGGGTTTTTGTTAGGTTTTTTTGTTGTTGTTTTTGCTTTGTGTTGGGTTTTCTTGTTTGGGTGTTGTTGTTGTTGTTGGGTTTGTTTATTTGGGTTTTTTTGTTGGGTTTTTTTGGTTGTTTTTGGTTTCATTTGTGTTTGTTTGTTTTGATTTTTTTGTTTGCTTCTTTGTGGGGTTTTTTGTTTGTTTTTGGGAGGCTTTGTGGGTTTGTTTTTGTTATTGAGTAAATTTTATCACATGAAAGACCCAGAGACACTGTGAATACCAGATCCTTGGAAGTGCCCAAGGCCAGGTTGGACGGGGCTTGGAGCAGCCTGGGACAGTGGAAGGTGTCCCTGCCCATGGCAGGGGGGGAACTGGATGATTTTTCAGGTCCCTTCCAACCCAGACCATTCCATGATTCCACAATCAGTTAATAGGGAAAAACCTCCTGTACCTCCTTTGTACCTTCCCTTTTTGGCAAGAGGTACTTTGTTGGGGGTTTGGTTGGGGTGCTTCACTTCTAAGCTTTGAGGAGGATCTCGGACTCCTAAGAGAAATTGAATTTATTCATCAGAGGGAATTTGAGAGATTAAACTACAGTTCATGAGGCAAGTGCTCCACAGTCAAGAAAGATAGAACAAGAATAAATATTTGCATGCTGCTTGTTTGCCCAACATGCTTTTATCCTCATTCTGCTCCCACTCTGAACTCCAGGTATGTGCACACAGAGGATGGGAGTTATGTCTCATGGCTTTCAACATCTTCTGTGAGGCACAGGAATTCTGATTTGTCTGTTTTAGCTCCATCTCAGCTGTACTCACTGATTTTATTCATGTAGTCACGCTTTATTCTGCAGGCAGCCTCGGCTGCCTGGCTTAGTTACACATTTAAAAAGCAAAATCCCACTCATAGAGCAATCCAGGGAGGCTTCTTCAGTCTGGAGATGGAAATACAGGGTCAGTGTTGTGTTAGGACGAAGCAGCACAACCAGAGGGACACAGTATTAGACCATAAAGAAGAAAAATGAAAACCCTCACACGTGGCTGGAGGTACTTCCTATTTTTTTCCATTGCATTTGGGTCCAAGATTATGTTGTTACACCTTTGAAAGAAAGTATATATATGGGGCAGCTTACTTCCATAGTGGCAATAAACCATGTTACAGCCAAGCTTTTGCTCTTCTCCACACAAAATTTCATTTTAAATTGTATTTCAAGTTTATACTAAGAGTATATATTCTGTATTTACATAGTGTTCATGTAAAACTCCTCTCTTTTTTGGTGAACCATGTTCTCCCTCATGAATCAGCATTTTCTGAAGAGGAAGAAAATCCACTTGGGAAATTTCCAGCCTTCTCTAATCAAATACTCATCACTAGAAGAACAACTTGAAATGTTTCTGAGGCCTTGAATCATTTCAGAGCCCTGCTCTGGTTTGAAGATAAACTCCAAACACCATTTAAAATCTAATAGCTATTTAAAACCTAAACACGTGTCTCACCTGGTTGATAAGGTTCCTTCTACTGCCAAGAAAAAAAGAAGAAAGAAAGGGAAAGGTACTTCTAGGTACCTCTAGAAGGCATTTTTGTGCAGAAATCTTAAATAAATGTTTTCAGATGGGACGAATCACTGTCTGTTAGTATGTGTCTCTCCTCACAGATGACTGAGGGTACCTAAGAGTTTGATTAAGACCAGTCAGGTAAGTTTGCAATAGCTAAAAGCAGCAGGATTTTTCTCAAAATATTTGCCTGTTGCTTGTTTTCTGCCCCCTTCTGTTTTCACAAGGCCCTATTAAAACCTCTATAAATATAACAACCAACATCTTGTTACACCCAAAATCCCCACTGTTGGTGCCATTTCCATTCCACTCTCTTCCACCAGGAAGCTTGATTTAATTCCCCAAGCAAGCAGGCGCCTTATTTTTGGTTTCCTGCTAAAAACTTCACACAACTTGCCTTAAACATCACCGCTACAATTCTTCCGTTTCCATCTCACTGCAGAACGCCTTCAAATGCCCCCTCAATTCAGGTCTTCTGGAAGCTTCATCTAAAAGTGCCGTCCCTCCTTTCCCACTTCCCATTCCTTCAGATTCATTAGCATAATTGGATAGTGATGACTGCCTAATGAGTACTTAGTAAGAATTTCCTATGCATATCTCACTGCTAATTTTGCAAATATCAAGGACACAGCTATCCAGTGAGCTTCAAGAGTCTGTGTTTGAAAATCAGAAGTGTAGAGCTCTCACAAAATAAGAAAATTATAGGTGTCAAATAAGGCTTCTTCTTATTCTTTTGTTTCACTACTGAACTGTTTTCTTCAGGAAGAAACCATTGTTTTTCAAAAAAAAAAAAACCCACACCATGATTATTAAAGGATACCATGAATAAAATTGACATCTCTAAGATTTTCCATATATATATATTACAAAAGGAATAGCAAATAAATGAATGGGATGTGAGTCAACTTGCCTGGTTATGCAGAAATGCAGATCTTTCTTGTATCCCCACTCAGGTAATCTATAATTTATAGTGTAATGAAGACAAAATTCCGAAGAACATAGATGAGATTTATCTGCTATAATGAGGGTTTTTATTTTCCAGCAGAAGTAGTTCCTGTTCATCCATGATCAAGGAGTCAAATCCAGGTTCCAATTACTGGCCAAAACTCCAAGGAGATGCACAAAATGTGTTCTGTAAATCACACCTTATAAACATTTTTTCCTTTGACTGTCAAATACCAGGTAGGGTGAGTCAGACCTTCCTTAATCAGGGACCAAACTGTGCTGTGCAAGGGCAAAGATGGATGGGGCTGTGGTTTAGCCCAGGGGAAATTAAACCAAAGCAAAAGCTGGGGTGGGTTGGCACTGCTGGATACCAGGTGCCCACCAATCCACTCCATCAATCCCTTCCTCAGCAGGACAGAGAGGGAAATAATAAGATTGAAAAAAACTGTTGGGTCAAGAGGAAGGCTGTTTAACAAAGCAAAAGGAGAGGCTGTGTGTGGATTCAAAAAAACCAGAAAATATATTATCTGCTTCCCATCAGCAGGAATATGCAGGCTCTTCCCAGGACATAGGGCATGTTGTTTCAGAAGACAAAGCTCTTAATCAGGAGTATTCCGCTTCCTTCTCCTTTTTATTGGCTTTTATATAAAGTTCTGGCCACCTGGCATCCAGATAAGGTCAACCCACTACAGGTCTTCATCTGTGTGAAAGACAGGGAACTAAATACAGGGATTCTTGGGATCCTTTCCTTCACCAAGTGGTCGTGCAGTTGGACTCTTCTTGGGCCTTTTCATAATAACTTGTTTATGTTTCATCTCTCTGTAAATCACACTAGCACTGACACCTCATAGAGCATCTTCAAACAAGTAGAAGAATTCCTTCCAAAGTTTCCAGAGCATGTAGAGGAGAACTGGATTTCTCTGAGTCCAGGTTCTTGTAATAATTGCTCTCCAGATATTCTACAAATAGAAGAGGATATTGCCTGAAAGCACATCCCGCCCTAGTCCTTATCTGCCCTTCACTGTAAAATGATTGCAATAACCTGGAATCTGTTCTGCATCATAAAACTGGTTAAAAGAATGATGCTTATAATGAGCTTTTAGCATCTTGCCTCCCACAGCCTCATTTGAGTTTATCACTGCCTTGTTTCCTGCTGGACATGAGTCATCCCAGCAAGTCATCAAGCAAATCATTCCAGATTCCTCTCCAAACATCAATTAAAAGTTGTCTCTCCATCAGAACATACCCCAAAGAGCACCCACAAAGAAACAAACTCTTTCAGAGACGTGACTCCTCCAACCAGCTCGAGTATTTTGCATTATAGTTCATGGGAGTTGGGGTTTTATCCAAGTGTAGAGTGCTCCAAGTAAGCCCTGACCTTCTTAATCCCAGCCTTATCACAGAATTTCTTTCAGTCTAGGGTGACCCTGGTGGGTTCTCAAAACCAAACAAGTTCATGGCAGATCATTTCCATTTGCCAAATACACCCTTCCACAGAATCCTGGGCCTGGACAGCAGCTGAAAACTGTGTTCACACTGGAGGTGTGAACTGGATTTGTGCAGCTGTCAGAGATGCTGTCACTTCTGAGTGACAGGTCCATGTCAAGTGGTTTGCAAGGATTCTTTGGGCAAACAAATCATCCCTTCAGGCATCCTGAAGTTTTGAAGCTTGCAGTGCCAGTTTCTGTGTATTCTGGGTTCTGGCAGAACAGGGATCTTCCAAAAATGCAAGGATTTTTTAACTCAATGGTCCTTTCTTTTCCTGCCATTTAATGGCAGCCTCTTACGAGTATTCTCAGCTTGGAGGCAGGTTCAGAGCCTTCCAGAGTGACCTTAAACATTTTACACCCCTTCCTCCTTAAACAAGGAGCAAGCTGTGCTTGTACATCAACAGACAACAAATTTCTATCATGTCAGGATTGTGAAGCTGGTAAATTCCACGTCCTTCTGGTGTGTGGGGGTAAAGAACTGGGGAAACCACATACAGTCAACTGCTCTTGATGCTCTTCAGGTAATTAACCATGACTGGAATCAATGATCTAAACTCAAAACGGATGTGAAGAGCTTCACTTCCCAGATCTTCTGTCAGCTCTTCTCTTTCTGGTTACATGACTTATTTTTCAGTTTTTTGGTTTGGGGTTTTTTTTTTTTTTTGGTGATAGAGACTGGTTTTGTCCCTGAATTGGAGGTGGGGGGTTGGGTAACATTTCTATGATCTTGACACAAAAAGCTTTTGCTGTACATTCAGAAATGATGAGTGAACAGTCCTTGATACCCTCATTAATGCTCAGGGGTGATGCATTTTTTTCATGTCTATCCAGGGTTTTATCCAGTGGGACACCCTTCAGGTTCAGTTGTGTGTGAATATCACAGTTTCAAGATAGACACAGAGATCTCTAAACTGGAGGAAATCAAGATAGAACCACAACTTGATATGATAACTCAATCCCAGCTAATTAGTTCCACAGAGAAGCAGGATTCATTAGCCCCGACAGAACATCACCCTGGATAAGCTGTAGAGTTTGGGCAGCTGAGTTAATAACTCCAAACCCCAGTGTGAGAAGACACCCAGTGTGATAACACCTTGTGCTGCACTCCATCAGTGTGGAGCACGAGCACGAGGACATCCCCTTGCTCAGGAGACCAGTGGGTGATTTGCATAATTAAATTTATTGCAGACCCAACAGTCTAGCGAGTCAGGGCGCCAAATAAAACAGAGTGGGCTGGCAGTATTAATTCATGGGTGTTCTGAATTAACTGAGAGATTTTTGAAGCTTTTTTAACAGCACAAAATGATAAAAGAAGCAGCAATCGTCAGCAGCAGTAAAGTTTTATATGTTAATAACTTTTTAAAACACTAAAAGGGATGGAACTGTACAATGAACCCTTTGTGTCTGATATCTAAGGAGTTATAGAAGATGTAATTCTGACTCTGGCATCCTTACAGTTTGGCAAAGAATGGGAAACCAGAAGACTCTAAGAGGAAATTAAAGCTAGACAAGTCACACAAGAACAGGGAATATATAATAAAGCAGGGTGGCAGGGATCATTAGTAAAATCTTCATGGGAAACATCTCTGAATCAAGATTGATTTGAGACCAATCACTGGATGCATGAAATGGATCGTGGAATTTTGGGCTGTTACAGAGTTGGTCTGGAGGAGCAGATTGGCTCCTTTTGGCTCACAAAGTAGAGCCAATGGTGAGAGCTTGCTGGAATGAAGAGCCTGACAGAAGCTGAGGCAGGCAATGCTTGGGTGAGTAGAGAAGAGAAACCTCTGAATTAATAGGAGAAGAAATTTCCCCTCCCGTGCTGGCACGAATTGCTCCTTTCAGTAGGGAAAAATCTGTGCGGCTGAAACAGGCGAGGGAAACTTGACTTACAGTGTACCAGCTGAAGTCTCAAATTAATGAGCCAATTAAAGTTATATCATCACCTGAGCAGTGGTTACTGATGAGATGCACTCTGTCAGCCACGTGGCACGTGTAATGAACTGTCTTGTAACTTAAACTCACTGAGATAATTTTAATGTATTTCACTTAGCACTTGTGAAAAGGCCAAGCATCCATAAAAAGAGTTCAGCTCTCAGGCATTAATGTTTCCTGCAGGCTGATGTGGTGCATATGGGCCATTACAACAACTTAGTTAACTTGCCAAATTGTGATAATTAGAACCCAAAACTGAATCCTTAAGAGAAAATTATTCTTTGCTCTTTAAGAGTTTGGTTTATAGTGGATGCCTCTGTATGTAATATCATACTCTGCTTCACAGCTGGGCTGAGAAACACAGGGGAATTTTGTCTTTGCCTGAAATTTGTGGGTGCACAAGAGAGAATTTCTGTCATGTACTCAGTCACATACCACAGAATCACAGAATTACAGAATATATTTAACACCATGCTGTGCTTTGCACCTCTGCCTGTCCAGGGTATGTTCCCCTTTTGGAAGAATAATGTTAAAAATTAACTGAAACACTGCTAAAAAGGAAACGTGATCACAATTAAGTCCATCATTATGATAATTTTATGTACATCTCTCCCTGAAAAGGCTCGATGCAGTGCCAGCCCTAATGCAACATTAACAATAATATAAAAACATAATGGTTCAAATTCCCCACAGCAGAAAATGAATCCAATGCCGCCGATTGCGGTGGAGAAATGCCAGTTCATTAAAGCTGAGGAGCTGCTGTTTTCACAGGGTTCATTTTAATGGTTAATAAGATACCAGATTGGTGTTTGTTGTTGTTTGAAGTGATCAGGGCCTGATATCCTCACATTATTATTTAATTCAAGCATCAGAAAGATTATCACTTAATTTGGACGAGAGTGTGTGCTTAAAACCCAAGCCTCACAAAGCCTATTTAGGATAATCCTATCAGCTGGCAGCCAAGAACTGACTGAGTGATTTATCAGCCACTGTGAAGCTGGAATCTCTCTTTCTTTCTCTTCCTGCCTTTATGGGGATGTGCTGCACTGTTACAGCCAGGTTTTATCCTCCACTGGAATAAAAGAGAGTCTCGGAGAAGATAATTAACTGCACACAATGAGCAGGGCAAGGGAAGAATGAAGGAGTGTTTGTAGGAAAGGAAGATGTGTCTGTCATAGTCCCTGTTAAATGCACAGGATAAACAGCCAGGTGTTGTTCCAATTCCACTGCTTGGAGCAGAGGAGTTTGGGGCAGCAGGAGCTGCCTCTTATTTCAATATTTCAGCTGAGGAGCTATGCCAGCTCCTAAGAGAGACGCTGTCAGTTTTCCAGGATTCCTTTGAGGATCGTTGAATGGCCCTTCCATAGTTATTCCCTTGTTCATCCCATTTGGCTCAAGGAGAGCTGTGCAATCCCCCTCTGGGTATAAATTATTCAGAGCCTCTTTATTGCTTCATAAGGTTAATGTGAGAACACCAGTTGGTGTAGATCAGTAGCACTCAGTTTGTTCAGAGCTGTATTAAAAATAATATTTCAGTGGTAAACCATCCCAGGACTTCCACAGTATCATCTTTACACTCCAGCAGTTGCAACAAAAGCAAAACTCTGTAATTAATGTTATGGGGGAAGTTTGGAAATGCAAAATGTAATTACCTGCACTAAATTTAGCTGGAAAATCAGGTTAATTACCCTATTTTAAGGTACCGTGGAGAATAAAATGCAAATGATGGCTAAAAACCACAGAGTGGTAACTGGAAAATGAAGTCTTGTGAAAAGTTCAGTGGTTCATGGCCAGGTCCTGGGTTCACATCCTTTGTGAAGGTTATTCCAGCTCCACTGTGAGCTTTCACTTGCTGCTGGGCTGAGTTTATTTTTTTTTTTTTTAATATTTGATATTGATTTTAGAACAATTCAAGCCAGTTAGGTATCACAACGGACATGGAAGCCAAGCAGTGAAAAGCTTCATGGATATTTATTTTCCCCATCTTTCCCTTCGTTAAGGACAAACCAAGCCATTTCCTCTCCACACAATTTATTTGCTTTTCCACCAATAAGATCAAAGCCTCACTTGTTTGGCCTAAGTTGCACCTCGATGTTGGATTAATTCTGCTCCACATAAATCAGAAAAACTTAAAACTTTGGTGGGAAGAGCACTGAAGGCTGCACTGATACCCAACCTGGTATCTGAGCTAATGTGGAGAAGAATTGTTCACACCCCCTTTACAGTGGTTTTTGCACCATCATTTGCTGAATATGTGACAACATTTAAGTGGGTCCTTTAAAGGCTACAGATAGATTTTCTGAAAGCAAAAAACATCTTGGATTTTTAGTAAAATCTTCCTGCAGCAATTAAAAGCTGCTTCCATCAGCGTGTGCCCTGCCTTGAAGCAAAGAGCTGCCTGTGGCCGTGGGCAGAGCAGGATTCAGCCTCACTGGGATGTCCTGGAGAGACAAAGCCAAAATACAACAAGAAGGGATAAAATCAGTAAGCAAAACTAGAAAAAAAATTAAAAAAAAAAATAAATAAAAAAAAAGACAAAACCAAAACCCAACAACAAAGTCTCAAAACAAAACAAAATCAAGCCAAAAAACCCAAACCAAAACCAACCAACCAAAAAATCCCCAAAATCCCCAAAAAGCAATTTTCCTTCCTATTAATAAACCAACAAGTAAAACAGTAAGAAAAAAGCAAAAAAGCCCCAAATTAAAAGCAAACAATATTTCTGACTTAGCATTTCTATCCTATTATTTGTCAATGGACATTGTATTCCTAAAACCTGGAGAAATTACCACAGCAGGGAGCACACTTTTTCTGCAGGAAACAAAAGGAAAATTGACATTTTGGAGTTACGGAGAGAGAAATCCACAAAATATATATTTGTTTAAATTTACACATCAGAGTTCTTGAATTTAACTATAATGCAAATCCCACAGCTTCCTAAACTTGCTGTAAAGCACTGAGACACGGAAGTACAAGAGTTAAATTAAAACCCAGTATATTGGTCAGTGATTAAGAAATTTAATTAGGGAGGGCAACTCCCATTTTTTGCCCTTCTGCATTTATAAGTCATAGGAGGAACTACTAAGAGCTGCACTAATCCAGATTATTTAAAGGCTAAGGGATGCTCCTCCATGCAGAAAAAGGGTGGTGTCATAATGATTAATAATCTGAAATGCAAGAAATGAGCCCTTCACTGCTCAGTTTTCTTTAGAGCCATCAGCAGGCACTTCTAGGCTGCCACAAATCTTGAGTAGCAGCAGAGATGTTTAAGGAAGTGATCGATGGGCTTGGAAGAGTCAAGTGGTGCCCATTGCTTGCAGCCTCTTGTGTGCACTGCTCCAGCTGAAAGGGGAAAGAGGAAAAAAACCCCAATTTTGAAGCTGTAAATAAATTTTATTTATTTTGCTCGCTCACTTTTTCCCATTGAGATTTTATTCATTAATTGAAAAGGGAGAATGCATTTCTGAAATGACCACAGAAGTGGAATATCCTGGAAAAGAGCTGACCTGTGTCTGCTGAAAATAGGAATCCATGTGAATACAAGAGACCATTCTGTGCTGTGCAAATACAACCCTATTAGAAGACTCTACAGTTCCATTAGCAATGGATTTGGAAATTGTACACTCTGAGATTATGATGACAAAAAGGACTTCACTTTTCAGAAGAGAATACCTTGATTATGCTTAAATTAAATTATTTCAAATTACCTCATCGTATCTACCTGTAGCTAAATACAAGGTAGAAAAGATTTTTCTCTTTTTAGAAACTGGGTTGTTGAAAATGAATCAGAAAAATTATTACTTGTCTCGAATCTTCCTCCTGCTTTTTCTTTTTTTAATTTTTATTTTTCCCCAAAGATCATTAGCTGCTTGGCACAAGTGCAGGAGTATGAATACATCTCCCAGTAACAGCTTTTACAAATCTGATGACACATTTCAGGGGAGAAAGCTTTCCTCTTAACTGTAATAACTGGTGTTAGCAGCCTCAGTGAAGGAGTGGGGATGGTGTTAAAAATTATAATCAATGACTCAAGGGAGAGCTACAAATTACTCTGCCACATTACAGGAAAATCGAAACTCAAGCAGAGAACCTTCCATGATAATGGGTCTATGAACAGGAGATGGGGAATGAAAAACAGGGATTATGGCTGCCCCTGTCCATCCTGCAAGGACATCCCACCAAAGAGAGAAAATCAGAAACACATGATGAGAAGATAAGACCTTCACCACATTTTAAAAGAAAAAGGCAGTTGGAATCTGGCAGGGTGGCCAATGGTCAGATCACTGATGTTAAAGGCTTTTGTATTCAGAGCCCACAGAATATGGACCACATCTGTAAATATCTGCTAAAGGTGCCCATCTGCCAAGCACGCTGCAGGTAGGAGGGTAGGAAAGGAGAACAGAGTCCACCAAACCCAGGAAATTTTAATTTGTCTTAATGAACTTCCTATAATTCAGATATCCTGCATTACTCTTGAAGCTTATTAATTATTTCTTTTAAAAAAATCTGGTATGTGCTAGTTGCACACCCCCACCTGTTACATCCCTCAGCCTCTGCTCAGCATCAGGATAAATTCCATGATGTCTTCTTTGACCCAAATACCCCTTTGGGCTTTGGATGCCTTCCTTATTATGCAGTTGCACACAAGAATATGCTGAGGAAAATTTATTTAGGACTATTTTTTTCCCTCCAGCCAGTGGCCCCCATTAACAGCTACCCAGGCAGCCCTTGAAACTCAGAATGAAGGACACCAGACAGCCTTTGCTCCCCTGCTGAAGCTCTGGGGTGCTGCTGAGTGCAGATGCACCAGTCTTGCATCATTATTGTCTTGAAAGTGAAATGTTCATGTCTCTCCAGGCACCCTGGAGCCTTTCCTAAGACATCTGTCTTTTAGATAAGAGAAAAATGAGATTATTTCAATTCCACATGCAAAGCTCCAAGAAACAGTTTAGAGGCAGAGGAGCATAAATAAAAGATTATTAAAACTTATAAAAATCTGCATAAATAAAATTCATCCACTGAACAATGGGCTTGGCTTTAACCCAGAGGATCAGCCTCGCTTTTCATGCAGAAGAGAAAAAGGCTGTCAGAAAGTTTATTCAGCTCACCTAACTGATGTCTGGTCTTCAAGCAATACCCTCATCCCTGCCTCTGTTGAATAAATCATGACCTGAGGCCAGGGCTGTCCTCACATGTTCATTTATACAAAAATTCAATATCTAGAGAACTCCCGGCCATATTGCAAACCTCCAGCAAATGCTTTACATTTATTCTGTTTACAATTATCTAAATTACAATTATGCAAACATCTCTAATAATAAATCAAGCAGCCAGAGCAGTGACCAAGGCACCACCTTGCAAATATGTTAAGTGTCACTCCTCTCCCTGGCATATTTTGGCCCAAATCAATTTATCCTCCCCAGTAATTCCCAGGCATGGTGCAGAAGTTGGCACAGGCAAAGGAGCATTCCCAGTTATCCACACAGGCACTTGATCCCATTTTGAAAGCTAAGAGATTTTCATGGAGCAGAGCTAGCAATGCTCTCTGGCCACTCTCAATTATTAATATGGTTTCAGCCTGACTGTGGAGCCTCAGAAGTGCTGATTGCTACCAGTGGTCTGGATGGAGCCATCAAACAGGGCTGCAGCAAATAAAGGTTGCTTCACTGTGCCAGTTTGGCCAAATTTGGAGGAGAAATATCCTCTGAGGGAAGGCAGGTTACAACCTCCCCGCCCCCATCAGGTTCAGGAAAAAAGAAATTTGCCTTGGAGGAAAGTGAAAGAGATAAAAACTATTTATTTAACAAACACACAGAAAAGGATAATGATGCTAACTAATAAAATCTCTCGCTGTGGAGAGAAACCTGGGAAGATTTCAGAGTCCTTCTGTGGCCGTAGGTCCCTCTCCTCCTCCTCAGAGCTGGGTCGGTGTGGGTCCCCTCTGGGGCCTTGGAAGAAAATTCTCCTGGTGTGTTCTGATGTTGTGGAACAATCCAGAAGAGAAGAAGGGAAAAAAAAACAACCCAAAATTCCCAGGAAAAAAACCCTCAACTTTTCTGAGAAAGAAGCCGGGAGCAGCTGGAAAGCAAGGGGTGCTCCCTCCACACTCTCGCTGCCGCCCCAGGAGAGAACCCAGAGCAGCATCTGTGTCCTTGAACAACTGCTGTGAAAAGTTCCCTCAGGTTTTTTCCCCCTTCCCCCTCTCAGGCTCAGTTTAAAGGCACAGAAGGGCACTAGAATTGATTTCCAGAGCAGACAAGAGGGGATACACATGGAATAAAGTCACCCCAGGGCATTCAGCCAAGCACAGAGATGGGCAGGGCTCTGGCTTTGGCTGGAGAAGTCACACACCCACGTGAAGGTTGTACGTCCCACAGGCTAGCGGGGAACAGTTTATCTTTGGGGAACCACGTGCAATAAAGTTACACTAAAAATCGTTTGCCATGTCAGCACAGGAAGAAGACTCATCGAGAAGGTTTGGGATTGGATGCTTGCAGCAAAGCCAATCCCAGCCAGAGTAATTCATTGGGAATGACAGCAGTTTTGGGGGTGAAGGGCCCTCTCTGTCTAGCTCTAAGAATCAGAGTGGTTTGGGTTGGGAGTGCTTTAAAACTGAACTTTTGTTCCACCCCCTGCCATGTGCCACCATCCCAGGTGGCTCCAAGCCCTGTCCAGCCTGGCCTTGGGCACTGCCAGGGATCCAGGGGCAGCCACAGCTTCTCTGGGCACCCTGTGCCAGGGCCTCCCCACCCTCACAGGGAAGAATTTCTTCCTAATATCTCATCTAAACCTACTCTCTCACAGTTTAAAGCCATTCCCTACTACATCAACCAATTACCTCAGTTTGGGGATGAATGGCTCTCTCTGTCTGGCTCTCAGGAGTCACAGGATGCCCTGAAGCTCTTTCACAGATAAAAGAAACTTGTTCCAGGCACCACTTGCAAAACCTGACTATTTAATCCAACTCCAGAGGCCAAGGGTGTCAGTTCTGGGGAGCTGATCCATCCCTCACCATTTTACTTGTCACGTACAAAAGGAAGACCCAGAGTTATTAATGAAAATAGAAGATCAGAATTTTTTGTGTACCACATCTAAAAATGGGAGCCTTTTCAACAGCTCAGTGCCTCCAGCGCAATCTGGTGATTCATTGCTGTGGTTAAAAGTGGTGGGTTTATTTATTCCTAGATGGTGATTTACTGGAGTTCCTATTACTGTCCTAATTCTACCACTGAAGTCACTGATGTCATCACTAACTTCCCCCTCACAAATCAAAAATCTTTTTGTATCATCTCCTTTTATTTCCTGTGAGCCTAGTCCAGGGATTTCTCTAACTGGTTCTACAACAGATTTCTATTCAAAAATTCATGAAGAGCATTCTGTACCAGTATCCTTCGTTTAGGTACCCCAATAGGACTTTGAATTTTTGGTTAATTGCTCACTTTTTTTTTAAATTTTTTTATTTAATAGTTAGACAGTGGAAACCTCTTGGAATTCAGGTGAAAATAAATTTTTGGGTTGTTTCCCAGAGGGTGGGATTCAGCTTTATCAAAATAAAGGTGTCAGCCTGCTGCCATCCACGTGAATGAATTCCCAGAGCAGCCAACAAAGATCAGGGGCTTGGCACAGCTCATGAGTCTGCTGGATCATGCTGGAAAATTTGCTGATGATTTTGGTTGTACATCCACTGCCTAGGGCAAGAGTTTAAATACCTGGGCTGTATTTGGGCACTCGTGTTAGACACACAAATTTACCATTCTTAAACTGCAGCTGAATACACCTTTAGGATTTGCTTTAGTTCAAGCACAGCCTCCTGGTGGCAGATGACAAATTTGCAGGTCCACAGGACAGTCATGACCTTCTGGAGTGGGTGCTGACGAGCAAGTGGGAAGAATATCCTCCTTAAAGCATCATTAAAACCTTGTCCAAACAGCTCAGTCCTGCCTTAAAGATATGTCAGGTCAAACCTGTCTCTTGGCCACTGAGTGTGGATGATGAAATATTTGATATCCCATCTTTTCACTCACGGAGCCAGGTGGTGCCTTAGGTTTTAACTTTTCTATTTTCCAAGCCCTGCAGTGCCCAGTGTGTAACTCTGGAGTTGCCTGTTCCCTGTTCAGTGCTGCTCTCTGTGCTGGGCACACACAACAAAGCCTCTCCGGGGCTGCTCTCCAAGGACACCCAGCCCAAACTGGGCCCAAAAAGGATCAACCAAAGAGCCTCTGAGGGGGGCAAGCTGAGGGCAATTCCATCATTAACTGCAGCTTTAATTGGAGAATCAACCCTGAGATGCAAATGAACCAAACCTATCAAAGTGGGAAGAACTCGTGGCCTCTCAGGGTCCGTCTCGGGGCCCATCTGGGCAGCACCTCTGGCTCCCCAGGGGTACCTTTGGAGGCCTTTCCAATAAATCCCCACCTTTATTCCCTTACTCCTGTCTGGCCTCTGTTTCTGGGAGGCCTCTCAAGGCATCACAGGGAAAGGTTTTCAATCAGTGGATATTGCTCAAATGTTTCCTGTTGCCCTCTGTGTCAGAGATAAAAAACTTAGTAACTAAGACATACCTGAATGTCCAAAACCCCTGTAGTTCCTTGCAAGTAGCCAATGCAAGTCCCTGTGTGTGGAAACAGTAAAATTATTCCTGCTTTTGAGCCTTTTTCATTTGAGTTGGTTTTATTCATTATTTTTATATTAAGTTATCCTTTATTCATTATTTTTAGATCAAATATACATTGCAAGTGTGTTTTCCTCTTCAATCACCAGGAAATCTAACATTTAATATTTACATGAGGTTATAAATTATTTTAGAACTATTTTGTTCCCAGCACAAATTTGCCTTGTACATCCCACCAAGGAATAATTTAATATTTAACTTGCAGATGTCACTGAAGTCTATATTAAAAATAAAACAAATCCCTAAATTTGAATCTTTCCTCAGAGAACGTGCAGCAGGAAATGTTGTTTGGCGTAATGCGAAAACATTAGAGATTGCACACTGAGTCACTTCATGGATATAAAACATCCTCCTTCTCATTCTGGGTCTCCAGGGTTTGATTTTTTAACATAATTTGAAAAGCTTAAGGCTGTAATAAACAGTTACAACATTATATTCTCTGATTCTGAGAAGGGAATTTGTGACAATACATTCAACCTGCAGATAGCCCTGCAAGTGAAAACAGCAGCTACAACAGGTGAGTGGATTATGGAAAAGAGAAAAATAACAAGAGGGCTTTTTTTCCCCTCACTTTCAACTCACTGATTCTCAGTATTTAATTATTTTTAAAATTTTCTTAATCAACAAAGGAGATTTCAAGCCTGGGAGCTGCCATGCTCTACATGAAACAATAACAGGCACAATATAGAGAGAACGTCTATTAAATGTCTTCTAAGTCCTTTAAGTGAAATTATCGAGGTCAGGATACATTTCCAAACATTCTCACTGAATTTCTTAACAGCACATTTTCCCCTCATTGTTCAAAGATGACAAATAGAATAGGAAAGAAGTCAGTGGGGATCATCCAAGCCTGGGGTATTTTATACCTGTTGCTTGTCAGATGTCTTCCACTTCCATGTCTGTATCACACCATAATTCAATTTTGATGATGCTTTTGTTTGCTACATTTGCTTGGTCCAAGAATAAAAAGTTCAGGATTTGCTTGTGCTTTGTATTTTTATCTCTTCTCTACATTTGAAGTTTAACATTAACTAAAAACCATTTCCCCTTGTGTGTATCATAATAAATTGGGATTTTGGTATTTGGTCATGTTTAATACACTTATTACCCAGTGAAGGGGTTTAGTGTCACAGTCTGATCAAAATCTAGTTTTGTTTCCTTAACATTTTCTTCTCTTACTGCTACTCAGGAGGAAGTTTTTCAGCCTGGAAAACAGGAACCCAACTCTACTCTCCAAGCAGTGGGGCCATGATCCCAGGTGAAAAATGACTGAGAACTTCCTTCTGCTCCCTTACTCATTCAGGCATGAATTCCCCACCCTGACACACAGCAAACATGGAATAAAAACTGGTGTTTCAAAGACAGAGGCTTCCAAAGTCTCTTCAAATAAACCTAATTTGGAATATCATTGATTTGCTCTGTTTTTACATCATGGTAGTGTAACTACGATATTAAAATATTATCTGTTCTTTTGATTATTCCCACCCCCACTCTCCCCCCAAATATGTTTAGATGCAGTTTATTATCTTTGGAAATACCAGCCAGGAAGACAAACTAAGAATAACAATGTAATCCAGGGATAGGCAGCTGTTAATGCTGATAAGAGCCAGGTTCATTAATAATTGGCATCAGAGGGTAACTAAGCAAAGGAGAAAAAATCAATGGATCTGGAAAATCTTGCTTTAATATGTGGTGAGGAATTAGGGTGCTGCTGAATGTACCCTTGCCTCCAAAAGTGAGTGAATAAAGCACCTCTTGGTAATTCAGCCTCTTAAGGCTGACATTTTAAACTATTCCTGCTAAGATTTTAAAAGATAAATAAATATTCCTTCTGTGTTGAACCTTCAAATAAAGCTCTGTTTTGGGGCTGGAACTCCTAAATAACCATGGGATGTGTAAGCCCAAAGGATCTGAGATTTTCTTAATCAATAAAATATGGAATTTTTACTTTTTTTACTCTGTCTTAGTAAAAAAACCGCAATGACAATATTTTGCTTGTTTGGTAAAGTGAATCCACTGCTATCAAATCTTTACCCAGCTTTGGGTTGTCTTTTGTGAAAGTTCCTACTGATCACATTCCATTTTCTTTCACTTCATAACTTCAGTGCATGAGAGAACACAGATATTGGCATTCCTGACACTGAAAATGGAGCTTTTAAAAACAAGGAATCTAAAATTCTTTCCTCTTAGCAGATTTGTGGTGCCTCACATTGTTGCTTCCATAGCTGCACTCTAAGTCCATTAAACAGTTTATTCTAAAAAAAACATTTAAAAAAACCATAGATATATTTGGAAAAGCATTTTTATAAGTGTTTCTTCAGGCAAGATATTTTCAATTAGCACAGAAACCTGTTCTGTATTGGCATTTCAGCTTCTCCAGGTGTTTTGTCTTCTGATTCTCCCAATACCTGAGTTGTGAATGTGTGAAAGCTTTACACACTTTTGCTGAATTAAGGTCGGAATTATCCTGACATCAGTGACCCTGAAGGGCTGAATTTGGTCCCTAGTGAGGAAATCCACTAAAAAATAGTTTTCTAAATCTGAATGGCATCCCTGTATCTTCACAGGCAGGATTTCAAATAAACCATCTGGAGGGACCTTCCCAGAGTGGATGGGGTTGGAAGGGACCTCTGGAGATCATCCAGCCCAACCTCCCTCCCCACACAGCCTCACCTGGTGCAGTGTGCACAGGGTCACCTCCCTGTGGGTACAGAGAAGGAGATATTTCCTCTTCCTGAAAATTATTTCTTCAAACAAGGAATCTCAGGAGTGGGGGAACACCTGGGTAAGTAATTGTGCATCACAGAGCCGTACAGTAAAGTTCTCCATGGAAGGAAATACTCCTGAGCACCTTTGCTCTTCCCAAGCACAGACATACCAAAAGGAAAAAAAAAAAAAAAAAAGAAAAAAAAAAAAAGGCCNAAAAAAAAAAAAAAAAAGAAAGAAAAAAACAGTGCTTGTAACTTATGTGCAGAAACAACCCATTAGATGTAAGTGAAGGTGACAGTAAAACTCATAGACTACAAACCCAGCAGTCTTTTTATTTTTGCTGTAAGATAGATGTTCCTAATTTTCCACCTGTGTGGGCTTATAATGGATTTACTCAGTGACTGGAAGCAGCTGTTCCAAAGGCAAGGCTGAGAGGAGAACCTGCTCTCAATCTGCCTTTTCACTGTGTTACTCCCCTGCCTTGTGCAGGTTCTGACAGGGATGGAGTTCATTTTCCTCCCAGTAGCCACCATGAGGCCGTGTTTTACATCTGTGCTGAAATGTTGTCAGAATGTCAGGCAAGTGCTGATTTTAACCAAATAAAGTTTTCATCCGAATTGGGTTTGTTTCCCCAAGACAGACAACACTCCTGAAAGGAATCTGCCCAGTAGGATTAGGAAATGGACAGCAGGAATTAAGAGTGTTTGAAGAGAAATTGGAAGTATTCACTGATGGGAATTATACCCACAGTGCTCAGGGAGTGCAGATTCAACACTGCCCTTGCTGTTCTTGTGGAAGGTGTCCCTGCTCATGGCAGGGGGTGGAACTGGATGATCTTTAAGGTCCCTTCCCACCCAAATCATTCAGTGATTTTTAGATACCTCTGAAAGCACCGAGTGCCCTGGAGAAGGCCAAGCTGGAAGGTTTGCACCTCAAGTCAGCTCTGACTGTGCATAAACCCACAGGTGTGGAGAGACTGAGGCTCGCAGATGGTTTTTAATCAGCACATTTAATCCTGGAGACAGCCCTGCAGACGACTGCAGGAATGACAATACAAATGGCTTTGTTTTCCTGCTCTGCACTGGAGCAGGGCCACCGGTGGCCATTAGTTTTGTCACTAAGGCAACTACAGGCAGGGAGGGAGAAGGAAGGGTTTTGCAGAGCAATTTTCCTGTGGTAGCTCTGCAGCAGCCTCCCTAACACACAAACCCTTCCCTTCCTGGGAGCGCAGGAATGCCTGGTTTGCTGCACGGGAAATTATTTACCCCTGCAATATTAAAAGAGCAGACAAGGGCTGTGGGAGGTACAAGAGGTGAAGCTGCTTTCTCCAGCATGGTCTGTGCTCTGTTTCTCAGTCCAGGCATGTATTTCACGAGCAAGAATCAGTTTAGAGCAAGGCAAGATGCCTCCCTCCTAACCCCCTCCACCCACTCCCCCAGCATAACACAAACCAGAAGCTCTACAACAAGCCAGAATGAGGGAATCAATTACATCTCTGTCTCTTAAGAAGAAGCAGAGCCTATAATGCAGATGTTTTTACAGCTGGGAGCACTGCTGATGATTTAATGCTTTAGGATAATTGATCCCTAGCATAGTTGTTTTTACAGATGAAGTGGGGGGAAAGGGCTTTGAGGGGAGGGAAGGGGAAGAGAGCGATAAATGTTTGCAAAAAAAAGGATGTGAGCTGCCATTAGATGCATCTCTCTTTGACAAGACATGGCACTTGAAAATAATATTTAACAGAGACAGTTTGGAGAGAGGCTTAGCACACAAAACAGCAGCAACTCCAGCTCTTGCTGAGCCCTCAGTGCCTCTGGAGCTGCTGCAGTACCCTGGATGCACAGCTCTTCTCTGTTTGCACAAACCCTTGGCTTTGCTCGCAGCAAGCGACCGAAGGAGAGCGCAGGACAGGCTGAAACACACCTCCCAGCTTTGTTTCACTGGTGAATAGCTCTCCATCTGGCTGCATTATCCACCCTGACACACGATCAGGTTTGCTGTCGATGCCTTCAGTGGGGTACCAAGCCATGACACGTCTTGCCCCCATTATCCCATAATGAGCAGCCAACAGCCAACCTTGGTATTTGGGACATCGCTGTATGTTATTTATCTGTCAGGATCATTTTAGAGCCCAGTTTAAACAGGTAAATCCCAGTCCCAGGACACTTACACATGATTTTCTTCCTGCTACATACATAACAGTTAAGAGTGACCATGGTGACAGTAAAAAATCCTGGCTGATCATTTATTCTTATCCCCACAAACCTTAACAGATGAAATGGCTCTAAGAGCTAAATAACCAGAGGAGTGAGACAGAGAAATTCTCTACTGTTGCCCGAAATCAAAACCCAAAACTTGCAACAGTGTTAAAAGAGTAAGATAAAAAACAGGTCTTTAATGGGTTGTGGGCACACCCAGAATCAGATTTCTACAGTTTTTATAAGTTTAACAAATTAGCAAATTTAATGAGTATTGTCCAATTAGAAGAGCAGCTGGTTAGGTAGTTTTTTGCCCCATTGGGGTTGGTCCAGGGGCTTCTTTGCCCCATTTCTTCTTGTTTCTTCTCAGATTCTGGCTGGAAAACAAAATGTCCTTGTTTGAGGTTCCCTTCTTGAAAATAAGATTAAATAGTATTTCAGCAGTGTGTTCAAAGGTTAGCTTAGTGCTTTGAAAAGGAGGGGGGAAAGGTAGGAAAAGCACCAGAAGTTACAACCATGTATTAGTAGTCTACAAAGCTACAAATATATGAAAAATATATAGAAAGCAAAAATGTGTTTGGCAACAGAACTCAGCTCAGGATTTCTAATAAATAGATTCCAAATCAGAATAAATAAATAAATACAGGAACCAGTATTCCTGTACTGCTCAGTTAGTCACAGGGGTTCTATGTAGCCTCAAATCCAGGTTTAGAGTTTCCCCAAAGTATTAGATTTGGTGTATCTGGTGGATTTAATTGATTATACTTACAGTAGTAATAGTTGCAGCCATAAATGATGCGTCACAAGAAATAAAAATAGATTTACTATTTTCTCCTCTCCCTGCACAGCTATGATTTGGAATATTGATCTAGTATAATCAGTTTTTATTTTTAAATCTATCTTGACACATATACTTACTCATATCCTCAGAACTGCTTGGCATGGATTTTGCTTTACTAATGATGTCAAACCCGGAGTAACTTCTACCAAAATATATCATCTAATTTTGGATACCATTCAGAAAAAATGGAGGTTATTTTAGATCCAAAGAGAGACTATTTGCTCGTAGAGTCTGTGAGTAAGATTTGCAGGTAGTGTAAATAGCCCCAAAGATCTCACCTGCATTCAGTGGCATTTTTCAGATTTATTCCTACTGGGGTGTGAGATCAGGAAATTGCATATTTTCTGCTGCTGCTAAAACATCTCCAGGGCAGAAATTCAGGTGTTGCTGATATCACAGTTTTCCAGACCGTGTGTAGATGTGTGTGTGGAGATGATTCCTGTAAATGCTGCCCAAAGCTGTCAGCCTCTGTACAGTCATGGTGGCCCATGGATGCTCTCATCTGCATCTTCTCCTCTCTTGTCTGAAGGAAGGAAATAAACACAAGATGATTTAAATTGAAGCAAGGATCCTTTTTGGTAACCTTAAGTCATGGGAAGGGAATGTGATGTGGACTGAGATGGCCACATTCCCCATGAGTAATTAACTGCTTAATATGTCTTTATTGACTGAAGTAGGTCACAAAGTTTTTCTATGAATTATAGTTGAGGTAAAACCTTCTCCTCAGACATTCTGAATGCTCACACCTCCAAAAGGTTTCAGGAGAGGTCACATTTAAATCTGAAAACCTGTCTGTTTCCTATATGAGTTGTTATCACAAAAATCCCAAGACCTTTCCCTACAAGCTTCACCAAACCTTTTTTTCATAGACAGAAAATAGACAGATAAACAAGAGAAGTTTTGAGACCTTATGGGTCAGCTCAGTTGCCAAGTCAGCTGTGGGTTTCAGGCCACTGACTTCACCTGAATTTTGTTAGAATGTGGGGTTTAAGTTCATTTTTTAATCATGGAGAAATATAATCAGGACTTCTATTAATAATGGATGTAAACCATTTGATCAATGGCACAGATATTAAAGACTGTTGTAAATGCATGTTTAGCAGAACAGGATGCTGGTTCTTATAAATGTTGTTTATCTTGGGTTAGGGATCTTTTCAGACTTTTTTTCGAGTAAGCCAACAGCAGACTTCCACGGGCTCTTTGTTCCTCAAGGAAGAAAAAACAAATGGTCATCAGATTACCTCAAATATAGAGGGAGCCTTTATAGGAGGCAGTGTTAGAATCCAGAAGTTTCTGTCCTTGGGTTGTTTCCTGTGTGAAACAGAGAATTACACAGCAGTGATTAGAAAGACTGCAGCTGGACCTGTCTGAATGACCATCCCCAGATATCAGCGTGTTCCTTCTGATTTCCTTCCAGCAAGCTCATGGAAAAACAGCAACCTACAAACACATCCTGGCAGACAGCAGCCTACCAGCAGGTTAACATTCCCTGGAAATGTAAACCAGCTGCTCCATAAGGGAAAGGTTTCACATCTGCCCTACCCTTCTCCCAGCCCTGGAAGGAAATTCTGGGACAGAGAATGAGTGGGAAATGCAGGTTTCTTGGAAAGACCTTCACTTTAAATGTTTTTTTCCTTTGACTCATGTTAAGTCAACCATAACATTTTTGCACCCTGAGGAGTGTGCCGCAGCCACGGGTTGGGTTTGAGGTAGGGCCCCCTCAAAGCCATATCTCTGTGCCATTATTCCAAGTACCTGCTCAGCAGCTCATTATTTTGTTACAGCACATTGCTATTGCAACAGGTTTGCTTCAGAAGAAAATGAATCATGCCTTGAATATTGACTCTGTGGACTTGATGTGCATCGACTACAAGGGAGTGTGGGCTGAGTGAGTAATGGAAATGTCTGCATTTAGCCAGCACTGCTTTTGGAGAGATGACATTGAGTTCTTGGCTCTCCCCTGAGCTGCCAAACAGCCACAGCAACAGAAGACTGCAGAAGGCTGAAGAGCAGACCAAGTACTTTGGTGTCAAGCATGGAGGCTGCTGAGCAATATTTGTTTCCAGTGTTTCCCTTGGCTGCTCCTTTACCTGAGCCCAGAAGACAAAGGGAGTGAGTCTCACCGATGGAAAGGAGGTGGATGCTGGAGGTGGGTGTGGGCAGATTTGTTCAATATTTTGAGATGCTATAAAAATGGCCTCTGCAAAAAAAGCCTACAACTACCCAGGAATGGTCCTGTGGTGAATTAGAAGCTCCTTGTGATCAGGGTAACTGAGCATGTGGAAAGGCTGGATTGTGGCTACTGAAGTTTATAGAAAATATACACAATAGTGAGGCAGTATTTCTGTATGTTTCATGCAGATATTTCAGTCTTTCCAAGAATTCTTTTCAAGCTTTTCAAGAATTTATTATGGTTAATAAATAATTCATGGTTTGGCTTGGATTTTACAACAGGGTAGGAATACACTGCAGTGGTTTAACTTAGAAAACCATGAACCTAAAAGTATTTCAATGAGCTTAATAGTGGCTTATATGTAAGGGAATTGGGAGCATCACTCACCCAACCCCCCTCCAAGTCAACATGAAACAGCAAAGGAATGGTAAAAAAATAAAAATATCCATGAGTTTTTTGAGAGAGGGAAATCTGCAATGGAGCTGTTGTGGTGGAGGCTGTATCCCAGAATATCAGGCAAACACTAATTTTAACCAAATAATCCTTGCATCAGATTTGGATTTATTTCCCCAAGACTACATCCCAAGAATGAATCTGCCCAGGAAGGTTAGAAAATGGACAGTGGGAATTTGAGTGGTTTTGACTGAAAATAAAGTGAATCTATTTTCTCACAGGAACTTCTCAGGGTTCAAGGAGTGCAGCAGCCTCTCGATGCTGCCTTTGCTGTTCCAGTGGAAGATCTCCCTGTCCATAGCAGGACTTTGGATCTTTAAGGCTCCTTCCAACCCAAACCATTCCAGGATTTGTCCTGATATTGACCTCCTTCCTCTCTCTCATCCCCATCATTGATGTCTCCAAGGTCACAGCCATTTATCTTGTTTTCTTCTCCTTTCTCATGCTTCCAAGTCCTCTTCCTTTTCTTAAATCATTGTTTCCATTTTCATGGACATGGAAAAGTTTGGCACAGTGTTGCCATTTCATCTCTTTTCCAGTAATGAGGTTTGGCCAGAGAGCACTCCAGCCTGTGGCTGTTGTGATCATTCTCAGCTGTTTTGTGGATTAAAAAACAGCAACAAAAGAATGGAAAGAAACCAGAACACCATCATCTCCATGTAAATAGGGATAATATGTTACTTTCCCCCAGTGTGTGAACATAAATTGCTCCCAGGTTTTGGTGAATTTTTAAACAAGTCTCCTTATTGTCTTTTGAAGGGAAAATTTACTGACTGTGAGCAGGACTGTGGGTGGCAGCATCAGAGACGCTGCATTCAGCTTTACACGGGGCATTTGGGGAGATTTAACATTCACAGAATCAAAGAATCATAAAGCAGCTTGGGTTGGAAGGGACCTTTAAAGGTGGTCTTGTCCAAGCCCCTTTGGGGTGGCTCAGAGCCACATCCAACCTGACCTTGAATATTTCAAGGGATGGGGCATCCACAGCCTCTCTGAGGAACCTGTGCCAGTTTTTTTCCACTCTCACTGTAAAAACCTTCCCCCAGAGTTTGAGTCTCCCTTCTTTTATTTTAAATCCAATAGATCTGGTCCTATTAAGCAGGTCCTGCTAAAAAGCCTTTCCCATCTTTCTTATAGGCCCCACTAAGTTAATTAACAGGAACTGTTAATGCTGCCTTGGGTACTGTAGAACAGCATTTCCTTGTCTGGCTTTTCAGGGATATAATTCCTATTGATACTTTAAAATCACTCTTAAGAAAATTACTTATCTTATGACACTTTTTCCCAGTGGCCAGCCCAGGATTGCTATGTATGAAACCACTCAATTATCTAATCATGGCTTATGGCATAACTATGACATGGTCATGAACAACATAATGTGAAATGGAATTTTAAAGAAGAGCTTCTACAGAATCACAGAATCTTTAAGGTTGGAAAAGACCTCCAAGATCGTTGAGCCCAACTGTTCACCCAGAATGTGTTTGCCACTAGACCATGTCCCCAGGAGCTGCATCCACATGTTCTTTGAACACTCTCAGGGATGGTGATTTCACCACTTCCTTGGGCAGCCTATTCCTATTCCTATTCCTATTCCTATTCCTATTCCTATTCCTATTCCTATTCCCATTCCCATTCCTATTCCTGTCTGTTCCAATGCCTGACCACATTTTCAGGTGCACCTCCTGTGGCAGAACTTGAGGACATTTCCTCTCATCCTTTTTCTTGGCAGAAGACCCCGACCCCCACCTGGCTAAGCCCCCTCTCAGGTACTTGTGGAGAACAATAAGGTCTCCCCTGAGATTCCTTTTTTCCAAGCTGTAGGAGCACTAGAACTAAATCAGGCACAAGATTTTTCAGGATGCGAGGCAATGGGCACAAATTGAATTACAGAAAATTCAGCTTAAGCAGAAAATACCTTCTTTGCTGTGAGGGTGATCAGATCCTGGAGCAGGTTGCCCAGGGAGATTGTGCAGCTTCTGTTCTCAGGAATATGCAAAACCTTGTTAGAAACAGCCCTGGGCAACCTGACCCACTTGATTCCCCTTTGATTGGTGTCATTGGGTTAGAGACCTCCAGAGGTCCCTTCCAACCTCAAGTATCCCATGATCCTGTTCTGTTTAATAAAGATAAATCTGGAGGCACAGAACGTGTATCCATAGAATTAGAAAGGCATCAGAATGATGGGCTTTAGGAGGGAGGAGCAGAAGGATGCACAACTCATTTTTAACTCCAAGGCTGCTCTCACTCCTGCTGTGTTTCATTCTGACACATCCCATGCCTTGATAAAACTGTCTGAAAATTGACAGCAATGGACAGGAAAACCTGTTCTTGGGAGCAATGTTGTTTATGGACAGAGGTCACTCTATTGCAGAAAATTGCAACAGATTTACAAGCATAGAGAGGATTTTTGCTGTTCAATGTAAGTGATTATTTCCAGACTAGAACTCTTAGCTTCATCTTTTTTTNCCACCACAAAAGGCTTACTTCCTCTTTTTTTTTTTTTTTTTTTTTTTTTTTTTTTTTTGAGAAGTGCCCTGCTCTGCAGCCCTTCTGCATCAAAACAGAGTAATCCATTTCTCTTGTTTGGAGTAAAAAAATATTCTCTCTATCAACCTATTTCTATCCAACAGGATGAAAATTTCCTGACAAACAAAAATGCATTGAAATGTCAAAAATTATATTAGTTCCACTATGACAATAAATACAATTGCTGTTGATTTCCTGAACTTGTAGCTGTCTTTTTTTTTTTTTTTTCTTTCAAAAGCTTATTTGCAGGAAGGAACTACAATTAAAAAAAAAGAAAGAAAAAAAGAAAGAAAAAAAGAAAGAAAAAAAATACAAAACAAACCACAAAAAACCACAAAACCAACCAGCCAAACAAACTCATTGAAACACTTCTAATTATAAATGATATTTCACAATGTACTTCAATGAAGAAATTATGGTATTGCACTGCAACAGAGCATTTTAAGTATCAGATGTGGATAATTTGGGCAATCGTGCTGCAAAATTGCTGCAAGATTTTGAAGAATTCTTTCAGTGACATGTTAAGCTTGACAAGAAAAGCCTATTCACAAACACTTGCACATTGTCATGTTTGAACAATGGCCCATTAATAACATTTCCATAAAATCTTTTCATGTGATTAAGGCTAAACACACCCTAGAGAAAAATGAGAGATGATTTGTAGCTGGACCTTCAAGTGCTTTCTTCAATCCAACCACCTCTGGGCAGAGTTAAAAAACAGACACTGGTTTTGGAAAAAATACCAAAAAGCCTGATGATTTGAAGTCAATTTAACTGACTGACAAAGGTGGCCACTGTGATTCCAAGATCCCTCTTCGAGGACCAATCCTTAATTTAGAATCATGGAATGATTAGGTTGGAAAAGCCCTCTTAAGATCACAGGGTCCAGTCATCAACCCAATATTCCCAGATCCCCCACAAAACCACAGCCCTAAGTACCACATCTTTATGGTTTTGTTCTTCCAGGGATATGTGATTCCACCACTTCCCTGGGCAGCCTGTTCCAGTGCCTGACCACTTTTTTAGTGAATAAATTTGAAAGGCAACAACTCTAAGAATGTAGTTATGGTGAACTACTTACCAACTAAAGAAAATGTTCATGTTTATAAAGACAAAATTAAATTGCTTGGTAATTCATAGGAAAAAAAATCCTATCTAAAATCTTTCCCATGTAAATTTGGTCCGATTCCTTTTGAATCACTATTGTTTGTCCAGCTGGTCCCCTTTTCTTCTCTAGGTGCATATATCACCAGAAAGTCTTGACTACAGGATGAAAAATAATGACATTCAAAATCCCAGAAAACATTTCAGGATTATGAAAGAAATTCCAATCTGCATCTGGCTAAATACAAGAATTTTTGGAAGCTTTTCACTGAAAGCCAAAAGGAGATGATCCATTTGAGAAGAGCCAGGAGTATGTTGGTTGTGAGACCCATCCAGGAGCATCAGAGGGGTTTTAGGAGCCAAGACTTCCAAAAGCCAACCATTCCTCAGTTCTCAATCTCAAGGTTATAGAGGAAGTCCATGGGAGAAATTGGAACAGACCCTCTGATCATTTTGGGGTTATCAGCCACCCTACAAACAACCATCCCTGCTGTAATGAGCCAGCCAGAATTTCACTTCAATATGCTGAAATCTCTGGCTGTGTTTAAGTTATTCATTGAAAACTTGTCTGGACTTGACTCCCTGAGGTTTCATTTCTCTGAGTTTCCCTGCGTAGACTAAGATTCAGCCTTGAAGAAAATGGGTGTAAAGTTCTGTCCAATGGGTCAAACTACCCATCCTCTGCAGAAATGTGCACTGACAGGTTTTTTTGGAGCTGCGTTATTAAAAAAAAAAAAAAAAATAAAATGGAGTTGTTACTGAACCAGCAGTTTAGAGATTCATAGATCTTCTTCAGCCAAAATTTACTTTCTGACTCACGACTTCTCATGATTTATACCTCAATGTATGAGCTTTGTCACAGAAGAGTTTTTAGAGAGAAAATGGAGATGTGAGCAACATTGAAACATAACACTTGGAACAAATCAAGAAGATTTAGATAAATTGCTCTGATTGGCCACTACTTGGTTATTTGGGAAAAAAATAAAAAACAAAAAAACCCCCGCAACCTTTTCTGGAGAAAAGTCCTTATTCTGAGTGGTTTTCAGCTGAAAACGTTTGGCAAGCCCCATTTACCACTGCTCTGCTCTCAACACATGACAGAGTCATCCATCTTACACATGAGCACCTCTTCACGCTGGGATGAAATGCAGCCACCCACAGCTGAATTTCACATTACAGGAGTGCACCAGCACATAGGAAATACTTTACAAATGTGAAAGTAGGTGGGTGTGTCTAAATTCTCAGCCTTAGAAGCTGCTAATCCTCCTCTCTTCCCACACAGCTGTGCTAATGGCTCACCTATGAATCCACTATTTGAAAAGCTGCAAAAACCTTCTATAGAGTGTGTATATGTTTCCTTCCTTTTCCTAACTCTGATTCATCAGCCCACCTTTCACATGTTGCTACAGACCTTTGAGTCTTTGCTACTCCATGAGATGAACGGTGAGCCCAATTACTAGAATTCACATTCCCATCAGCTGTTTTCCTCTTTTGTTCTTCCCTTTAGTTGCTTGTTTGTCTAGCGGTGATTAAGGTTGCAGTTCCACTCATTAGTGAAGTGTATTAAATGGTAATATCAATAACTGACAGCAGCACTGCCCTGGGACTGACTGTTCCACAAATCTAGATCAACAAGCCAGAGAGAGCTTTTTGAGCATTGTGTCTCCAGGCATGGTGGAAATGTTTACTCCCTGCTTCCTGCCTGGCTCAGGATCAATGTCAGTGATAGAACCAGACAGGACTTGTCAGACACAGTAGAATTGTGCTCCATGATTTCAAGTAAAACTGCCTTACACTCAGAGGCACCAAGATAAGTTTAGCTAGGTTTGGGGGTAATAATAGATTAAAAAAAAATTTAAAAGAAAATAGCCATCACACTTCCTCCACATGAATTGCTTCAACAGCCATCACTGACAAATTCTTCAAGTTCAGAATTCTGACATATGCTTAAAACTTGTACTCTCAGAAATAGAAATCACTTAGAAATATCTTGTAATACTGAGGTTTCAGTGTAAATGTATTTTCCATTTTCTGTGACAGATGCTGTACAGAGATGTAAAGTATAACTGTCCTTACCATAAAGATCTTCTAAGATGTAGCAGATGGATGAAATAAAAGAATGTTGGCGGTGGCACTGGGAGAAATGAGTTGCAAAATTAACAGGGTGTTTAGGCCTGGAGGAAGATGAACAGTTTTAAAACCAGCTTGAAAAAGGAATCACAATGTGCCATTAGCCTACTTATTTCTAGACACCTGTGTGATGGAGAAATCTCTACCAAAACAGAAATCTGTGTGTGCCTATTTCTGTGTGGGCAAGGGAAAGCTCAGTTTTGCAAAGAAATACAGATTATGCAACCACATTGTTTGTCTGTGTGTATTTTAAATAATTTTCACCTAATAATGGCCAATTTCATATATATTCAGCAAAATATCAGAATACCAAAGACTAAAATCCAACAGGAGTGGCAGGTAGCCCTAGTGTCATTTCTTTCATGGCAGTGGTGAAGATATGAGACAAGCTCTGTGGCCAGATGCCCAATCAGCAGTGTCCTCTCTTGCCAAAAAGGTCAATATGTGGTGCTTGAGGGTCAGTGGCATCATCAAAGGAGTGAGAGGGCTTGGAGAAAGAGAAGCCAGGTCATGGTATTGCTCTAGACATGAGGGACTTGAGACATTGAGTAGTAAAACAGATGTGAAAAGGTAGAGAGGATTTTTGAATTTACTAAGAAAAAAAGTGAATTCCAGGCAATTTGAGGGTGCTGCATTCCAACAGAGCGACCATGGGAGACCAAACCTCCTGCACTGCTTCTCAGTTTCGATGACAACTTGAAATCTTGTACCTCTTTGGTAGGAAAAGGATCAGTAGTGCTTCAAGTCTGAGTTGCCTTGAAAACGTCATTTATTTTCTTGAAGAGCAATCAAACACACTGTTCCTGTCCTACATCCACTTCATTCCAGAGTCCTCTCTCATCCTGCTCGCTAAGGGCCACTATGGATGAGCATCTCATATTCAGAAAAAAACATTCCTACTGCTCTGCCACAGCATAAAGTACAGATCTCTACAGAAAATATTACCAGGCAATCATGGAACACCACAAGTCTTTAGTGCTGTTTTCCGAGGTTAGCAGGTTTCAGCTCCTTAAATCCATGAGACTCAGGAATTTCCTGTTGAAGGCTGTTCAGCAGTGTTACTGTCCTCGCTTTCAGGAAGCATTTCTTGACCTTATACTACATTTTTATATTCAGTCTAACACCTTGTCCTTCTACAGAAATGAATTGTCCCAACAGCCAGGAGAGAAGGCAGCTGTAAAACATTTGATGGGTTGTTGATGGGTCTAGTTCCTTTCAATAAATTCTCTGATAAGAGAATTAGGAAAATTAGGAGCTCACCTGATCCACCACCATGCTCCCAAATCAAGACCACTAAACCAAAATCCTTTGTGAGAAGATAAAAACAAACCTGCAGATCACTCTACAGAAGTGTAACACTACCTGTAGTGTTTCTTCAGCAAATGGGGAATTGGATATCTCTGGATTTAGGACAGCAAAACTTGACAACATTTATCACATGATTATTTCAGGTCCAACCTCCCTCTCCAAGGGAGTTCAAAATTCAAAGTGAGAACAAAACTTAAAGCACAAAGTTCTCTCAGCCCTAGGGTGGGATTCTTGGGGTGTCCTGTGCAGGGCCAGGAGCTGGACAAGATGATCCTTGTGAGTCCCATCCAACCAGAATATTCCATGATTCTGTGATTGTTCCAGTGACCTGTTGCAGAAAAACCTACTGCATCTCAACTCCAAAATACACAGACAGAGGGGAGGCCAGTGAAGTTAATAATTAGAATGGAGAATGTTGAGTGAAATCCCCGAGCTGAGATCCCATAACTGGTACTTGCATGGATAATGTTTCTCCCTGTTTCCAGCCCACAGGTTTTTTAATCCTCTGTGGTTCTTCTAAAACAGTTTAAAATCTTAATCCACTCAGTCTGGTGCCTGATACCTTCCAGTGCAAACAATGGGACTGTTATGTGGATGTCTTGCCCCACCTCTTCTTTCCATTCCATTTGGGTTTGGGTGTGGAGACCTATCCCTGACTTCATCAGGAAGAGCATTCATCTCTTAATTTGAAACAACTCATCTTAATTATTTTCTCGTGTTTCTAAATGGGGGGTATTTTGGAAGAATTAAAAGATCCTTGTCACTGCTCAAGGACAGTTTTGTTGGTGGAACTGTCTGGGAAGTCACTTAAATCTCTTCAGAACTGATGACAACATTTCCAAATTTTAGTTCACATAACAGAGGTGATTATTTTGTTTGTCACAAAAGGAGAATTGCATGTGGTAAGCGACTAAAGGACTTGCTTATTTTTAGAATTTAATATTTTTAGATGTTGCTATGGAAGCAGCTTTGAATGTGATCAGAATGGGATAATGCAGGACTTAAAATATACTTGCAGAGAGCTTCCTACTCACTCTTCTGAGCATCCTGAAGATCTCAGGAAATATATCAGACACCATAAACTATCAACACAAGGGGAGACATTACATAACTCCAATCAGGTGAAAGAATTTCGGAAATGGATTTTGAGATTTGAAGTGATGAGGTGCAATCTTAAAACAGAACATGCACTGCAAACTGTAAGACATAATTTCCGGATGGAATTTACCTTTATTCAGTAAAAATGCTCTGTGAAGAAAGACATTTTCTGTAGAATAGTAGAAAGGTTGATATAAATTTGTAAAACTTTTTGGTTTAATCTGCTGCACCAGAAATAAACAGCTAGATAAAGTTATCTGTCCAGATACACTTCCAGCAAGCTCTTCTGAGCTGAATGACTAAAGAATAAGACCTCTGTCCAAGGCTTAAGAACTTCAGGCAATATTGGGTCAAAAATCCTCCACATTCTGCCAGGTTGGCTATTTATCTGTATCTTTCCACTTTATCTTTCTACTAATGCTGATTTATTTTTGATAATTCACTAGAGGTACCAGGCTGACTCTATTCCCTCTGGTGAGACCCCACCTGCAGTGCTGGGATCTCCTCTGGGGCCCCAGGACAAGAACGATGTGGAGCTGCTGGGATGAGTCCAGAGGAGGCCGTGGGGATGTTCTGAGGGCTGCAGCCCCTCTGCTCTGGAGCCAGGCTGGGAGAGCTGGGGGTGCTGACCTGGAGAAGAAAAGGCTCCAGAGGGACCTCAGAGACCCTTCCAGAGACTAAAGGGACTCCAGGAGAGCTGGAGACAAGGAATGGAGGGAAAGAACAAGGGATAACGGCTTCAAACTGACAGAAAACAGGTTTGGATTAGATATTAGAAGGAAATTGTTCCCAGTGAGGGTGGGGAGGCCCTGGCACAGGGTGCCCAGAGAAGCTGTGGCTGCCCCTGGATCCCTGGAAGTGTCCAAGGCCAGGTTGGACACCGCTTGGAGCAATCTGGGCTAGTGGAAGGTGTCCCTGCCATGGCAGGGGGTTGGAAATGGATGATCTTTAAGGTCCCTTCCAATCTTAACTTTTTATGATTCTGTAATGTATCAGCAGTGGATAGGAAGAAATATTGTGAGAAGTTCAATCCTTGAAATTTCCACTGAAAAAATATTGAAGTGCATGGAAAAGAAACGAGTCCATGTCTTGCCTCCATAAAACCCACCACGAGGCCAACCATCCACTCAAATATTACAAAGCACTGATTTTGTTGTGTCTCCTTTTCCCACCAAACCTCAGCCCCGGGGATGGAAGTGCACTGGCAGAAAGGTGGAAATGGAGAATTCAGAGTTTTGTTTCCTCCTGTTACCCTCGGAAATTTCTACTTGAGAAAAGGTGCAAAAGGTGCTGAGACCTTTATAGGTTTGCAAATCTTTTCGTTTTGGCTCCAACAGGGAAATTTAGGAGGCTGAACAGGGAGAAGGCTTCAGTCTCTTAAGCAGATGTTTTTCAAAATGTGTTTCGTAGGGGCATAATTTGGCCCTCACTTCAAGATGCAAAAAAAAAAAACAAAAGAAAAAAAGAAAAAAAATTTCTCTTTTAAATTTAACCTCTTGAGCAGATGAAAAATCTGTGAAAATTGACTGAATGCTAATTTTTAGTTGTTCAATTAACATTTATTTAAAAGTTATTTTTAAAAAGATATTTTTTAGAGCAGAGTACCCCAATACTAAGTGGCAGAGGAATAAAATAAGGCAGAAAATAGTGCTGAACTAAGGGATTGCAGCTCCATTAGGAACACATAAACGTGTGCCTGCACTTTTTGATGCTCTACAATCATCTTTAGAGTTGACAGCACTGACACTTGTGAGTTCAGTCAGCCCAGGACCCCATAGAGAAAAGAGCAGGGCCCAGGAATTTGTCAGTGTCTTCAGGCACAGATGAATTTCCAGTAATCAGCTGCCGTCTAACTTCCAAGAAACCTTGATAATTGCAATATTTCCAGTAAATATTTCCGTCTCCTGAAGGTTTATTAAAAATTTTGAATGTTTTCTTATTGCAGCACACCTGGTTTCACACCTGCTCTTTTCATGGCTGGGAAGTTATTAGCAATGTGTGAAGACAAAACGAAACAAAACCAGTGAAAACTGACTCTGCAATGTAGTTTAAAATGCTAAATTTAGTGTGAGATTGTTTGTTTTTTTTTTAAGCAGAGAAGAAACTGGTAACTCAGGGTAGGATTTCCCTGGATGGGGATGCCTAAACTTAAGACTTCAGGTTAATGAACTTCTCAGTGAATTAGGTGTTTATCCAAAGGAGATTTAATCAATTGAACTAAATAGAGCCTAGAGAGCATAAATTTCCAGGGACAGGACTGTGAATTCAGCACCTTTGTTGAGGTCCTGGGAAAGACAAGAGAACAGCAGAGCTGCAGGGGATTAAATCTAACAGTCAGTACAGTAAATCCATTAAAAACACCACAGAAACTCTCCAGGACAACAATGGATTCCTGTTTTGTGTTTGTTTGGGATTTAGTGTTTTGAGATCTTTCTCTCAGCAATTTTCTAGGTCTGATTACAAAGAATTTATGGATAGAGCTGATTCATTTATGTCCTTGTCACCAACACCCTTAAAACTCCTGGATTATTTCTGTGCCTACACTTCTGTGTAAATGTTCTCCAAACCTGACATCACAAATGGACCTTCCAGGAATAAAAATGGGATTGACAAAACAATTTTCTTTGGAGCAAGCAGTATGAGTTATAAATACAGATACATTTGATCCGACCATATATTAAAAGACATAATTGTATTTATCGTTACCCATGAGGCATCTGAATAACGCTGACAAAATGCAGAAAATATAGGAAGGAATAGATGAAAGGGAACAAACAAATTAGGAAGAAAAAGGAGTGACTGACAAGGTAAAACAACCTGCTTTTCTAAACAACAGATGCACAAATGTGAGGAAAAAATTTAATATTTCAGGATTTTAGAGCTGTACAGCAAACTGTGGTTAAGACAAGAAAAAATACTGAGGGATGTGGACCCCCATATCCTAACAGACCAACCCATTCCTGGAGGATGGGTTGATCTGTTGGTGTTCTCTGAACTCCCCCCAGCTTGTCAGCATTTAATGCCTTTTGCTCTGCAAGCTTTTGAAGCTGGATCATGCAAACATTCATTTAAGCTCTGGTCAATAGTGCTGCAGCAGTTTATTGACAAAGCAAGGGCTGGGTTCAGAGCCTGGGTCATCCAACAGTTTGCAGCATTGCAGTGAGTTAATCTGGCTGCTGATTTGAGGATTTTGAGTACAGGTTATGCAAACCTGCCAGGAATTACCTCAGTAGCTGTTCAGCTTCTTGTGGTCTTCTTTTCCTGGAAGGAAAAAATAAAATACCAGCTATTCTGGCTTGCTGCAGATAGAGGTGTCCCTCTTTTCTGTTTTAAAAAAGCTTTATCTCCACAGTGTTTGAGGTTTTTTTACATTTGTATGCATTAAAACACACCGTGAAATCCACACAAAATCCTGTTCATGCATCTACTCCACTTGAAATCACCTTGAAGCAACAAATCCTTGCTGTTCACTGATCCAAAAGTGCAGCTTCTCATACACTTGTTTTGAAATTCAACACACCTTGATTCTCTATCATTCATGTCCCCAGCATCTACAGAGCAACTTTAATGTGCTCCCTGCTGGAGAAATTGGAGGAAAGAGACCTAAAAAGTCCATACTAATTCAGTGCTTCTCTTGGCTCCACTTTGCCTGGAACTTAATAGGGAAAAATACAAAAAAAATTGAAAATAACAATTGTTCACACTGAAAAAAAGGGCACAAATGCAATCCAATATCTAGAATTATTCTTTGTCCCAGAATTTAACCTTATTTATGTAAACTCAGTAAAGAGCTATTTTTTTCCTCAGCATGGACTTCCTGATTGCTTCATTTTTCATTACAGCATCCCTTTACTCAAGGATTGAAAAAACAAAACACCTGTTGCTCAGGGACCAAGTTTAGTGGGGGACCTGGCAGTGTTGGGTTAATGGGTGGACCCAGTGATCTTAGAGGGCTTTGCCAAGCTGAATTGATTCCATGTGTTCTCAATTTTTTACCTTTTTATTGATTTGGACTTTTTTTTTTTCAATTACATTTACAGTTTAGAAAAGAGAGAAGGCACAGAAATCCAAAGAGAAAGCCAAATATTAATAAGGGCAGTAAAATAAAACAAAAGCAAAAGCATTTGAACGAGAACCTGCTGCAAAAGAAGGACTTTGTTCTTGTTGTTGAAGGGTTTCTCACCAGCCAAGGAAGAAGCAGGTGAGCACTTAAGGGCTCTTGGAGCAGTCAAGAGAAATCTGACTCATAAACAAACATTCCTGTGCCTTCCATCTCTGCACCCATTGCAGCTCCCGTGTAATTAGACCAATTCAAGGATAATCACCTTAAATCCCGTGCTGGAGTGAAATTTGGACCTCATTTTGAGCTATGCCAGGGGTCTGTAGCAGAAAGTTATCCATGCCCAAATCCTCCCTTTCCCTTTCCCACTTGTGGTTCTGCAGCCAGGCAGAGGGATCAGTTCAGCTGGATCAAACCACCTCAGGTAAATGAGTTTCCAGCTGATAAAGCCTCTGTTCTGTTCCTCTGGGCACCCATGTGCATCCCACAACACAAGAGCTCCGTGTAGGGCAGCAGCTTTCCGTGGGCTGGAGAAGCTGCACACCCACAGCTTGAGAATTGCTTTTGTCTGTTTTGGAGCTGGTACCTGGCAGGGTTTGATACCTGCAGAGGGTGTTGAGTAGTAGGTGTTGTAGAAGAACAAATAGTTTCAAAAATGAAAGCTCATTTTTGGCTTCATTCCCCTCTTCTCTCATTCCCTGCAGAGCATACATGTTGTCCTGGGAGGTGTAAATGTGGAATTTCTGACCTGAAATCCTGAAAATAGTGCCCTGCCCAGTGCTCAGTGTAATCCCAGCAGCCCACAGAATGAGAGGTTAGGTGTTTTCAGAGGTGACAAAATCCCCAGTAGGTGCCAATTGCTTCATATAAAGTCTCCTTGATGTCAGGGAATTTGTCACTTTTCATTACAGAAGTGATGAAACTATTCCAAGTAAAAAAAAAAAAGAAACAAACCTGAAAAGAAAAAATCAAAACAAAAGAAGGAATGAGAAAATGTAGAGGAATTATTTCTTTGTGTTTAATTGATTATAAATAGGTTTTACATATGTGCCTCAATCTCTCCTTTTCCCTGCTTTCATATTTTTCTACAAAAATGGTATTTCATTTGCTGAGTTGCACTTTCTAAACTCCCTCCCATCCAAACTTTTCCTTCCTTCTTCCTTCATCTAAAAAGCCTGAACTGGTCATTTGTGCTCTTCTTACTAATCTTTATCTTGTTTAACCCCTGCTCCCAGCTTTGACTCAAAGCTTTATTTTCATGTCTCAAATGAGTTCAGTAATACTGAGAGAGGAAGAGTTTGAGGGGAGTGGAAAATACCTTTTTTTTGGCCTCATACAAGGGTACTTTGTTGAAGGTTCCCTCAGGAAGAGATATTTTCTCCTGCCTTTTTCACTTCATTTCATTTCATTTCACGCCTCAGCCTAACTCTCAGCAATCAATGGAGGAAAGCTTTCCCCACTCCTGTGGGATGAGGGGACACCTGAGGACTTGAGTAGGGAAGACATCAGCCCGTTTATCATTTCAGACCTATCACGTCTCAAAGAAAAATCTGTTACCTAATTTGTCACATATTAACTGGGCTGGCAAATAAGAGAGAAGGGATAACTCAACCCTTGGAGCTGCTCAGTGATCCTGAGTTAGAAGCTGTCAGATCCACTGTTTTCTCCTAAAATTACTATGCACTTTTTAACCTTTGCCTTCTTGTTTGGCCCATTAGGAGTGTCATGGCTTCTTCATAGCTGCAACCCTGGTAATCAAGTCTTCCAGCTGCTAAATGGCTGCTCATCCTACACTGATGTAGCTTCCTAAAAACCTCCTGATTGCTCGAGTATCCACAGTTACTGAACAGCTAAAAATAGCTTAGGTGCCCTCTGAAACCTCCTTTGATCTGCACACGTGTTTTCTCCTCTCTCTGTCCAAAACCTGATGTTACAGTCATTTCTTTTTGCTTCTCTGCTCTGCTCCCAGAAGGCATATTTGCTAAATTACAGCTATGGAGTGTTTTACAGCCTGGATCCTTTTTTGGGCTTGGATAACCCCAGATTGCAAGGGTTTGTCATAAGTACTAAAGTTGGTGACATTTTATTGCAGTAAGATGAAATTTTCTTTTTGTCAGGCATTCTGAAGCTGTGTTGTGACATCAGGGCAGAATTTCCTGTATTTCTGGTGTCAGTTACATTTGCTAATCTGACTGGATCAGTCTGCAAATCTAAAAAGATTATTTGTGATGCTCTTACAAAGGTGGTGTGAAAACTGTGCCTGAAACTATTTTTTTCTTACTGCTTTTAAGAATCCTTGAATTAAAAGGGTATTTTCCAATCCCCACTCTTCCTCACTCAGTATTACTGAACTCATTCAATGTACTTGCAAAAACATTGCTCCAAAACTGACAGGAATGAACAGAAATATTTCAGTGGGGTTTGGACCAAGCCCTTTGTTCAGTAGTGGCCCAACTTATTCTATAACCAACGTGCTAAAAACCACAGAAGTGTAAAAATAAAAATAAAAATAAAAATAAAAATAAAAATAAAAATAAAAATAAAATAAAATAAAAAAAAATAATAATACAACTGAACCTGGTGCTGTCAGACAGATGATGCAGGAATAGAAGCTCATTATTTCACAGGAAAAATCTTTTCAATGCTGCTCATTTCATCCTTTTTCACATTGAAGCCTTAACCACTATGGTATTACTGTTTAAATTCTCTGTCTTCTGTGAAATTCCTCTTTGCTGCTGTTTATTTTAATCCCAGCTTTAATGAGCTGCTCATCCTGAGCACCATTTCTCTGCACAGGTTTAAAGCCAAACAGAAATGCAGGTTTATTTGGTGGAACCGTGCACATCTGCAAAGCAGGGAAACTTTCTGCTGTGTTCTCAGGGGCAGCATAAGCATTCAGGGAAGGTAACAATAACAGGAGAAAGGAGATAAATTCACTGTGCTTCTAAATGTACTTGGACAAATACAAAATGTAAAATATCTGACTGTAATAAAAAGTTGATTAAATTCCATTCTATAAAAATGCATTTATTTGTAAAAAAGAGTCAGCCTTTTTGTGAAATGAGGCCTGACAGAGCTCAGGAAGGGGTTGGACAACACTCTCAGGCACAGGGTGGGATCTTTGGGGTCTCTGTGGAGGGACAGGGACTGGACTCCATGATCTTTGTGGGTCCCTTCCAACTCAGGATATTCTGTGATCCCCTGATCCCAGGGGGCTGTGAGTTGCTCCCTACTTCCCACTCAATAGTGATGCTGTCCCAAAATATGTCTTTCATTTTCAGCTGACTGCCAGATCTGGTCAGGAAGTAGAGGATGTTTTACCCTTTACCATGTAAGTCTCATGAAAAGGGGGAAAAAAAAATCTTTAAATGGGTCCAGTATCAAAATCTGGATTTTCTTGTGTGGACACACAAGTTGTTGATTTGTGTCCCAATAAAAAGAGCAGGAGTGTCAGCTTTGGAGAAATTCTCAAGAAACCCTTAATCTCAAAACAAGTATTTCTGATCCTAAAAATATATATTCCCCAAAAATATGGAAATTCAGAAGAGGAGAATTTTCAGTGAGCTTGAACTCTCCTCCAAAATTACTCAGTCAATGTTGGTCCCACAGGATGATTTCATGTAACCAATGTGGGTTTCAGGACCTACAGTCCTATAAACCAGCACACCCTGATCACATTTTGAGAGTGTTGTTGCTCATGGAAAGCAAAATGGAAAGGTCACAGGAAGAAAAGTGACACTGCACCTTCCAAACTCTTCCTTGATGCCCCCAAACTCCTGGGGCATTGCTGCATTTCGATAGCAGCAACTGGCTCAGTGGAATGTCTTTAAGAGAGATTTGAACAAGGAATTCTTAAATATAAAAGCACTCAAGCAATCACAAACTCCTGCTAGGCCTTTAAAAACTAAGAAATCAGCAATACCAGCACAAAACAACCCCACAGTTACAGTTCTGCTTCTCCATCTTTATTTATGAGAATGTGGTAACTGAGTATCTGCAATTCTTTGTGTTCAGTGAAGAAAAGAACTCCAACTTCCACTGATTTTTTTCTCATTAATCTCTATGTAAGTATAAAAATATTCTTCATTTAAGATCTGAAGCTCAAGTATTTGTTTAAGTGTGGTTGGACAATGTTTTGCTTGATGAGGCTGTGATTTGGCCTCATACAAATATAAATGTAGTCCAAAGAGAGAAATCATAATAAAAAAGGAGGTACTTCTTTATTTCCTATACAATACACACAGATTCCACATGGCAGTGAAACAGTCCATGAAAAGAATGCAGAATGAATGCAACTTATTTCTAGTGCTCTAAATTAATTTCATTTCAGTTAAAGGAGAATTTTTCATTCATTTTCCTGTCATTTCCCAGAACTCCAGTTCAAAAATGAGTTGATATTTATAGACAGCTTTGAAATTATTTTAATGGTTCAAGGTTTTATCCAAACAGCGACTGCAAGAATTTTACCATGAAGTGGGCACTGCCTGCTGTGTTTGTGGGGTGAGGTGAAAATAGGAGATCAAAGCTGAGCTTTAATTATTCTAAGGAATGCTGTTTGTGCATATTTTTCCCTTTGCCTTTGAAGAAAAGCAGCGAAAAGTGATTTTCAGGAGCCTGAATTTCTGCTGCTCCTGCTAATTCAGTAAATAGCAGGAATTCAATAGAAAAATCAGAACTTGTCATTTACCCTTTCCACTTCTTCACAAAGTTAAGGTTGCCAGGAACCCAGATGAAATTCAAAAAGTTCTGATTTTAGTAATTTTTCCTGCTACAATGATAGAGAAAGTCTGATCTGAGGGAATATGAGTACACTGGAAGGGACACAAGGGGTTCATTCCTCCAGCCTGGCTGAATTACCAACACATGCTTCCAAATCTCCAGGATGAATCTTGAGACTCCCATGTGGAAAAGATCCATGTTTGGTGGATTTTAAATATCCTGCTAGTCAGAAAGGAAGCTAAAAGAAAGATGGAAAAGAAATAACAAAAGTTTGATGTGAATTCCAAAGAATTCACAGAATTCTGGAATTCTGACAGAATTCCAAAGCCCATTCCTGTAGAAGACACCTGCACTGGCAGGGATTTCATTGAGGAGCAATCCTGGCTATTAATCCTCCCATTTTCCAAAGAAAAAATTCACTTATGGTAATTGTTTTTTCATGTGAGGTAGTGGTGCTCTGGCCTGACTCTTTTTCTTATCACCTGTGAGAGGGGCAGATGGGAAGGATGTGTTGGCATCTAGGAGAAAACAGCAAATTGGTTTTTATGCATCACCAAGAGAATGAAAAAAGGCAAGAACATCTTGAAAACAAATGTGAAAACACTTACTGGAGCAATGGGTATAAAACTTAGAGTATAAGTGGCCTTAGAGGAAAGAAAGAATTAGACACACAAAGTTGAAAGCAATAAGAAATAATTTAATTTTTTTTTTATTTAAGATGCACTAAGCTCATAAAAGTTGGATTCATTGTCAAAAATCACTGCATCTTCCCCTGATTTTTATACTTTGAGGCAAATTACCTGGAGGGAAATCAAAACAAAATTCTGAGTATTTTAAATATGCACAGACAGCTGGTTGCATTTCCTTGCCCAGAAGGATGGCTGGAGCAGTAACAGGATGGTTCAAACTGAAAAACACCAAGGCTCAAACTCAGGCAGTTCTCTCCTACATTCAGTCAGGGTTTGTTTTGTGTGTGGGGCTGAGGATGGTGGTGTCAGTTTTTTTCCTCAGAGACACTGATTTAACCAAAACAACTTAAAAGAGAATAATTCATTGTGAACAGATTTCATCAGGAAAAATCAAAAGATGAAGGTGGGGTAAAGCTTGGTCAGAGTTAGGACGAAATTAACACTTCTTGATGAAGCCCTGGATATTTAGACCAGCTTCTAAATGGATTGAGCCTGTAGAATTCACTTCCCTGACTTCCTTCAAGTGCCTGCAACAGAGTCCAGACTGCCTTACATAAAAATATGTGTCTTAACTCATGATTCATGCAGCTTATTTAAATACCTGCCTTTGCAGGGATGAATCAGGCCCTGAGTCTCAGGGACTCTCTTGATGACATCTGCAAAGGGAGCCTGCATTGAATAACTCAGATATTGACACGTGAAGTTAAATCAACCCTCCATCCTAAGGGTTTGGAATGGGATTGGCAGCTCAAGCTTGTTTGTTAGAGTATTAATTCACCCTTCTGCTTTGGAAATTCTCCTCCTAATTCTACGAGGAATCTCTTTCCAGTTATTTATTAGGAACTGAACAGAGCAGTTGCTGCAATGCCTTGTTCAGGAGGTGACCACTAAGTCCAACAGGAGCCAGCAGTGCGTCCCCAGAGCTCTAACCCCTGGCCTGAATTAGGGCAAGGGATGTCAGCAGGTCAAGGGATGTGACCTTTCCCCTCTAATGAGGACATGTCTGGAGTTTCATTTTGAGTTTGGGTTCCCCAGAGCAAGAGACACATGGATATACTGGAGAGAAACCAGTGAAGGGTCACAAAAGTGATTAAGGGACTGGAGCACCTCTCCTTTGGGGAGAGAATGAGAGCTGGGACTCTTTGGCCTGGAGAAGAGAAAGCTCAGAGAGGATTTATTAATATGCAAAAATACCTGGACACAGAATAAATCCAGGCTGTTTTCAGTGAATCAAGACCAGAGGCTGTGGGCACAAACTGAGACACAGGAGGTCCCCTCTGAACCTCAGGGAACACTTTTTTCCCAGTGAGGAGGATGGAATACTGAAATGGATTGCCCAGGGAGGCTGTGGAGTCTCCCTGTTTGGAGATACTTAAAAACTGTCTGGACACAGCCCTGGGCAATGTCCTGGGTAGTCGTGTTGGAGCAGGGAGGTTGGACCAGATGACCTCCAGATTTCCTTTCCAAATCAGCCATTCTGGTGTCATTGTGTAACAGAGGAATAATGGGAAATCAGCTAAATCCCCCCTAATGATCAGAATTTAAAACTGAATATGTCAAGGAGATGAACAAACTGATCTCACACAAGAACTAGAGGCAGCAGAAATGTGCCAAGAAAACCCTGGATTCCAAGCCCCTCCAAAATTTGCAACCCAGGCATAACAGTGAGGACTGAAAGAGAAGCTGGTCAGGCCAGGTGGGCTCAGCACGTGAGCAAATCCCTCCAAGCTGCTACACCAACCTTGATGTCGCAGTGAGCCATGGTCAGCTGGACCAAGCGGGTCCATCAGCTTGATGCCTCCACAGCTCAAGGGCCTTGAAGTCACAGTGAGCACCCAAAAAGTGTAAAACATGCAGACTATTGGCTGCTGCCATCCCCTCCTCTTATTCTCCATATTTGGTTGCCTTTCCAGAAAGTTCTGTGTTACTTGGTGTTTGATTGGCCCCTGTTACTCCTCTTTCCCTACTCCTTCTCCCATTTGCTCTGACCCCTTCTCCCTGCACTGATAACACCCCATAACTGATATTTTATTGGGTTTTATGTGTTTTCCATGCCCTTTATGTAGAGGTATAAAACCCTACGCCCGGCCTGATTTCCACGGCTTTTTCCACGGTTTATCTGTTCTCCAATAAACCCTTCCCTGCCCGCATGAGGACTCCCTCCTCCACTTTTTTCCTGCCTCTGCTTCGCTCACCCTTGCCATTGATGGGCAAGATGAACCCAAGCCAGAGCTTTGCCTGCTCTCAGGCAGTGATGGGGCTCCATTCCCCCGCTCTGGGCAGGCGGATTATTGCCCCCTGCTCGGGCAGCATGCTGGGCAGCAAGAGCACCACGGCACCTTGAAACAGGACATGTGTCAAAAACATGACAATTCTCCTTCGTGGGGTCGACCAGAGATGGTTTATTAATCGGCCCACGAAGGGTCTGGAATATCCCGAAGCAAAACAAAAGGAAAATGAAAAAGGTACAAAAATAGCCCAGGGAGGCGATTGGACTCCTTCGGCCACCGGCTGGCGGCCGAGGGTAGGAGATTTTGGGATCAGGTGAGGAACTCAAGCTAATCCTGAGTTCGTAGTAATTTAAAGCAATAGCCCATCAAATGGGTTAAAGGCCCAGCACCCAATCCAGTCTCTATTGTCCTGCTAACCAGGAGAAGAGACTCTAGGCACCCTGCACGAGCCCACGTCTGTCGACTGTGGTGGCAAAGGAGCCCAGCCCCGAGGGCTGGCTCAACTCGGCTTTTTATACAACTTTGGATGGGTTGGTCCAATTCTCCCCTCCCTGCTGGCTGTTGATTGGTGATACTAATGAATTAGGGGGACCTTCCCGCCAATCGGTGGATCGTCGTCTAGGGGTGATTTGCAAAGTTGGGAAGGCCCTCATTAGTATCCCGTGCAAGGGAGGCGGAGAGATGAAGTTTAACGGTTATGTTTCTAAATTTAGATCAAGGGGTGCAGAGTGCCTTTAATATCAGAAGGGGTGTTGGGCTTGAAGACAAGTATGAGTTAAAGCTTTAAATACAAAACAAAGCATTACCACAGAAAAAAAGATTTTTTACTTTAACACATTCACTATAAACTTATAAGGGTACATTTCCTTTGGGTGATTTGGGGAAGTTCGGTTGTTTTCTTTGTTTTTAATACTTTAACACTTAAAACCTTCTTAAAACACATTGCACATTCTTCTTAATCTTTATTTAACACTTCAACATTTTTAACTTCTAATATTATTCTTAACCCTTAACTCTATCAACATTAAGTCTTATTACTAGGTACCTCAGTTATTGCAAAAAATCATGCTGTGTTTTACTTATGACAACATGGAAGGTGTAAAATTCCCAGGGATCCTGGTGAGGATTGATTAAAGCTTTGGGAAGGTATTAACCATGGAAAGGGCAGTGAAACCCAAAGGGGAAACAAACCTTCCTCAGCTCAATGCCTCAGCTTCAGCACTTTGCCTCTTAAACTGTCCTCGTTTCTCTGGGATTCGCATTCCGTGGAAGAAGGAAATGAAGGAATCTCATGGCTGTACTCAGACTGTTGGAAGTACAGCCTCTGGTGGAGCAAGATCCCCACTGCTGCCCCTTTTCCCGGAGTCACACAGCCTGGACACCATACCCCAGCCCTTTCTTCATGCCTGGGACAAATAAACTCATGTTTAACTTCACAGGCAAATGTCTCTACTGTTTAGAGTCACCACTTGTTAAGAATTAAGAGTCAAGTTTAATTTTTTTTCCCAGGGAATGATTCTCCCAAGTCAGAAAGAGTTAATCAGGAAAAAATGTGGATTTTTGTCAGCTTGTTTTGCTCTGAAACTCTCTGAATCCCTTTGTCTCACTCCAAGAAGATGTCTTCCACCACTGCTCACTGATTCTTTTTTTTCCAAAGGCAGTAAGAATAAAAAAATCACTGTATTTTGAATTTTAAAAATAACCTACATTTCCAGCTCTCGTCCTGCACACCACCAGATTTTTAAACATTTATTTTCCCAGAAAAAAGCTAAGTCCTGAGCTGGCAATGCAGTTTGCAAGACTTATGCACACAGGTCTGAGCTAGGCAAGGCTTGATTTACCTTTTGTTTGTTGGGGTGCAAAATTTAAATACGAGACAAACGAGTTACTGGAAGTGTACAATGTCATAGTCTGTTAATTACAAATATACCCATTGTTCTGAGGATTTTTATCAGTGGTCTGATACTGAAATTAATCCCAGGGTTTCGAGTTATTTATTGGTTTTGCTTCAGGAAAAAAACACTTTTAAATACCATTTTAAATAGGCTATTGGTTTTTCCTTCACAAACCAACTGACACACATGAAAGGCTGCATTTCTTCTCATCTAATTACAGCACATCAGGGATAATGAAACATTTTTGAGAACCAATCCATAATTCTGCTCATGTCTTATGAAGCTGTTTCATAAAAGCCAGAAATAATCCCCTCATAAAAATAAAAGGGAATTGACAATGTCTGAGGGGCATTAAATGGAAAAAAATTAGAAAGAGGGCAATGGAGATGGATAATTGAGGACGTTTTGAAAAATGATGGACAGTATTTCTAACATGCTGATGCTGTGATGATTTTGGCCTGTTCTTTTATACCCCTGTTATACCTTTTTATAATTTCTGTATTCTCAGTGCTTTTTGCCCACATTCTTGGGCTTGTTTGCCAAGCTGGGACACTGAACATTTTCAGAAGCTTCGCAGTCAGGGATCAGTGTGCCCAGAGCCCAAGGGCCTCTCCAGAGCACATTTTGGAAACTGAGACAGAACCATCCAGGGGAAGGTTCCTTGGGGAGGGGGCTCACTGGAGCCTCTCCTTGGGGAATCTTTGATAGATGTGCTAATTAGTAACACCTCTAATGTGATCCCAGATCTATTGTGGGTGGGCACTGCGGGGTGCATTGGGGTGCATTCGACCTGGCCGTGGTGCACCTGAGGATCCTTAAAATAAACACCAAGGTAAAATCCCTTTTTCCCTTCTGACTGTGTTTGGCTCTTGATTTTAAGACCAGGAAAAGGCATCAAAAGGCACAAAAAAAGAGTTTTATTAGAAATAAAAGTTGTTTCAGTGTTTATTAAAATGACTAAAGGATTTTTTTTTTACTTCACCTCTAAAAGACAGCTGGATATTTGAAGGTCTGCATTAGTGTTTCATTTCAACTTTGCAGCTCTTGATGGAAAAGATTTCACCTGTTCCTGGCTTTTCAGTGGGGAATCGACTTGGAGAGGCTTGGAGCATGAATCAAAGCATAGCCAGAGGATGGGACAAGGGATTGCTCAGGGCACTGCTGCATTGCCACGAGCTCTGGCTGTGTTCCTGTCACCCAGGAGGGAGCTGTGTGCAGGGGAAGCTGAATGGAACATGAACAGGGCTGCAGAGGAAATGTTTAGAGTGAAGGAAACCTTCTCCAATTAATTAATTAATCTTTGGATGTGGCCTCACACACCCTGCTAATAAAATCAGCATGGTCTCAGTATCTCTAGAAATGAAAACTGAAAAGAAAGCAAACCAGGGGTCTTGTGTGTGTGTTTAAGTAGCTGCCTTCCCTCTCAGTGAGGTGCCTGAAGTCTGGTTTAATTTCAGGTCTGTTCATATTAACCACTAAGGAGGCTCAATCAGATTTTCACAGTGGTGCCAGTGCTTAAGTGAAAAGCGAAAACTGCCAGAATGCTCCTCTTGCTGTTTGCTCCTAATGGAGAGTGAGGAATCACCATCTGCTTTCTACTATTTTCAGGCACTGCTTGATAGTGAAAAGGCTGTGTCAGCACACAGACCTCGAAGCCTGAGGGATGAGGTTGCTGGAGCTCTGCCTAGGCGCTGTTTTCAGAAAAATCAGGGTCTTCTGCATTAATGAGTTGAGCACATGGAGACGTAAAATTGTCTGTCACAGTATTGGACCTCCCTCAAAATGTGCTCAACTTGGCCACTGAGTGCTGTCTGTGACATGCCAGGAAAAGCACACAGATCCTGGGGTTGAGGGGTTGATGACAAAATTATGATGTGATGTGTATTTACTGAAGAAACTTTTAAAAATACTCTGTATTCATATTAACTTAGGCAGCAGGTTTCAGCTGTGTCTGTGCTAATGCACTGCACCTTCACCTGACCTCCAGGGAATCAACACCCTCTCACCTGTGCTACGTCATTCCCTAGGTTTCCAGGCACAGTGATTGTACTCAAATTGTTATTTGGGTAGAGTGCCTGGACAAGTCTAAAGACTGAACTGTGCCAGGAGCCCCAAATAACCCCAGCCCAAAGGGGAGCAAAGACAGTCATAGGAATTTACCACATCCATCCTGGATTTCAGTGCTTGGATGCTTTTCTAGGCATCTTTGATAACACAAGTACTGCTCATTCTCTGTAATTTCCCTTGCTCATCACCCATATGACAAATTGCCATTTAAAACCAGATTTTTTGTGCTGCTACCCAAGCCCATTTTCTTCATGTCTGAAACCACTCCTTGTTATTCCATTATCTCCTAACCTTTATCGAGGGTATCTGTGGTGACTCTCCAGTCACACACCATGTTGAATGTGCCTCTGGAAATGCATCTTCAGGCACTGTCCTTAATGCACATCTACTTAACATGGCAAAGCATTCAGTGAAGCAGTTAATTACTGGTTGCTCCGAGGCTGATCCCTTTGGAAAATGACTCCATTTGCTAATTCTCCTTTCACAATAACTGAATTCAGTCAACTCTTTCCTTAGTTCAGCCACTGCCTGCAGTTCTTCCAAAAACAGCTGCTCCCAAGCTGTCTCGGGGAGCATCTGACCTCGTCATTTTTCCTAACAGGAAAATTCACCCAAGAGATTTTCCTCACTCCAGCCAGGATTCTTTGGAGCCACATGCTGTGCATTTGCCTTTGGCACACCTCTAAGGACCTGATGGTGCAATTAATGATTCTTTTTCCTAATAATCCCCCTCCAAACAATGTGAATGTGTGTTTCCCCCTGCTGACACATTCCGCCCCCCACCCAGTAAATCCCATTTTTGTGCCTCTATTCCTGATCCTCTGTGAGCTCCACATCATCCTTGCTCCATGGTATTACACATTGTCTTATCTGTTCATATATATTTCTCTGGATGCCATGGCAGAAAGGGAGTCAACAAAATGAGGAAGAAGACATGGAAAATACAAGTAGAGTTAATGGCAGTCCTACAATTTAGGAGTTCAGATTTTCAAAACAGTTTCAGAATTACAGGTAAAGACCAGGATGGAAGCAGACACTTCTCTAGGACTTTCAAAACCACTTAAATGGGGTTTAAACCTTTAAGCTCTTTTTCTGAACCACATGTTAGTTTTACCTGAGAAGTGTTTGGCAACTTGGAATGGGTGGACTGAATACTTTGTGAACTCCTCTGTTAGAAGATCAGAACTGAAGAAATTCTTCCATGTGAGGGTGGTGAGGCCCTGGCACAGAGAAGCTGTCCCTGGAAGTGTCCAAGGCCAGGTTGGCTGGGGCTTGAAGCAACCTGGGATGGTGGAAGGTGTCCCTGCCCATGGCAGGGGGGTGGAATGAGATATCTTTACAGTCCCCTACCAACCCAAACCATTCTGTGACTCTACCAATCTTCATTCATCTCAGGGTTAGTCATTTAGTCTAACCTAGTGATCAAACCCCTTCAGAACCAGTGGAAAGGCACACACTTCCCTTTAGACATTTATTTTGCTATGGACTGACTCTGAAAAAATCTGTCCCCCCCTCAGACTTCAAAGGGAATTTACATGACTGGCTTAATTTCCAGTAGCTAAAATCAGATGGGATGAATCCCATTTTCCATACCAGTGCTGTGGTTGTTTTCAGCCACGGAAAAATAACAGCTTTTATCTTCCAGTCTTTATTATCTGGCTCGAGAAAGTACTTCAGCAAACCCAACAGGTTTGTCTTCAAGCACATGATCACCTAAGTTGTATTCAACATTTTCAATTCCACACAAATGCTAAAGGTAATGTAGGCCATGTTTGAAATGGGAAACATTGGAGTTTATACTCCTTAACCACAGAATCATGGTCTTCCAATCATTTATATTGAAATGACCTCTAAGATCATCAATAAGCAAATCCTAGAATTTTCTGCAAAAAGATGTGACAAAGATATTATTGTCCATAAAGCGATGTTTGCTGATACGATTTTTTTACTGCTAATGTACCAAGATGGGAGCTTTGTCACTGGGTGAAAATGAGTTTTTAATGTGGAACCACATTACTGCCTAAGGCTTAGTTATGTTCAATTACTGATATAATGGAGAAGTTTCAGTGACTCAGTCACTGATTTCACACATTCCTCGTATGACTGAGGAGAGGTTTGGCCACTGACTTTGCAGACCAAACTACGAGATACTGGAAATTCTTTTTTGTTTTTCTAGTGAGACTGTGCTTTGATTGAAACTTTCCCATTACTCATCCCTTCAGCATCAAGATGTCTTGATGGGCAGTCAGGCTGGCAGATAATGCAGAGGTGGTAAGAAAAAATTTTTTTTTGGCAAAGTACATCCTCAGCAAAGCTCAGAAATTTCTTCACACTAAGAAAAAAAACTTATGAAAGGCTGGCAACAGAAACTCTCCCTCAGATCACTGGAAAACAACAATAAGGATAACCAAGAGAGTCCTTTTAAGGGAAAAAAAACCCTATCAACAAAACCAAATAACCACACACCTTAAACAGACGAAGATCTCACTCTAAGTAATTGTTCTGGACACTTTTACTTCAATTTTTAAGCCCCCTATAACTGCTAATCATTTTAATTGTGACTTTAAAATCATTTTTCCTACTGTACAGATGGGCACATAGAAGGAAAAAGAGGCAAACCATGACCATCAAGGTTATAAAATAAATCTGTAGCAGATTAGACAATGAAACAAGGTCCCTTGACTTCTAGGCTAAGAACATATTTAAGAATATCAGCCAAATCCCATCAGTAAAAAATATTTAAAAATAAGAAACAACCAAAATTCCCCCCCCCCCCCCACTTTTTTTTTTATTAGAACCTGAGATGTGAAAAATAGTTTTCACCAAAGTCTGAAGAAAAAGCCCCAAAGCCTCATTGTGCTCACCTTCAGAGCAGAGCACCACGCGGTGGAGCAGCATTTTGGAGAGACAGCACTCGGCTGCAGTCACTCAGAAGTTGTGTGCCATGTTTTCCCTCGTTCCTCAAACATGCAGGCTCATTTTCTGATGGCAGCTTTATGGAAGGGACAGCTTCTCTGTCAGCAATATGCTGCTGCTTCATGCAGGCAATTTGGCAACCAGAAAGCCCCTTTTACCAGAAAGAGGGTGTCAGATGATGTCATTTCTCGATGAAGATATCTTCTCCAAAAGGAGACTCTGGCCAGTGCAAATACCTTCCCTAATAAATATTTTAGAGCATATTTTTTGCAGCTGTGCTGTTCAAATCCTGCTTTCTATGTATGCACACCACAGATAGAGTATTGCAGATCAGCCTCTTGTGTCTTGCAGAAGCAAGGCAACATTTTGGATCTCCTCCTTGCTTTGACACTGAGATTTGGGTTCAAAGGCAAGATTTGTGTCAGGGGAGATACATCTGACCCACACAGAGGGAGGCAAAGTGGAAGAATGCAGGGATGACTCCACAGGGGGCTGCTCTCACCTGTGGATGAGAAGGGGTGGATGTGTCACAGGCATGATGTTGGGAATTTGTTGAAATGTAAATATTGCTCTGAATTAGATCTTCAGCAGAGTGGAGCAAGTCTGGGAAAGGAGGATTGCAAAGAGCCATTTTAAAAAATGGAAATCTTTGTTCCGTGGTCTGCTCTGGGGCTGCTGCAGGAGCCAGAGCGCTGCTCTTGCTCTGGAACATGGGAGGGAGATCAGGGACAGCTGGGTAACGTGGGAGGGTTCTCACATTTGAGCTTTCATTGCACAGGTCAGGTTATTTTCCTCGTGGAAAATCATAAGTAAATGCAAACCAAACATCCTTTTTTTTTTTTATTTTGTTCACAAGGCTGATGGACAAAGAGGGAAACAAGTTCAGTGTCCTGTACTTCAGGATACTGAAATAATCCCTGCTTGAGGCCTTTTGCTGTGTTTAATGCCAAAGCCAGACACTCCAATCCAGAGGGGTTCATGGTACTGGTGAGCCAATATTTACCAAAAATATATCTCTAAAGGAGATTTTTTTTTCCATGTTTCAATGTAGAGACTGGAATTCACTGTCACCTCCAGTCCTCTTGTCTTATACTTGCAATTAATGAGTTACTTGTCATTTGAACTGTGTGTTAAATTCCGTTTTTTAGATTATTCATTTATTTTGTTAGAATAAGGATTGCTGTATTATGTTTTAGTTCTATTTGACATGGTTGTAGTTTTTAATTTTACTTCAATCCAGACTAATTTATCCTTATAATCTGCTATGCATATTCACACAACTATCTAAATGAACAACTATCCATGAAGATTCAGAAGCACAGATCTATTACATATAAAAATGCAGACAAAACCCATCTGTGTATACATAAAGAAATGCAGATCAGAAACCAAACTGTATTTTTTTTTTTTCTTTTTGAATTTTTATTCAATTCAAAGCTTGAAAACAAAGCTGGCATGGAAGATATCGAATAAACTGAGCCATGTCTAGCACAAGTCCATGTAAATTCTACTGTCAGTGCTACCTCCTTGCTTACACCACCAATTTGGGAACAACTTTTAGCTTTGATTCAAATGTCTGTTCATTTTGAAAATGACAAATGAGTAGGAAAACATTTGCACTGATGTGGGGACATTCGTTGCCTAGAACCCACAGTTACAAAAGCACTGGGTGGTCAAAATTATGAAAAATTGTGCTCCATTTTCCCTGGGAGAGATGGATCTGTGACTGCCCAATTTCTTTTTATGCAATGCACATCTATTACTATAGTAACAACATACAGCTCTCTAATTTGCTTGATTGCAGGCTGGGGATCAGAGACAAAAGCAGATTGGTGAAATTTTCAGTAAGATATGAATCTTTCTACTTAAAAAAAATGTCCAAGAAGGAACATTCAGTTCTCTGCTGTTGCTACACAAAAATGAGGCCACTTTATTTTTTGTCCTCAGCAAGACCTGATGGAAGAGAAAACAAATTACTTCTGCTTTCGTTTGGCTTTTATTCATTTTAGTTTTGTCACTTTGAGTATAGAACTTTCAAAAAAATCTTAGTTATTCAATACTTCCTGATAAATCAGGTTTTCAGAGAAACCACTTCTTCACCAACACTGATGCCTCCCATCCACTCTATTTTCTCTTTTGGGTTGTTTTATTTTATTTTGTATTTTTTGTAACACCAGTAGCTCTAAAATTTAAGATGTCATTTAAATTTGTTTTCACATCAAACTCCACGTACAAAGAATCAGAAATCTTCTCATTGCTGTCACTGTACAATGATTTGGGGCTAACAGAAGTGGATTTATTGAGTTTTTGCCACATCCTTTGCTCTATTTTTAGTCTTATGGACAACAAACAACATTTGTATATTTATTCTCCTGTGCTTTCAAAAGGGTTGAGAGCTCAGGCTTGTGCTGGTAAATTGGAACATCCTGAATCTGTATTTGCCAAGCAGGGCAGCAGTGGCAAATTTCCCTGGGCTCCAGATGCCTCCTGTAGTTATAGATACCCAGAGAAACGCCCAGAGCAGGATTTCTCCCTCTTTTTCTTTATATCTATTTGAAAGCCTGTGGCAGAACTGCAGGAGAAGCACCCATAGGTTCTTGACATAGACATTTACCAACAACCTGGTTGAAATACAGCCCCTTCCACCCTCACCTCAAAGCACAGAGTGCATTTTTTACCCTGCTAAAGCTCAAATCTGTTTTGGCTGATCTGTACTATTCAGATTCCTTGAATCAGAAAGCGATTTTCTGTGTTATTTTTCACTTGAATGAGAGATGCTGTTACCCTGGGAATTTAAAGCAGGAAATGAATTATATTTTGCTTAAGAAGAAAGTATTTTTGATAGAAAAAATAAAACAGCTCACTTGCCTGGAGGTGTTATTGTGTCTACCAAAACCAAAAGTGCTATTGAGTCGCCCTTAAAGCAGCATAATATGCACACAGCAAAAATTATAAAGCAGAAACTCTGCAAGTTACTCTCCAGTGTAATTCATTCTCAGTATCCAGTTCCTCCAAAGCCATTATACACTTGGTAATAGAATGCTCCAAACCAAACACGGGATATTTTTTTTCTACAGCCTATTATGGCTGACATCAAAAGAGTCAGGAAAACAGAGGTTTCATACAATTTGAATAAACTAATTTAAATGCACTGCATTTGCCCCATGATCAAAACAATGTGTGGGACTGATAAGGCCTTTCTTCTTTTTGTTTTCATGTTTTCAAGGGTGATTTATGTTACGGTTTCCATCCTAATGGCCACAGTTTGTACTTGTTGAAGGAATTCTTAAGAGATTTAAGTGAAAAACAAGGGAGAAATACCAACATCTACGTGAAAGTGCAGAGGTCATATAACTTCATGCTGAGCAATGTATAAACTGAAACTCCATCAAACAAATTGGCAAAAGCCTCTGGAAAACTCCTATGGAAGTAAAGGCACCATTCCATGGAAAAGAGGATCAGAAGTGATAAAGCAGAGAATCCAAAAAATCACACAATCATGAAATGGTTTGGGTTGGAAAGGACCTTAAAGATCATCCAGAGCAACCCCCTGCCATGGGCAGGGACACCTTCCACTGTCCCAGGTTGCTCCAAGCCCCATCCAGCCTGGCCTTGGACACTTCCAGGGATCCAGAGGCAGCCACAGCTTCTCTGGGCACCCTGTGCCAGGGCCTCCCCACCCTCATAGGGAAGAGTTTCTTACTGAAATTTAAACTAAGTTTCCCCTCTTCAATTTGAAGCCATTCCCTGTCTCCTGCCCTTCCATCCTTTGTCCCCAGTCCCTCCCCATCTCTCCTGGAGCCCCTTTAAGCCCTGCAAGGGGCTCTGAGCTCTCCCTGGAGCCTTCTCTTCTCCAGGTGAGCACTCCCAGCTCTCCCAGCCTGGCTCCAGGGCAGAGGGGCTCCAGCCCTGGGAGCAGCTCCATGGCCTCCTCTGGACTCATCCCAGCAGCTCCACCTCCTTTCTATGTTGTGATGAACCTGATGAACCACCCCAGGCTGTACTACGTGGTTACCATGCACTAAATCCTTTACTGTAGGCCCATAGGATTATGTCAGTGGTATGGAAAAGGCCCCAAATACTCAGGAGATAAGGAGATGAGGTGAAATCAAGCCTTCCTTAGAAAAGTAGGGAAATTCAGTTCCCTACCTTGAAACATGTTCTCTAATTTTAACCAGTTTTGTGTTGGGTTTTTTGGTTGGCTATTTTGGGAGTGTATTTCTTTTGGGTTTTTTTAAGACCAACCATACCCATTAAAAAGGTAAAAGAGCACCAGCTTGCACATGCAAAGGCACAGTGAAAGTGTGCAGCTGAGTGGATGTTCTGAGGAGGGTTGTGCTCCCCTCAACTCAGAACAGGAGTGAAGAGCTCTGGATGTGATAGATGTGTCCTAATTTAATCCCTTAAAAGGCAGAGATCTAATCTTGAAACAGTCACAGCCTTAGATATCCACGTAAGGAAATAAACACTTCCATGGAATCATGAAAATTCATCAGAGGAGTGAGCTGAGCTCTGGAGGAAGCTGCTTCCAGTGACAGGGCAGAGTAGAAGGTGACCATTGATGTGTTCAACGGAGAAAACACAGAGGAAGGAGTTTAATGTCTGTTCCACGCCTCTTCCCAGAAAAAACCTGAGTTACTTTCACCAGAATTTCATGCACTCTCCTAAATTAACAGCTCTCAGATAGTTTTGTCCATGAAGGCACGACCCAAGGTGAAGCAAAGCAAAAATGTTCCTTTAGATGAATTTTGGAAGATGTCCTTCTAGGAGCATGGACATCCACTTTTCTCTATAATTAAATTAAATATGGACTGGGTTTGGCACAGAAACAAATTAATAAGTGTGAACCACTCAGAAGAGACACTTCTCTAATTTTAATTAGTTTCACATGGGTAACTGTTAATTTCTTAGTAAAGTGAGTAATCCTGTTGGAGAAACAAGAATATGTGAGAGTAAACAAGCAGACTCTAACCTTCAGCTGAGAGGGAAGGGGAAGGACTTTTGGAGCATGAAGTAGAGGGAGTGAAAAAAGAAGCCATATGCCAGCTATTACCCCTTGATAGTTGCTTTGGATACCGAGGATCATTACTCTGTCTCTTTGTGCAAAGTGAGAAATGGAACGAAAAGATTTCAGCAGCACAGTTTAATACTCAGGGGAGGCTAATACATATGCATAAGTTAGGAGCATTAGTTTTAATAAGGAAATTCATTAAATTACCTAGAAGCATTTTATCTTTTTTTTTTTTTTTAAATCCAAGTGGTACTCTGTTACAAATAATGTTGTGCTAGCTGAAAAACTCCAAATTTTGTAACTTCATACTACTTTGTTGCTTAATTCAATGAGAATATATGGCTTCTTCAGTGTTTTTTTGAAATGAGGCCTATTAATAAACCTGATTTTTCTTGGCTTTCTCTTCAAGAAGATCTTTAAAATACTTTTATATTAATATTGAATTATTTTTGGGGGAAGGACAGACCTTTAGCTGGACATCACTACCTCTTTTCTACAGAGGGTATAGAGCTTGCTATGCTAATTTACTGCAGGTGAAAATTATGAATATTTTAATATAAGTTGCTGAAAACAAAAATTTATCCTAAAAAGTGGCAGAACTGCAGGCTTGCTCTTCAGTCTCTAAAGCTCCATGTTCAGAGAATAGCCTATAGACAAAGTCTCTTTTGCAGCATTAATTTAACCAGAAATTGGAGGAAGATTTCTAAAGAACAGAGCAGAATCATCCTGGAATGCGCAGTCTTGTTGGAAATAGTGTCTTAGAAAGTTTTGGTGAATCTCTGGTATAGAAACTTTTTCCTTGATTTCAAAAATAATCTAAGCACCCAAATGCTCTACACATAAATTTCTCAGCTTTGCTGCTTTGCATGGCAGATGTAAATCATCTGAGATATGGGATTATGGAAATGTGTGGTGAGATTCGTGTCATCCATCACAAGATTTAACCAGTCTGAGCTGTCCCAGCAGCAGCAACTGCAAAGGGAAGAGGAGCTCCAGAGGATGCTCCTCCCTCCCACTTTGGGGTCTGTAGAATCACAGAGTCGTTAAGGTTTGAAAAGACCTTTAGAAATATCAATATTGGGGGCTTAACTAAGCCCCACAAAGGCCACCACCATACCTTGTCCCCAAGTGCCACATCTACACCTCTTTTAATTCCCTCCAGGGATGGTGACTCCACCACTGCCCTGGGCAGCCTGTCAGGGCTTGGCAAGCCTTTCCATGAAGAAATGTTGCCTAATATCCAAACCTCCCCTGGTGCAGCTCAAGGCCATTCCCTCTAATCCTGTCCCTGTTCCCTGGGAGCTGAGCCTGACTCCCACCTGGCTACCCCCTCCTGTCAGGTGTGTTGTGCAGGGCCAGAAGGTTCCTCCTTTTCTCCAGGCTGAGAGCCCACAGCTCCCTCAGCTGTTTCTGATGCTCCAGACCCTTCAATGGCTCCGTTCCCTTCTCTGGACCTGCTCCTGTCACTGTCATACCATGGCCGGAGAGAAATACAACACAAAGTCCAGGTTCAAAGAGAATAGAAAGGCCAAGTTTATTAATTAATTAATTAAGGACTGGTTTCTATACCTTGGTTCACAAAGATGGCACAGGATCATTGGTTATTGATCATCTGCCTCCCATACCGTTTGGCTCAAACCCACAACACCCATTCCAAAATATTTTTCCAGTCAGTATCATTACAATACTACATCACAACTTGCCCCTGCAAGATAAAGGGATTGGTTTACAAAAACCCTAGCACTGTTTTTCATAGTTTCTGTGAGAAAAGCAGAGCTTATGCAGAATGCTGCAGAAAGCTGGAAAATTTCTCTGCTAAAAGATTTTCAGCGTCCACATGCTCCAGCCCCTCCATGTCCATCTTCTCAGGAGCGTCACAAAACTGACCCCAGAATTTGAGGTTAACCTCACCAGTGCCCAGCACAGGGAGACAATCTTCCCTAAATATCTCAGTTTGTCACAGAGATGTATTTAGTGCCATCAGAGATGGCCTAAAGGGTCTTCCCTGGTCTTATAGAAGTCAACAGATTGTATTTAGGTTCTCTGCTTTATCTGCCAGCTCCACGTGGATTTTTGGATACCACCTGACAGCTGGTGTTGCAATGGGTGTCTGTATTTATGTGCCTGGAGAGAAGCTCAGGCACTCAACTCCTGTAGGAGTTTAGGGGTTTGCAACCCCTAAATTTACAGTTCTGGAGCCTTTATGTAGAGGACATGAATTGCATCCCTAAAAATAAACACCACAGCTTCTGTCCCTCTTTTTCCAAGAAGATATTTCCTTTCATTCTCATTTAAAGGTCTTAAAATTGTAGAGTTTGGACAATTCAATCTTAGCCTATAAAGGATAAAAGAAGATAAAAGTATAGATTGGGGAATTTCCCCTGAAACTTTATTACATTCTACAACATCTGAGGGATAATAATTTAAACGAGTGGCTGTTGCAAAGTAATGGTCAAATTTACACTGTCCGTTGTGTTCATTTAATAAAATTCTGTGGCTTTTTTAACCCCACAGCACTTCCCACTCCAGTTTTTTTTTTTTTTTTTCCCTGTGGACATTGCTTGAAACCAGGCAGCAGAACATTTTAATGTGCAGTCAGAGTCAGAAGGGTAAGGTCTCCATTTTTCAAAGAAAATAGGCCAGTGAATGTGGAGAACCATGCTGGTGACAGACTGTGTGAAAAGGAGCAGGAAGGTATCAAGGTCTTTAGTTGAGCTCCTTCATTCTTAAAATAAATCCCAAGTAAAAGCTCTTTGGCAGGAGCTGCTGGGCTGTTCTCAAGAGCTGTCTGACAGTAACCACAAGGCCATATTAATTTTCCTGACACCTGAAAGCATCGGCCCATCACGTGATGACTTAATAAAGTCTCTTCTAAACCACCTTTGATAAGCTGCAGGGCTGCATGACAAAGAAGAAATAGACTTGGTGAAATTACTGCTCCTAATTTGTAGGACAGAAGTTTAAATTGTCACTGTCCATAACTCCCTGAAAGGAGGATGTAGCAAGGGTTGTGTCAGCCTCTTCTCACAGGCAACCAGAGACAGGAAGAGAAGACCTGGCCTCAAGCTGTGACAGGGGAGGTTCAGGCTGGACAATAGAAAGAATTTCTTCACCAAAAGGGTTGTTAAACATTGAGAGGGGCTGCCCAGGGAGGCTGTGGAAATCCCATCCCTGGAGATGTCCAAGGAATGCCTGGATGTTGCACTCAGTGCTCTGAGCTGGTGATGAGGTTGGCATTGGGCACATGTTGGACTCGATGGCCTTTGATGGCTTTTTCAACCTTAATAATTCTGTGATTCTGTGCAATTCTGTTCCACGATCCTTTCTAAAGCTTTTTGTTTTCCTGACTGCAACATGAAGGTGAGGAAGTGTTTGATATTGTCCTTTAGCCAAGAAGTGGTGGTTGACCACATACAAGCTGCTTTATCAGGTGTGGTGTGAAGTGAAACCCTGTGGCAAAGGAGCCTTCTCCTGATATCCAACCTAAACTTCTGCAAAACTTATGTGAAAACTGTATTTTCTTTATAAAAAGGCTGATTTGGCTCCCTTCATAGTTAACAGGGAAAGAAGGAGAGAGCTATTTCATGACATGCTTTATTTCATCTATTTTAGATATTTATTTGGCAAGGGGTGAGTTGGTCACGCAATCCATGGATTCTATTGACTGAATCTCCACTGTCAGAGGGAGTCAAATATAAATACTGAAGCTATAAATATCTACACTTTGCATATAAAACCCATACTCCACATTGAAAATCAGCCAGTCCTCTGGCTCCCAAACAGCCAGCCTTGGGGAAAGCAGCAGGCAGAGACCAACATCAGCCTTCAAACTACCAGAAACAGCTCCTTAAGTGACTGCACTTCCAACAGTCAGCTTCCATGAGCAGATAAATGCTTCCTTTGGGACATGCCCACAGCCATGTACATTTGGATGGCACTGAGCAGCCAAGCGTATAATTCATATTTATGTGCTGTCAGGATTCAAAATCCAATCCTTTCTCCCCATCCAGTGAAAACACATACAGAAAGAATTTTTTTTAACTGAAATTATAGGTTCAGCAAGTTGAGGCATTATTTTTTTTCCTTTTCATCCAGTAACTTGTGGTGAGATTTTGTCTCAGCTTAGGTGAGCTAAACCACATAAACCTTTCCTAACCATTAGGCTGAAGTCTGGTGGGTTCTATAATCCTCCTGCCACTATTTTTTTGTTGTTGTTGTTGTTATTCCTGCTAATTACCAGTTACCCATGCTCAGGAAGGGAGTAGGATTTGTGGTTAGCTGATGCACCCAGGAGACAGGGAGCTGCACGTTCACCATGCTCAGATGAATGCATACATTATACATATTAATTGGAAGTAGGACTGAAACTTTGCTCCCTTTCCTCCAGTAAGTAACCGGCCTCTGGGGCTCAAAATCACATTTACTGATCTCTCTCTCTCTCTCAGTGGTCCAATTCATGCTGAATTATTTCATGCAAAGTGGAGCAGCTTAAGGAGAGAGTGAAAACATCTGCTTCCCCCACACCAGACAAGTCCTCAGGAGCTGGGGGCCTTTTGGCTGGAGGATCTTTTGCACACACAGAGGGTTCATCTTTGGGATTATGCCAGAGTTTCTCACCATTAAGGGGAAGGTTCTGCTGGGCATCCTCCCAGGCAAAGGATGGCAGCATTTCCTTCATGGAAGAAAGGATTCCTCTCTATTTTGGGACTTAATATTTTTGTTTGTTTTGTTTGATTTTTATGTAGACAATGGACTCAGTTATTTAATTCCAAGAGCATACACAAAGCTGTGAATTCCCTATAAAGAGAAGGCAGGTCCTTACAGTTGAGCATAAAACACTGAAATCCTCCAGAGCAGTAGAATTCAAGGCACAACCCCACTTTGGAGTTACTTCTTGTCCAGCCAGCCTTTTCCTGCGGGCAGGACTGGCTGGTTTAGTGCTCCTCCTCCTGTAATTCCAGCTTGGATGCCTCTGGATTGTGCTCAGCAGCCTGGCACCTGAAGGCACTCACAAGTGGCACTGTGACACATTATCCACCATCCCACGTGTGACACAGAGTGATTTATTAACTCTCACACAAGGAGTGTGTGGTAAATGGCAGGGCTGAACCTGTTTCCTGAATCTTAATGTAACATCTTGTCTGCTGGACTATGCTTTCTCTGAAGGTTTAAATTCTGAAAGTTTTGACAACCAGCTGCCTTTCAGTTACAGCTTAATGTCTCAGAATTCAGTCATGCACGTAGTGCCCGGGTCAAATTCTGATTTGTGGTATCAAAGACAATTATTTTTCATTTTATGGTTCCTGGGTAGGCAATTTGTAATGTGAAATGTAACTTGACTGTCCTATTTGATGTATTAATGGTTCCTTTCCCACCTCAACTGGAAAAGATTATTATTTTCCGAAAACATTTTTCACATGCAATAAAATAGAATTATTCCTTTCTTTTTTTCCCACCTTCTTTTTTTTATTATTTTTTTTTTATTTTTTAACACAGCATGCAAGGGACTTCTTGTTCTGGTTGCTGAAGCTTGAAAAGAGAAGAGTAACACCTCCAACAAGGCTGGAGCTCTCAATGGAAATAAAAGTAGCAGAGCAGGACCATTTGGACTAAAATAAAACCACTCTATTTGCACTATTAATTTTATTCTGTGTTGGAGGGTTCAGTCATCAAAAATTAAGGACAGGCTATACCTAACAAAGCAGTGTGATTATCATTATAAATGTGAACAAACCAACTTGTCCTGCCTGCATCCAGTCAAACCAACTGAATTACAAACTTTAGGGCACCAGAATCCTAAATCAGGGGCAGGGTAAAGAAGACACGGGACCAGCAGGGTGAGGAAGGTGATTCTCCCTCTCTGCTCTGCTCCCATGAGATCCCACTTCCAGCTCTGGGGCTCCCAACATCTGAAGGATGTGGAGCTGTCAGAGAAAGTCCAGAGGAGGCCACAGAGATGCTCCAAGGACTGGAGAAGCTTGTTACAACCCACCTCTGAGGGAGAATGACTGAGCAACTTGCTAATAGATCCCTTGGGTGAATTGGAGTGAAATAGAATTGAGATATCAGACAGGTTTGTTTTTTAAAAAATTAATTGAGTAGGAAATGAGGTATGTGGATGTTTTGGTTCCTTTCAGGAAGGAAGGAAGGAAGGAAGGAAGGAANAAGAAAAGAAAAGAAAAGAAAAGAAAAGAAAAGAAAAGAAAAGAAAAGAAAAGAAAAGAAAAGAAAAGAAAAGAAAAGAAAAGAAAAGAAAAGAAAAGAAAAGAAAAGAAAAGAAAAGAAAAGAAAAGAAAAGAAAAGAAAAGAAAAGAAAAGAAAAGAAAAGAAAAGAAAAGAAAAGAGGAGTAGATAGTGCAGATGAAAGATCTCGCTACCCATGGGACCCAGACACAGCATCCACTGGGCATAAACAAAGCACTGTTTAAAGAGAGAGAGAGATCAGAAACACAGCCTGTCACCTTCCACCTTCCCAGCATTTGCCTCTTTGGAGTTGAACAATTTCCTTCTCCAGCAGGACACGGAGAAAAGGTCACTCTGATTTTTAGATAATGGCTGCTGTTATCTACAAGAGGGACAGGATGTGAGCACTGAAGGTCTTGCTTTGGGTATTCCAGACCATAAATTCCAGAGGGCACCTTTTTCTGGGAGATTCTTACAGGGAGGGCTACAAGATTTCTCTTCTCTAATGAGCAGTGAAGGAAGGAAGGAAGGAAGGCTGTGTAAGAGCTGAAAAAATCACAGAATCACAAAATGGTTTGGGTTGGAAGGGACCTTAAAGATCACCCAGTGCCACCCCCTGCCATGGGCAGGGACACCTTCCACTGTCCCAGGCTGCTCCAAGCCCTGGCCAGCCTGGCCTTGGACACTGCCAGGGATCCAGGGGCAGCCACAGCTTCTCTGGGCACCCTGTGCCAGGGGCTCACTGCCCTCACAGGGAAGAATTTCCTCCCAATATCCCAATATCCCAATAGGTGATCCCTATCCCTGCCTTCTGGCAATGGGAAGCCATTCCCTGTGTCCTGTCCCTCCATCCCTTGTCCCCAGTCCCTCTCCAGCTCTCCTGGAGCCCCTTTAAGCCCTGGAAGGGGCTCTTAGGTCTCTCTGGAGCCTTCTCTTCTCCAGGTGAACACCCCAAGCTCCCCCAGCCTGTCCCCACAGCAGAGGAGCTCCAGCCCTCAAGAGCATCATATTAGATAATGTTTGTCTCAAGTATTTGAGACAAATAATATTTTTAAAGAACATTTATCCCACTGCCCCAGTCACTTTATACTTTTCACTTTCTAGTTTTGGTGGCTTTCTTTTTGGCAACTGCTTCTAAAATCTTATGGTTCATCAGCATCTAATTCTCATCTGACTTCACCCTGCCTTAGTTTTTTACTCCAGAGTAACAACCAGTCAGGGATTCACAACTCCTTATTGCTCTGTATAACAACAGGAGGACTCTCTGGAGAACTGGGTTTGATTCTGGACTCTGGCATTGGGCTGTGTCATGGTTTTGGTAAAATCCCCTTTCGATTTCATCTTGGTTGGTTGGAAATTCTCATTACAGTTAATTAGTTTCATGTCCAGATTTCTGTTTCCACTCTTAGGTGAGATTTATTTATGCAGGGTAAGTAGGTTACTTGTCAAAGCCTTAACTGCTCATCCTTCAAGGTAAAAATTATCTCCCTAGGTGCCTATTTTTCCTCAGTGACTCTGAAAAATAGAAGACTTGCATAGACTGAGAAATGTAACTTTTAAATATTTATAATAAAGTGAGGTGAATTTCATGTTTTATAAGCAGGACCTCAGGCAAAACCACTTTCAATATGTTGCTTATTTAAGTCACTTAAACGGAGCGCTCTCATGATAAAATTAATTGTGATCAATTAACATATCAACCTGAATCCTTCTCTGAAGCTTGAGGAAGCATAAGAAATTCTGGTTTGTATTTGGCAGCAAAACTGAGATGAAAAAGAAAAAAATGTGAATGTTTTGGGGTTTGTCAGCTTTATTTTCGGTCATTATGTGGTCAATTAACAAAGAAGAGCATAACACAAATGTTTTTGTTCAACTTTTTGGCTTTTGGATTTCAGCAGGGGCAAGCTATAAATATATAAAATAATTCTTTAGGCAAGCAGGGCCTCCCTTGGAGAAGGAATATAGGCAACCTCTGGAGTCCTTTCCAGCTGTTTTCCAATGGCTTTGTGCTTGGCTGCAATGAGAAACTGGAGAGCGTGTCTGTCAGGACATGGCTTTCATTGAGGGGAAATTGAAGGAAATCAGGACACAGGCTGCACACAGAGCTCCCAACCAGCCAGCTGAGCTCCTTGTTAGTGATACATGACTCAAAATGCACGATGATCATTTTAGAGGTCCGTTATGGCTTCAAATTTCACGTTTATATGGTCTCCCAAACGTGTATTATTATTCCTCCCTTACCCTCTTCAATCATTTAACAGCACAGGACAAATAAATTGGCTCTTTTTAGGCTACTTGGAAGATGCTTGACAGGGAAATGCTTGATTTCCTGGAGCAGCAGGTGCTGTAGATAAACAGACATGGAAATGGCTCCTTTCTCTCATGAATTAATGGCAGAGGGGAAAAGCTTTGCTGGCATTCCAGGCTGGGAACAGTCACAGAGCTTTTCTCTCCTGTCTTTTCCACAAGAGACATTCTGGAGTGGCAGAAGAAAGGTGGTGGGAAGGGTCCCTTCTGAGCAGGACTCCATCCACTTGATTAGTGTGTGGAGAGATGATTTATGCAATACATTAGCAGGAACAGCTGTTTGCCACAGTATTTTTTAGTGGCTGCATCTGCACTTAAGTCCTGACCACAATAAAATCAAGCACCCATCTTTGATGCATAAAATCTTCTAGAGATGGAAATAAAGAGAATGCCTCTGCCATGCTGGGTTTCTGCTGTGCTTCCTTGGTTCAGCTGTCCCTGATTGAGCTCTTCTGAAGGCGAATTGCTTTAATTTTCATCCAACTTTCCCTCTACAGGGAGGAAATAATTCTGGGCTGGTTCTCCAGGGAAAGAAAACTGCTGATGTTCAAGTGGTTTGAGCAGTTCTGTGTTTGCTACCAGCTGACAACGTGTCCTGCAGAGCAGTGACTGCCAGATGACAGATATTGCTGCCTGGAAGAGATGAACACGTAGGAAAACAGTCAGACAAGCCAGCAGATGAGTAGATCTGCTGCTCCCTGATTGTTTCTGAAGCCAAGATTACAAGTGTAGGAGACTGACTGATTGATTATCTTCCTCCTCGATACTTAATGGTTATAATAATAGCTGGGGTCAATCTGCCAGCAGTTGCTCATGAAAAGTAATTAATCTGGTTCATACCCTCACCCAGGGGAAGATAAATTATGGATGTATCTTCCTCTGGTTGTCCTTTGCAGGCAGAATTTCCTGGCTTCTAAAGCTCTCTCACTCTAGGTACAGAGCAAGGGTTTCTTTATTGAGAGAAATAGAAACTTAAAATCTGTGAAAGCTCAGAGGAAAATGTCAGTCATCTAAAGGTGAAAGCAATAAACCTGGAGTCGACTCTTCATCTCTGCATTCACATTCTCTGTTACCCAGAAGGAATTGTGTTCTCTCTGTGTGCCACTCTCCTGCACTACAAACCTCCCATGTGGATGAACAATGATCTGAAAGAACCCATAAGAACCCATTGTTTTGGGCAGACAGATGACACTGGATTCATTTCCTCTGAAATCAAAGTCTTTTGAAGTGAATTCATCAGATGGCTGGGCTACATCATCATTGTAGGTCCCTTCTAGTGCAGAAATTCTATTCTATTCTATTCTATTCTATTCTATTCTATTCTATTCTATTCTATTCTATTCTATTCTATTCCATTTCATTCCATTCTATTCTCCTCTGTTCTGTTCTACTCTAGTTGATTTTTGAAGCTAAATTTGTAGGTGGTCAGTGGAGACACAGACTCTTTCAAATGTCAGTTGGATCTCCCTTAAGATGTGGCTGACAGAGGTTGGATGAATTAGAGGTGGGAAGTTCTGGATTCCATGTCACTGGATTTTATTTTAATGACAATAGAGATGTTCTGTACAACCAGCTGAGATCTGATCTCTAACTTCAGACTAGCTAAGAGAAGGCAAAAGAACTTCGCCTGTTTACTTGTTTTGTCTGCACTAATTTATTTCCATCACTCACTGAGACTTCTTTTATGTCTCTGAAGGTTTCCTGAACATATTCCTGTCACCATTTGCCACAGCCTCCCCTGAGGCAATGTTTAAAAGTTACAGTGATGTCTAAATTGGGGATTTAAAGCTTGCCCCAGCAATTAGCCATGTAGGTTTAATTGCCATGCAGTCAGATTTATGCATCATCTGTTATGCACCTTTGAAAAATCCTTCCCTCCACCTAAGCAATAAATATGCACAAAGATTCTCTTCTGCTTTCAGGTCTTTTAGCATCTAGGAGGACGAAACACTACAGAGATGCTCTATGGGGCCATGAATTTTGATTAATTCTCCTGCAATTTGCATACCTAACTAAACAGCTTTCCTTCATCATCTGAGCACTGCCACGAGTTTTTAGGATTATGTTCAGCTCCCTTTCCAAAGCTGCATTTTCACTTTAAAAGAAATATTTCATAAAAGAAGATGCTGCTTCTTCAACTTTTGCTGTTCCAGTTTTTTCAGGTTTTGTTTTTCCTGAAATGGTTTTGTTTCCATTGTCTTGAACAGACACTACAGAGAGAGACTAAATCCAAGCCTTGCCCATGGCTTCTGACCTCCAGACAGGCATTAAAAATAAGATAAACTTTTTCTCTACCATAACACCAAAATCCTACTGCCATAGTAACAAGAGTGTCATGGGTAAGTGCTGAGATCAGTCCTTGAGGGTCCCATTCTGCTTGGGTGGGAGAGCTCTGCTGATCACAGACCATGGTGGGAGGTTGGCTCCACTGGACATGGGGAAAGCTTCACAGCTTCTCACAGAAGCCACCTCTGTAGCCCTCACCACCAAAACCTTGTGTGCAAACCAAATATAATTAATTTCATATGAAAATTGATACAGCTCATATGTGAAATATATAGGGAAAGAATGTATGGAGAAAGCTTGTTCTAAGGCAACTTTAATTTAGAGAATAACAGACACCAGACAGCTGAACTCCTGAAGAAATCATAAAGCAAATGTAAAGGTTTTCTTTGTTTGTTACTTTTTATTTATGAACAATTTTATTTCATGGACTCTGAACAAGCAGAGCTGTAGAGGAAAGCAGATTGGAAAAATCAGTTCTAAGGACCATGTTGCAGATCTGCTTGATATTTTTAGTTTGCTCTCTGGAAAAATTCAGAGCACGCAGCAACAGGATTTTCTTCTTCAAAGCCTGAGCATCTGAGAAGTGAGGGGAGTAAATTAAACATTTCACCAGTTGAACATGTCCAGAGCTGTCTCCCAAGTTTCCTGCAGAGACTGAAATAAGCAGCACAGCAAACAAGAAGGGCAATGGAAGAGGCTTTGGTGCTTCCCAGCAAGTTCACTTTGTTTCACCTGCTGCAGGGAAACTGCCCTGATCTTCTGTCTAATATGTAAGTCTGTCCCTTCTGATTTTCTTTGGTGGAAAGCTCCATTTGCCATCTCTTCTTTGGCTGCTTTGCCTGCAATGTCTCACAGAGCTCCTCTGTTCCTCATTCTACTTCTCCCTTAACTTTCCTCCTCACTCTTGGTCTCCTGCATGACTTGTTTCTTTAGAAAGCAGTGGGAATGATGCCTTAGGTTTTGCTTTTCTATTTTCCAAGCCTGCAGTGCCCAGTGTGTAACTCTGGAGTTGCCTGTTCCCTGTTCAGTGCTGCTCTCTGTGCTGGGCACACACAACAAAGCCTCTCCGGGGCTGCTCTCCAAGGACACCCAGCCCAAACTGGGCCCAAAAAGGATCAACCAAAGAGCCTCTGAGGGGGGCAAGCTGAGGGCAATTCCATCATTAACTGCAGCTTTAATTGGAGAATCAACCCTGAGATGCAAATGAACCAAACCTATCAAAGTGGGAAGAACTCGTGGCCTCTCAGGGTCCATCTCGGGGCCCATCTGGGCAGCACCTCTGGCTCCCCAGGGGTACCTTTGAAGGGCTTTCCAATAAATCCCCACCTTTATTCCCTTTACTCCTGTCTGGGCTCTGTTTTTAGGTGGCCTCTCAAGGCATTGAAAGGCTGAAGGGTCTGGAGCACAAATCTGACAAGGAGCAACAGATGGAGCTGGGGGTGTTTAACCCAAAGGACGAGGGAAGATTTCAGTGCTCTCTACAATCAACTGAAAGCAGCAACTGAAAGCACATGGGGGGAACAGTTTCTGCTCCAAGGTCCTGAGGAACATGAGGACATGGCCTCCAGTTCCACCAGGGGAGGTTTGGATTGCACATTAGGGAAAATTTCTTTACAGAAAGGGTAGTCAAGCACTGGAACAGGCTGGATAGGGAAGTGGGGGAGTCCCCAGCCCTGGAGGTGTTTAAAAGACATAAACGTGGCACATGGGGATGTGGTTTAGTGGTGGACTTGACAGTTCTGGGTTAATGGTTGGACTCAATAGTCTTAGAGGGTTTTTTCCCTCCTAAATTATTCAATAGAAAGGATTCATCCTGCTTTCAGCTGCAATTCAGTTACACAAAATCACTTACACATGCATGCAGGAGTGATAGGATTCAGCTGTGCTTCTTGAATTGGGATTCAAATGCTGCAATTTAGACACTTTCAAAGTCAGATGCTTCAAAATTAAACTTCTAAATTAAACAGAGAACAATTTAAAAACCACTGCTGAGTGATAACCCATCTGCAGTGTGGTATATCTCACATTTTGCTTAGGATAAAATAACCAGCCCCTAGAGGTGCCTCTATTCCCTGCTGACTCCCGAGGAAGCCTCTGGCACACACCTTGGGCTGGATCAGGTTAAATCCAACAATGTGGGACAGTATTTAGAATGCAGAACAGGTCTTTTTTTTTTTTTTTTTTAACAATTATTATTAAAGGTTCCCAAAGTTTAGCCACCATAGGTAAGTTTTGCTGAACCGAAAGAGGGAATATGTGAGTCAGAAAGTCATAGATAGTAATTTTTAAACTTTACACTCCTGAAAAAGGAAGAATACCTTCTGTTTCTGTGCTGCCTTCCCAGGCTGAATTTTACCAGGAAGAGCTTCAGTCGCACTCTGCTTCTTCGGCTGAACCTCAGAGCTGAATTCCTCATGCACCTATGCTGAAAATAGGATGGTGCCTTTGGCCAGACTGGGACTTTTTTCCTGGAGGTTTTGGTGACTTCTACCTCAGGCAGATTTTTAAGCACCCCTTGTAGAAGAGAGCTGCTCACCAGCCCTAACAACCTGGGTTGAGCTGAGCTGAGCCCGTGGCTCCCGTGCCAGCATCCCTCTGGCTCCACTGCTCCGGGACCGACTCCGGCTCTCCAGCTGAGCATCCCCAGCAGAGCAGCTCGTGACTCCTCGCCCTGTTGGGTTATTTTATTCAGGCTCCCCAGCTGCACACACCCCCAGCAATGGGCTCTCACTCTGTGTTTTCCCCCAGCACGTGTCAATCTCTGTAATTCTCTGGCTTTCATGGGGAGCACAGAGCAGCCACAGAGGAGATGGACTGCCCTGCTGCCGATTCCTCTGCACGCATGTGCCCAGTGGGAAATCAGCTGCTTGCTGTTTGCCCAATTTTGCTGCTAAAAGCCTTGTTTTTCTCTTAAAAAAAAAAACAAAACAAAACAAAACCTCAGCACTCCACATCTCAGAAGCCTTATGTTTTTTATGAGGATCTTTTATCAGAATATGTTCCATCGTTGCTTGTATCTGCTCTTGCTGATGGCACACACTGGTTACAATCTCTTTATTGAGATATTTAGGTGGTTACAGTTCCTGGAGATATTTTATAAGTGCTCAAGTAAAAAGATGTGGAGAAGGGGAAACAGTGTGGAATCAGAGAATGAGAGAATGGTTTGGGTTGGAAGGGACCTTAAAGATCATCCTGTTCCACCCCCTGCCATGGACAGGGACACCTCCCACTATCCCAGGTTGTTCCAAGCCCTATCCAGCCTGGTCTTGTGTCATAACCAAAACCAATATTAAGCAAATACATGTTTCAGCTGCTCAGAGGTGCTCAGAAGAAAATGCAAAAGTGAAATGTTCAAAATTTTTCATGGTATTAAATGGCACTGAATCGTTGAGGTCTGACATCTGCATCTAAATTTTAGTTTTTCAGATATATCAAACATTTCAGCATGGACTTGATAATCTTTCCTGAAAATCAACAATCAGTGAGAAACACCTTGTTTTCACTAAGGAAGGATTTCTGACACACACACATTGAACTGTAATGGGAACATTATCCTTTTTTTTTTCATTATTTTTTATTTCATTGCTCAAATTTGTGGCTATAAAGAAAGACAAGTGGAGGACTCATAGAAAAGCAGTACAGGACCAAATGCTGAGCAGTCCCCTGTGAAGCAAAAAAGCAGAAAAATTAGAGGAATTTAACTTCCTGTTGTCTTGGTCTGTCATTATATGAGTCACCAAATATTCCTGTCCATCACACATCAGAAGCTGAGGTACCAATGTTCTGGCAGTTCTCTTGCTGAGTACAGGGGTAACAGCTTCCTTCTAAAAGCATCTGAATTGTTGTGAAATAGCTGATAAATGCAAGCATCAGAAAGGAAAGGAGGGGGAAAAGGCAGGAAAAAAAAAGAAAAAAGAGAGAAACAAAAAGAACCCAACATTTTAAATGCGAGCAGTGAATTAATCCAATTAAATGTCCTCCACTGAGTCTCTGGGAGGAAAGAAAATTACTGGTGTTTCAATAGCTGCTACTTTATTAAAAGCCACTCTACTTTTTTTTTTTCCAAAGCTTTTAAAGCAGAGACATATGGAGATTAAAATATAACCAGTAGTTAAAAACTACTTTCCTTTTGTTACGGAGGTTCTGAAAGAGCTCTCAGAAAACAGATGCATTAAAAGATGAGGGAGGGGGACAGACAGTGCTTGCACCTGGTCACTTCAGGGTGTTTTGTCCTATGCCCATGTTTATGCCATGAAGAGCAAATCAAATGCCACATGCCAGGAAAACAGGTAAGTACATGCTTAATTTAGCACTATAAAAAACTAAAAAACTTGAGGATTTTCTGTGTTGGTAGGTGAGAGAAATCAGGATGTGAGAGGACATTGGGTGTATTTACTCTCAAAATAAGCCGGTGACTGCACTGGGAACCAAGACAGGGCCATAAATTCATTTCTAGCACAGTCAGAAAACCTTCTCCAACACTCAGAGCAGAAAACAGGGACAGCTGGGCTACCACCTTCTGACCTGTGACAAAACTGGCTGCCCCAAGAAATGGCTCTTGAGCAGCAGTGGAGCCAGGACAGAGAGACTGGAATGGACCCACTGTCTGCATGGTCACACAGGTCCCTGAGAGAGCCCTGGATGTGAGCCCTGAGGCACCTTGTGGGATGCTGACACATCCAAAGCAGGGCTTGTGGATGCAGGAGGTGCCCTGTGGATGCCAAATAAAACAGCTGGCTGATAAAGCTGGTCACAGCTGCTGGGAATCAGCTTCGAGGAGACTCCAGGGTGCTCGTGGAAACTGTAATTTTCAGAGAATCCCAGAATGGTTTGGGTTGGAGGGGATTTTAATGATCATCTCATTCCTCCCCCTGCCATGGGCAGGGACACCTTCCACTCTCCCAGGCTGCTCCAAGCCCCTTCCAGCCTGGCCTTGGGGACTGCCAGGGATCCTGGGGCAGCCACAGCTTCACTGGGCACCCTGTGCCAGGGCCTCCCCACCCTTACAGACAGGAATTCCTTCCCAATGTCCCATCTAACCCTGCCTCCTGGCAGCTTGAAGGCAATTTTCCTTCTCCTGTTCCTCCATGTCCTGGTGCAGCGTCAGCCACCAGTTCCTGCCACGTGGAGAAGAGTGTGCTGGGAGGAGCCATCTCCCAAAACATCTACAGCTCATCCAGGGGGGATTCCTCTAAAAGCCACAGAGACCCAACAAGGGGCATGTGCTGTGCCATTCATCTCATTTTAATACCCAGAATCTAAAATGGATTGGGTAAATCCTACCTCACAATGATCCATTCCTCTCTTCTGTCCATAAAGACAGCCTGGATGGCCTGGACTGAATTTAGGCACCTACCTCTTAGACAACTAAATACTGTCAGGTGAATCCCCTCTCTTTGCACATTCCTAGATGGTAAAAAGGGTAAAAGTTTTATTCTGCTATTAAAAAAACCCACAGGACACACAGTTCCTCTGCCAGACATCTCTTCAGCAGGAAAAAAAAATGAAAGGTGGCCAACAAAAGGGAATGCCATGATGTTTTTCTGAAGTAGATGAGTGATGTATTTTGATTTTTAATGGTTTTTGCATTTCCTGATTAAAAATGCTAGTGCAGATTTCACATTAAAAAAAAAAAGTGAAGCAAAATGGGTGCTTTGGAATAATATAGAATGCAGAATGTGTTCAGCACTGAACATGGGAGTCGGTCAATCTGGTTCCCACAGCTGGTGTGGACTGCTGCCCAAAGATGCCACAACCCTTCAGAAGCATTACAGAGACTCTAAAATCAGTAAAAATAAAATGTTCATTTTCAAGAAGATGTCAATATTTCCAAAATGTTCCAGCTAGCCTTGGGTATGAAACTAATAGTAAGTTACTTTTGCCAATACCTGCATTGTTGTAGCCCTTTTTTTTACCAGGAAAAATTGAAAAAGCTATTTTCAGCCAGAACTGGAACATTTTTTTTAATCCCCTATATAAAATATAAGAGCTCTGGAGTTTGTAATGGTGGTATGTGGGAAATATTTCCATTAATACTCACATAGCCATAAAATAAACTTTCTTTCCTTCCTTCTTTCTTTCTTTCTTTTTCTTTCTTTCTTTCTTTTTCTTTCTTTCTTTCTTTCTTTCTTTCTTTTTCTTTCTTTTTCTTTCTTTTTCTTTCTTTCTTTTTTTTCTTTCTCTTTCTTTTCCTTTCCCTTCTTTTCCTCCCTCACCTATCCCCAAAAATATCCCCTTTTTTTTCTTTAATCTTAGAGATATACAACAACTTACCAGAACCAGAATCCATTTTCACTTCAGGTCTAGCTTTTACCAAGACTATACTTTTATAGTGACCTCTGTGAGCATCAAAGTTTTCTCTCAAAATTCCATTGAAATGTATTAAAATAACACCAAATCCCTAAGAAAACAAAATAACAGGGAACTACCAAGGATTTGTCACAATGCTGTGGTGTCACTCTGTGATTTTTAGAGCTGACATCATAAATGTGTTTTCTACTGTCCCAACCAAGTGACCAAGTGACCATGGGGACACCATGAATGCATTTCCTACAGCTGAGCAGCCAAGCAGCTGTGGCACTAAGCCCAGGCCAGCTGTTAATTCATTTTTTTTTTCTTGGCATCTCAGGTGGATTTAAAGCTTGAATTGATCTCTGTACAACCACAACAACCCCTGCTGCCTGCACTGAGCTCCAGGTTTTTGCTCCAAACCCACATTTGCTGCGTGTTGGGACGTAGCCTGAGAGCCCTGCTGCTGGCAGGAGCTGCTTTAACTCAAACACGGGCTCTGAGGCACTAATTAACCCACCCAAATGATTAATCCACCCAAATGATTCAGCCTTTGCCTTGGCAACTTTGCCATCTGTTGCTTCTCCAGACCGAAGGGCCCCACAGACCATCCCCTCCCAGATGCTCCACCAGCAGTGCAAGATATTCCCACAGGGAGTGCAAAGTGTTCCCACCATGCCTGGGTTTGTCCATCCTCTGTCTCAGAAAGTCATCGTGGCCCTGAGGGTGGGCTCCAGTGTGGCTGGAAAAGTGAAGTGATGCATCTTCCACTCAGCTCTTTCAGTGTCTTCGAAATCAGCTCCCAGGCTGTGCTGGGTGCTCCAGGAGCTTCAGGATTTTATTCAGGGGTGGGTAGGAGCTCCAGCCATGCCTAAATCCCCTCTTGGGAATCTCATAACCTGTACAAGGCTTGGCAGGTTGGCCCCAAGGGCTCCTGGGGCTCACTCCACCGAGGGAGTCCAGCGTAAATAGGTGGCACAACCTTCCAGAGCAACTTCCAGATGCTTTTGTGATCATGAAATTGTCTAGATTGGAAAAGACATCTAAATCATCGAGTCCAACCCGGGCAAGAAGCAAGGGGAAAGAAAGACGTGATGCCCTGGCTGTAGGATGGATGGGGGAGTTCATTGGTGTGGAATGCTGAGAGTGTCACTGGAAGGGCGGTGAAATAATTCACCCAGTGGAGGGAACATCTTAATCGGTGTGTGCCGAGGGAATCGGGCACAAGGAGACTCCTGTGAAACAGGGATGCTGTCTGAGAAGGTCCCGGCTGCCATCTAGTGGAGTCGGGATGCGTCTTTTGGCTAAAATAAATATATAAATAGCGCGTACCACAGAGAACCAGTCTGTGAGCTGTAGGATAAATCGCGTCTTTACTCCAGGAAAAGTCATAAAAAATAAAGTAGCCTCGAAGTCAGTGAAACTGGGGACAGAACCACACTATAATCACAGGAAACAGGGGGAAAAGAGACAGGGGATTAAAGAATCTCTTGTGTCTGCTTCTGGAATAGTTTATGTCCTCCCTCTCTCCTCCACGGAAAACCACGCGAGGGTTTTCATTCCCGACTAAAGAAATTCGGGCCTTTTTCACAGTAATCAGAAGGAATTTCAGTTCTCCCACCCCAATTTGTGGTCTGCACTGTGCCCTTTCCAACACGACTGCACTTCTTTTGCTAGGAAAGAAAGGGGGAGGTGTTTCCACTGAAAGTTCACTTTGGAACTTTCAGATCAGCACTTTGCTCACGCTGCCCATGTCCAACTCAGTGCCCATGGTCCAACCTCACTCCCAGAGAAGAGGGGAAGCTGAGGGTGGGCAGCTGATCTGCTTCCCAGATTCCCACTCGTGACTCTGGCATTTCCCACTTTTTCCATTCATTTCTCCAACCTTGTCTTGAACCCACTTAGCCTTTGCATGCCTGGCAATGTTTTCAGTGTTGGGCAGGGTGTGAGGGAGCTTTTCAAGGAAAAACCTTCTCACTTTGCAATGACACTGCTCATTTTCCTTTAAAATGCTTTCATTATCCCGTATGGGATTTTACCTTTTCTCTGTAGATCCCATTGGCTAAGAAAGCACAGTTAACACAGAATAAACAGAATTTCTTGTGGCTGCTTTCCCATCAAGTTGATTTGGCCTCAGAGTTCTGTTTTACACGCTGTCGTTATGTATTCAGTCAGGAGATGGAGAAAATCCTCAACTTGTTCAGGCACTCTGTGGATTATGTGTGGATACTTCTCTAGTTTCTAAAATCCCTTCAAATCATCAGAAATGAACTCTATTACCAAAAACAAGTGTTTCTACAACTTCCTGTGCACCTAATCCACTGGAAAATGAGGCTTTTACAGGTTGGAAACCCAAGTTATTAAAATAAATCTTGTGCTTAGGAAGGGGAGGAGAGGCACTACCTCACCCTCTCATCATTTCCTAAAACTGATTTAGCTACAACAGCTGCACATAAATACCATTCCCAGTTAAAAAGCGTGGTTTTAATTTGTCCTGAACCACAGAATCCTAGAATGGTTTGAGTAGGAAGGGATCTTAAAGATCATTTAATTCCAACACCCTGCCACGGGCAGGGACATCTTCCACAGACCAGCTCTGCACATTACCACCTACAACACAGATAAAATGGTCTGAAAAGTTGACTGAGTGTAATAGGGAAAATAAAGAAACACACATTCGTTGCAGACATTTGTGTTAAAAAAAAAAATTAAAGATTGATTCTGTTTTCCTGTCACTTTAAAAAAGGTGTTTATTGTCCCCTTTGACACAGCAGTTTTGTTCATTCACATCCAAAATGACAGGAAAACCCTACTGCTCCAGAAAATTACAAACAATATTTTAACATTCTTTTCTCACACTGATAAATTTTAATATATATTAAAAATTGATGGCATTTAAAGCAAAATACAGTAGAAATAAATATTCCAGCCATTTAATTTATGTCATGAAATATGAACGCGACATATTTTTATTTTCGGCTAAACAACACTACGTTCTGCAAGCCCAAAAATCATGAAATATTCATTGAAACTGCATTTTTTTAAAAAAATTTTTTAAGTTTTTTAGATACAGGATTTTCCTAGCGTGCCATAAAATCATTTCCACTGACCAAAATTTTCCCCATCATCCTGAGGAATTTTGCAGCAGGTGTGATCTGATGAAAAGCTTTGTCCTTTTGGGATAATGGCACAACTTAAGAGTGCCACATTAATATCTTAATTTGATAACACCAGAGCACAGTTCAAGCCAGATGGTGATGGTGTAAATGTAATTGTGTCCCTTGCTGTCAAAGAGGATGTGGGTTGTGGCTGATCTCAGTTTCCAGAGCTCTCCCTGAGCAGCAGGAACGCCACTGCCAGAATTAAAGGACGTTCCAGGCTTGTTCCCAACTCACTGCAGACAGACTGCGACGTCTCCCTTTTCCTCCAGGTACCTGCAGGCATCACAGCAGCTCTGGGATCTCACATGGAAGCATTTCAGGGACAAAGTGGTTCACGTAACAGATTTGGCCAGTAGAATTTTTTATTACAATAATCAATCTAAAAGTCACTTTGAGCTACTTTCAATATTTTTACATTTTCTTTTCTCTCCAGTGCCCTGCTCTAAGGTCAGTGGCATTATCACTGTAGGGTGTCCCTTGGAAGAGGTACCAAGTGTTTTCAGTACCAGAGCTTGAATCACAATTCAAATAAAACAAAATATTGAAAATCTGTCCTTGCTCTGCTGAAATCTGAAATTATTTCACGATGTAAAAACAATAACAATTACCTCTCCTTGATGTCAGATAAAGACAGAAGAACCAGGAGTGTTCTCTGATGGTCTTTATGGGATACACTGCTTCCTTTTGCTGATATAAAATAAATAGTGCCAGTAGGATAGAATTTGCCATTAAAATGAACAGTTTTAGGTTTTTTTAATTTGCCATTAAAATGAACAGTGCAAGGCACTAAGCTAGAAGAAAAAAAAATCAGTGTAAAAGGGTTAGTGCCTAAAGGAAGATAACAAAATGATGACAGAACTGATGGGCAAAACAGAAAATGCCACTTGAATGTGAATGTAGAAGAAACTAATCAAATGCTCCTAAAAAAAAAAAAAGTTATTTCCATTTGAAAAAAAACCTAATTGGAAGATACTGCTTATTTTTGGGCACTGGCAGGTGTTTTTGAAGGCAGGAGCAGAAAAGTTAACCAATATCATACAGTGAGTTTTGATACAACACTAAGGCCGAGACCAAGTGACTTAACTGGCACATAAGCTGGCAGAAACTTGAAAATCACACCAAAAACTGGGGGTTTTTTTCCCTACTGCAGCCTGCAGTGAGGTCAGTTCATGCCCCCAGGCCTGGGAGCACCTTTTTATTTCTGTCTTTATTCATTTCATTGTAAACCCTGTAGCACTTCGCACACCCTGGGAATGATTCTCTACCTTCAAACCAGTTTTTTGTTGCTCTGGCCCTACTTCAAATGAAAGTAAATCCCACTTAGCCAAATTTATTCTTTAAAGGTTAAGGAGTTTCTGCTGCCTGTGCTTTTCATACTTGTGTTATCAAACCTTGCATGTGACAGATAAGAACTTGTAGAAAAATAATCTTGTGTGATAAGTGTGCATGTGCTCCTAAACCCATGTTAAGACCAGTAGAAATAATCTAAATTCAATGCAATTCCCTTCATGAAAAGCTGAATTACTGAAGTTTTTGAACTTTTCTCAACATTTTATATTCAGTATACAAATTGCTACAAATGTACTGCAATCCCAATCTCCATGTCACGCCTTGTCATAACTGATATTAATACTCTAATTAAATAGTTTGAGTCATATCTTCTGATTTTAACCACTTCTGTCTCCAGTTTCAGCCATCCCCTAGGAAAATATTCCCTGTATAGTAGCCAGGGTTTATTTTGGGAAGGGATGAAATGATATCTGAAGATTCCTGCCCTTTTTCATGCTAGAAAAAATCTGAGATCACTGGAAAAGGACAAAGACCCGGTGTATAATAACCCTACTTAGGTGACAATGGATGGCACAGGTACTGGAATGCAGCCAAATAATTGTGCCTATTAAAGATGGTACAGAGCCAGTGGAAATTACTTGGACAGACCAACTATTTTTGATGAAGAGGGATTTGGGGTCCATCCCTTAATCCAGGCTTTTCTAAAAGCAGAGAGCAAGAGCCCTGAGAAGTCCCTGTGCTCGTGTGCCTTCATATCTGTTACTAACCCACCCATTTAATGTCAGAGCCATTGTGGAAATGCTATTTCAGAATTTCAGGACTTAATAACAATCCAGAAAATCCCTTTGATGCAGTCAAGACTTACAAGAGTCTTGATATGACACTTTAAAACACTGCTTGAGACAAGGAGACCAGAGAGTGCCATCATACATCCAGAAATCAGCTGAGCCTCACAAAGGGTTGATCTGTTCAGCAGAAGGAAGAATTTAATTTGGTTTTTATTGCTTTTTCTCTTATGCTTTTGGGCATGATGGTGTTCACAGTAAATGTGCCGATTTTCACACCAGCAGCAATGCATCAGCTGCAAGACATTTTCTACCTAAGCATCTGTGGGTAGAGATGAGTAAAATTTATCTGTCCTTCTTGAGTTACTACCCCAGGCTCCATTTTAGCTGATGGAGACCACGATCTTTGGGAGGCTGAAAAACATTCATGTCCAGGAAGGAGCTCCCATTTACTGGTTGTGCCACTTTTCCACCTGAGCTGGATGCTGTGGGACACTGACAGCCATGCAAAGGCTTCTTTCTATTTGTCTCTTACTCTTCACCCAGAGCACCTTGAAGGCCTTTGGGTAATGGAAGGAAACCAGTATATCCTGGGCTCCACACTGTAAAATGTGTTCCAAGGAGTCACTGCAGAAATGGAAATAAAAACCTTCTCCCAGCCTCAGGTCGGAATCCAGCCATTGCTGTCATTTTCACAGGGAGAAGAATAACAATTTTTTTTAATTGGAAGAGGAAAATGCCTCCTGGGCAGTCAGCTTTTATAGAAAACCTAGGGGAAACAACATTCCACTTCTTCAAGTCAGCTGTAATTACCTGGCTACAGCAAAAGGAAAGGAAGGCAAATCCACATTTCTCTCTTATAATTTCTGTTGTTCAATGGGACTTGGCAGCTCACTGAAATGTTCAGAAGATCAGGGCAAAGTGTGTTGATGTCATGATCCTCACTAGCTGGTACAGCTTAGCTTTCTCCACTCCTTTCCAAGCCCTGATGTTCCCATCAAAGAGTTTAATCACTCTTTTAATCTATTAGTTACAACCAGCACTGAGGTGAAAAACCCCAAACCAAACCAAACCAAACCAATCCACACAAGTACAAACACAGGGAATCCAAGTTTATTTTCAAGCTTCTGAATGTTTTAAAACACTGGAGAGCAAAACCAGTCACACATAAGAAAATATTTAGCAGTACTCCCAGCAGTCTCCTGGCCCATCTCCTGGGGGTCTCATTCTCTTTCTCTGCAAAAATTGGCTTTTCTTTTTCATTTCCTTGCAAAGAATTTCTTTAATGATTATCATATGGAGCCTTGGCCTTCCCAATGCCTCCCCTTTCTGCTACTTGGCTGTCAGAAATTTTCCAACCTGTAGCTCCTGAAATAACTTCAGAACCTGAGAGTGTTTTATCGTGAAATTGAACCCTTTTGCTACTACAGAGACAATGTAAAAAGACAACATAAAAGGACCTTTTGTGGTCCAGTTCAGCAAGACTTTTGGTTTGTTATTTGCATGTCTGCAGAATCAAAACATGGAACAAAGACTGCACAAGCTGGATAGATTCCAGCTCCTACAGCATGAGGGTTGAATTCTGGTTTCCAGAGTTGGCCATCTATGGAGTCACCAGAGGGTGCTGCTGGTGTCCCTTCCTGAGCTCTGTCAGTGACAGTGTAGAAATGAACCAAAATTGGTTGTTTGTTTTTTTTTTTTTTGTGCTTGCTGTGATGCAGAGTTACCAGTGAGAGGGTTATTTTGTGCTTAGAAGGTCAGTCAGGGTTTAATCTGTCACTGCAATGCTTGTCCTAAAAAAAATCGTCATGGTCAGAACCGTAGAAGTGGATCCTCCTCCAGTTTGCTCAGGATAAGCTACAATCGTTACATTTGATAACATTTTGTTTATGTATTGTTTGTTTTTTCCCTCCAGGTCCTGGGACCATTTTCAGCACACAGATGTGGTCATTTTCACCCCAGAGCTGGATGGCACAGTCCACCTGGTCCTCCTCCACACTGGCACGAGTCCATATCTCTTCCCGTGCCACCTCCGGCCGATTTCCGTTTGCACCTCGGGAACAGAGGAAAAGGCTATTTTGTGGTTGAATACTGCTGGGGAACAGACCAGTGAGAAAGAAGCAGGACAGAAAGAGTGGCTAGAAAAGAATAAAGCTTTTAGACATCTCTGTCCAAGTTAGTTTCTGTTTTAGCTGATAGGGAGAAGTAGAATCTTGTCTCAGTGTGGTTGCCTTTCTGCACTGATGAAAACTTCTTCTAAAGGTCTGCCAGTACTAAGTTTGAAGTCTCTAGCACTATATAACATTTTACCCACTACTAAAATAGGTTTTTTTATATATCTTCTTCTTCTTTTTTGTTTTTTTTTAATATTCCTTTGGATATTTATTTTACAATCGATCTCACCAACGTAGCCCACACAATTAAACATATTTGCTGCACACTGCCTGCTCTTCCTCAGTTGCTAAGGGACGCTGTCTTGCTTCCATCTGCTTCTAGAAAAATACAATCTGCAGCAAGTTTCTTAGTCAGCATTCACCTATTTGTGGCTGGGAAATAATGCTGCTTTGCCATTTGAGACGATGAGGGGAAAGGCAGCAGCAGCCAGGAGACATTTGCTGTGTGCTGCTGACAGCTGTGTCATTGCATATCGTGTCCACAGGAGCACAGAGTGGGTCCAGGCCACCCACTAAATCCTCCTGTCACATCTGATTCTTGTTAGGAATGTGCCTCCCCAGATGTTTAATAGGAAGGGGATTTCTGTGTTGAAGGGCTGTGTGTCTGGGAAGTGAAGCTGGGTGTCGAGCTGTGGTCTGTGGTTAGAAGGGATTAGAGTCATTAATAAACTGAAGACAGGAGTCTCATCTAAACACATGCATCATTAGAGCAGCCAGTCATTCACAGCCATAAGCTCGACTAAAAGGCTAAGAACTGTTAATATATTTTAAAATATTTCATTTAACATTTCATAAATTTCTGATAGAATTCAGGAAGTTTGGCCCATGGCACAGGTAGGTGATTAAATACTGTTTGAAAGCTTAATCAGCCCTAGGCTTTAAACTTGGAAAATGAAGATTTAGTCAACACAGTCCAGGGAATCTAGAATGATCAGGGGCAGAATTATCTCCTAAAGCCATTTTAGGGGATGCCTTTTCTTGGGAGGGCTGGGGAAGGATGGTCATATATGGAACAGGAGTCTCCTTTTTAGGAGCCGCAGACAGAATCCAGCAGAGTGTTAGTCTGCAACTGAATCCCAGTCATATTCCAAAAGAGCAATCTCAGCTACTCTGAAGTCAGAAAACGAGGGAAAATTCCAGCGTTTCAATGTAGTTTAAAATATGGGGGATAAATTTTCATGGTTTTTGTATAATTCATTTAAGATGCATCAATATCACATCTTGACTATGTAAGTGTACCTGGATACTGAGCTAAAAGGAAAGATTCTCTCCCATCAACAGTAAAATTCTGACTTAAATATTCTAAACAGAAAAACAGATTTATCAACATGAAGAAATAGTGGTATACTTCAAGAGACTATTAAAAATACTAAAAAAAAAACCCCAATTTCACTATTGGGCAAACATTATAAATTTAAATTCTTTCCAATTTAAACATAGACCTTTGGTAAATGGAGATCTCCCTGTATCACTGAAGCAAGTTGTATTTTCAGATCTGGACTTAACAGGGGTTTTCCAAGCCCTGCTATAGGACAAAAATGTGCAGAAAAGATAAAAACTACTTGATGGAATAGAGAAATAGTAAAAGTTCATTTCTCCACTAGATGGCTTCATTCCCATGAAGATAATTGAAATAAAATTCATCAACATCATTTCCCATGTTAACAGTCACAAGAAAATGAAAGATTTGATTGTCTGTTTGTATGAAACTGATTGTTAACTATATATTTGCCACTGAAAGAAGTATTTTAGAAGATATATCTGATATAGTTTCCTTACCTCTTGGTTCAGGAAACAGTAGAGAACTGCCACAATAAACCCCTGAAGAAAGACCAGAAGAAAAAGTTTTGTGGTTTAACACAGCTTGAAAAAGCCACTTGCATTATCTGACTTCATGGTGGTGCTGTGAATCAGTGACTATCACCATAGGTAGGAGGATTGCTAGAAATTGGAAGATAATTTATGGACCTCCAATAAAGCTGAACAGCCAGATAATCACCTTGGTGGTGGCATTTCACCAAAAGCAGAGACATGCTATGAATTCACAAATGTAACTGATGGTTATGGAAATGTGGTCCAGTCTCCAGCCCAACACACTGAGAGCTGATTCTTTATGCACTCTAAAGAATGTAAAACAGAGACTTCAGAAGGAGATCCATGGATGGAGCTCACACAGCTTTCCAGTCAAATCCTGTGTCTTTGAAGAGTATCAGATGAGATCAAATTCTGGCCTGTTGAATATGTTTGTTAAGATTCTGAACTGAGCTAAACCCAGGACAATCCTAGGAGGTCAAAGGACCTACATGACCAGATCCTGGCTCAACACCTCAACCTTTAATTCTATTAATTTATTCATTAAACTGTTCATTGACTCAGTGAAGGTTCCCTCCCTGTGCAGAGGGTCAGGATTAATGGGCAGGATTGACACAACGGATTCAATCCTCAAGAGGAATAAACCAGCACAACCCATGGGTTGTTGGTGATGCTCCCTGGCAGGTGATCCCATGGAACCATCCAGGGAAAGATCTGTTCCCTGGGGAGCTTTGGTGGCATTCCCACAGCTGCTTCTTGTGGAGGGAGAAGGGGAGGGAGAAGGGAAGGGAAGGGAAGGGAAGGGAAGGGAAGGGATATCGGGTCCTGCCCAGCTCATAATTCAGGGAGCAAAACCACTTGGAGGGGACATCAGAGCAAGAGCTTTTCTTGTTGGCATCAAGCTCCTCAAGATGTCCATGCCCTGGGTGCCAAGCCAGAGCAGTGGGGCATCAACCCAATATTTGCAGGAAGGAAAGGGATGTGGAATTCCTTGGGAGAGCAGCCTGTGTGGGGCTGATACACACACAAAACACTCTTTGTGTTTTATTGTCAATTTATTCTTTGACAAAGGATTAGCAAGGGGGCAGGACCTACAAATTTGATTGCCTCTGGATGATTTAAATCAGCCCAAGTCAGCTTGATCTTGTTAGTGAAGGCAGGTGGACAAGTATTGGTAGCAAAGGAGATTTTTCATGCTTGACTTTGGCCCACCATCACATTTACACACCTATCTGAAATCCTGGTCTTGTATTCACAAAATCAGCAAAAATCTTTACTCCAGCCTGCATCCAGGCAGGATTTGTCACCTCTTCAGATATTTTAACTCAGCAAAGAACCAGAAATTTTGTGAGCAGGTCTGGTTTCAGGATCCAAGGATCTTTTTGTGTGCAATACTTCTCCTCATGAGGACAAAAGGCTAAAATAGAAAAACTACTAAGAAGGAACCAAAGGATCTGTGGCAATTTTACCTGAAAAGATCCAATGCAGAGCTCTAAATAAAGCCGAACCCCCAGGCTGGTATATTCTGGGAGGAAGTTGAAGACAATGTAATGGGTTCCAAATAATGGAATTAGAAGCAGAGTGGACCTTGAGAGACGTCTAGCAAAGGACATGAGAAGAAGAAAGTTAATACTATTTACAGACAAAAGCACTCAGTGTACCACAGTAGTGAACAGAAGTTAAAAAGAAGTTAATCTAGATAAAAACATATATATAAAATAGAAATAAATGTTTAGGCTTCCTTTACAGTTCTCATACAGAGAAAGGCAGCTATAGAGGGTATTTTTTCCTGTCCTAAATAAGAGATCTAATTCAGATTCAATTAATGGTTTTCTTATCTCTTGATTTTAATTGGAAGGCAGACAGCTGAGCTGATCTGAATGCATCCCATTGGCCAATATTAGGTGAACTGAGTCTCACCTTTTAACTAATTTCCTTTGGAATTGGATAAGGTTGGGAATCTCTAAAATTTAGTACCAATTAAACTGAGCCTGTCTGTGACACTGAGCAAGTGCTTCTCTGTTTAGAAAAGATTACATCATTTTTTATTATCAAAATAATTGATTTTTAAAAATTATTCCATACACTACCTGTACTGAGAAGAGTTATTGAAGTTGATTTGTCTAGGGTCTAGTTTTTTCAGCAAAATTCTGATGATGTTGATGAATAGGACAAAATTGACCTGTTCACAATATTTGAGAAGTGGGAGAGAGGAAGAAGAAATGGTTAATTTCTGATGTAAAACTTTGCAGTGAAAATCTGGTTTGTTTGATTTTTTAAAAAAATTTCAGTTATGACATAATTTGTTCTGTTTCAATGTAAAATCATTAATCCTGTTGGCAGCATTCAAGTATTTAAATAAGTTGCATTCCTGCTTGAAGAAATGGCTGAAGATGAAAACTTGTGAATTTCACTTTGTTCAGCAAAATATTTTTGTCAATAGCTTGTGTGGCTCTCTTTTACCTTTTGTAGCTCATACCAGCTGGATTCTCCCTAGAGGTGAATATTGTATTAAATTCTGCCTGATCTGCTGATCTCTACAGTCTTTATTAGTGGAATTTATCTGCCTGAATACCTCTACAATGAGATATTTCCATCAGAGCTGATCACCCTTTTCTGCCCTTGCAGTCAGTGGAGAACCAGCCAGGACACTCAACAGAGCCTCAGGTGGGGTTGGAGACAAATCACCTCATCCCAAGGTAGACATTTATTTTCAACCAGGTGAAGCACTTGCCAAAAGTGCCTATTCCCTTTTTTGGCTCTGAAGGAGCCTCTGAGGAGCATTAGCTCAGCTTCAAAGTAATTAAACTCAATCCTAACTTGGAAGTCCAATCTTCTACAATTGCAATTTGGCACAGATTTATCCAGAGTCTGTGGGGCTGCTCAGTTTTCCACAATCAGAGTGACTGTGATCAGAGGGATCTCCCTGTGCATTTTTGTGTGTCTGCACACAGCAGCTCTTCCTTGGGGGACCCTGAATTTTGCTGAAGAATGCCCTCGTTTAACCAGAAAGTCCAACCTCATTCTATCCATTAGTGATGCTCTATGTACATGCCAGCAGAAGAAATAATGCAGGTAGAAGGAAATGAAATATTTTATTGAAACACAACAAGCTCCGACCAGAATTCAACTTGAGATTCCTTACTCACGTTGTTTGTGTGTATCTTTAAGGTCCCTTCCAACCCAACACATTCTGTGATTCCATATGCCTCATTTGCATGCATCTGTCCTCCAATTAAATTAAGGTTTTAATGGCTGGCCTTAAGGTCATGCATTAACTGGCTTTCTCAAACACTGCTTGGGTTTAACGACTTGTGGGAGTAATCAACTATGATGATCATTTAAAGCTCATCAGTTTATTCAATAAATGCCAGGCTCAAGAGCTGTTATCACTGTTATCAGCTCTGAACAGAAGCCTATTGCCCTTGAAAGTTTTGTATCAAAAATTTATGGCTGATTCTGAGCTCTTGTGCTAAAATTTTTTGTTCAAATATTTTAAGGAGGCTTTAGTCCACTCACTTGTTATTAATTACAACTAAACCGACAATTCTGTGAAAGTTTTCATTTGTTTGAAAGACAAACATTTTAGTTTGCATTGGACACAGGCAATTAACAGTAGAAATTCACCATTCCTCTTCCTACAACTCAGCAAACAGCAACACAACTTTAATTCAAAAGTCTGTTTTTCTTCTAATTAGTAGCAGCAAACTCAGAAGAACCTACCCCCACAGAAATTATAATTGGTCCTTTGATTAGCCACCAGTAAGGAGAGCCTTGATTAATATCCCAGCATCTGTGAACATGACAGTAAATTTAGAAAAAGACAAGTATGTAATCACTGCAATCAATTAAAAATATAACGCAAGGATCTAGAACAATGTAAGAAACAATGACTTACGCTGTGTCTTCAAAGTAGAATTTTGCCAATATCCATATAAGGGTGAAAAGTGTTGGAAAACCTGTCAGACATTTAAACAAAAGTTAGAATTAATCCAAGCCATGTCTGCTGAAACTCTGCTGCAATGATACAGATCACTCATTTTTGAGATCTGGAATTACCCTTTGGGGTCATTTCCTGTAAAATGAATTGTTTTTACACTCAGTCTCTAAAACACCAAAAGTGATTCAGTTTGCTGAGCTGTCAGGTCTACCTTAACCTTTGGTGACAACAGGCATGGATTTCCCTCCCTCAACTAACCAGAAAATTCCTCTGGGTAAGTGCATTCACCTGCCAGAGAGGAGTTCTCTGCTTTTTCCTTTACACAGCAACACTCTGTGGGCACCCACTTGGTTTCAGATTTCTAAGCCTGAACAATTCCATTTATTCCAGACAATAACAAATTCAGGGAGAAGGTGCTGCTGTTTCACTGCCTGTCCTGTTATTTAGTGGACAAAACTTCTTTATTCATACAATAAAAAATATGGGCTGTAGAAATATCAGGACTACAAAAATTCCTGGTTAGGAGAAAATTCCTTTTCCCAGACTGTGCACAAACAGGAGTTAAGCACATCTAATTTTGGTGTTTATGATAACTCCTTAGTGGCAGCCGTGTTTTCAGTGGGGTGAAGAAGGTTAAGACTGGATCTCTCTCCATGCATTCTCAAATGTGCCTAATTCTCCACCCCTTTCACAGGGGTTTTATTGCCAATAAAAAACTTGATTGTGTCTCATTAGTACACACATAAAAATAAAATGGAAGCAACCTCCAGGTTAGGGACTTTAGTGAGATCAGTTGGGTTCCACATGTAGTGTTTTCAATAGGAATGGATCATGGAATCACAGAATCATGGAATCACAGAGTCATGGAATCATGGAATCATAGTCAGAACTGCTTGGGTTGGATGGCACCTTAAAGACCACCTGTTTCCAACCCACAGGGACACCTTCCACTGTCCTAAGTTGCTCAGATCCCCATCCAACCTTGCCTTGGACACTTCCAGAGATGGGCAGTCCACAGCCTCCCTGGGCAACCTCACCACGCCAACAGTAAAGAATTTCTTCCATGTCCCATCACTCCATGACTTTGGAAAAGTCCCTCTCCAGCTTTCCTGTACCCCTGGAAGTTGCTCTGTGGTCTCTGTGAAGCCTTATCTTCTCTGGGCTGAGAGAAGATAAGGCTTCACATCTTGCCTTTTACCAACATCCTGTAAAATCCGTACCTACCCCAGCCAAAGAGAACCAGCCACCAAAAATATCTTCTTCCATGAGAAAGGGATGAGAGCAGCAGGCAGTTTAGGTAAAGAGCCTCCACCAGCAGCCACATGAAATTGGTCATCATGAAGTAGTGGCAGAAAACCACAGAGATCTTGCATTCAGTCTAGGGAATAGCAAAGTTGTAGTTTAGGCATTGCTTGGGCATACATCTGTTTGGTATGAGCATGGAGTAGACATCTGTAATTCTGGCTGAGTTCTACCAAGAACAAGATCTCACTGTTAACTGATGTTTAAATTGAGAGCTTCAAATATAAAATGGATTTCTGAACAGTAAAGCTTTAACCATCATAACACTTTGGAATCTCCACTACATTTTGCTTTTTATCTTGTTTTATAAATGTCACTTGGGCTCCCGAGTGTGTGATTTCCCTCACAAATGCACTGCCTTGAGTGTACCTTCAGTGCCAAATGCTCCTTGGGCAAAGGTCCAAGGACCCATTTTTCTCCTTATGCTCAGCTTTAAAATTTTGCGTGGCTGTGAGAAATGCAGAAGAACCATCCCATAAACCTCTGTTTGAAAACCATTGCCACGTTGCCAAGATCTGGGGCTGGATGAAAGCTGAGTTGACTGCCCGGTACCTTGAGTGCTTTGTGGTTTACAGATCAGAGCTTCCAGCCAGAACATGGAATCCAGCATTTCCAGAAGAATAAGCTTTTAAAGTTGTTCTTTGCTGTACTCAGAGATCTTCAATTTCAGGCTTCAGGTTATAGAAATATAACAGTGTAACAATACTACTTTGTTGCTCTGTGAAAGTCTAAATTTCATTTAGAGTACTGCAACATCACAAATTGATGCTTTAAGAATATAGAAGGGCATAATGTACACGTTTATGGAAGTAAAATATACTGAATAAAAGAATTAAATAATTTTCATTGCCAGGTAAGGACAAAAAAAAAACCAGTAAGTAGAAAAAAGAGTCATGAAAAGTGAAAGCATATATGAATGGTATGTAAAAACCTCAAACACCACAATACCCTGCTTTCCATGTGCTTACTGTAGAGAAGCTGCAATGATCAATGCCTTCCTCCTGGAAAAGGACAGCATCCTTAATGAAAATGGCAATGGCCTTTAAGATAAATGTAAAAAAGAGCTGCACATGGATATAATTCCTGGGACAGCGAAGCCTCCTGGAAGGAAAGAAGAGAGGTCCCGCTGAAGTAATTAACTGAATTGTGCTGGCAGTAATTAAAATAAGCAATAAGCCCTTGTTCCATCTCAGGTACTTCCAGACACATTTAGGAAGAATGCTTTGATCCACTGAGCTCTTTCAGAGAGAGACAGAAACTTCCTCATGTGAAGCAATTCAGCCACAATCTACATCTTAATCTCTCTCCTTGTTATCCAGAATTTTAGGGGGTTTTTTCCTTACTTTGCCAAAGTCACTTTGATGAATTAAGTGAAAGCACAGAAGAGCTTTAAAACAATTTGGCACATCTACTTTAAATTCAATTTATACATCTACCCTTAATTCCCAGTTAAATAAGGTTAAATTTTGACTGTTATTAAATACAGATTTTTGAGGGTGTTATTCAGCTTCAGTTTTGTTTTCATTGAAAGTTCCACTAAAAGCTGAATTCCATCCAGACCCAGTAATCTGAGGGTCACCTAATCTGAAAGTTCACCTGGAGTGTGCAGAATTTTATTGCTGACCTCAAATGCCAACCCCATTGTTAACTATGACTTTTTCCTCCCTATTACTATGTCTCCTTATGTCCATTGTTTCTTTCTTTCCCCTCATTTGGGTTGGTTTGTTTTCCTGAGGTCAGAGTGGATGTCAATAAACATATCTGGTGGCTTCCAGACATAAACTAGGAACCAGCAGAGGTCAAGAAACTTTCCCTAGAGAACCCTGATTCTCGAAGCATAATAATAAATAAAACTCCTGCCTTTTTTTTTTTTTGCTTTTTTTTTTGTCTCTCAGAAATGCCAGAAATAAACAAAAGTAAATAAAATAAATCCCACATGGTGGCAAACATTAAATCTATATTAAATGATATAATACTTTAAATACTCTAGATTAGACCTGAAAATACCTAATTAATGGATAACTCAGTAAGAGAGAATTCTTACCAAATGTGACCAGATTCTGAGACTAACTTTTAAACGTATCTTTAGTGGTAAATTTTTCAATAGTAATCTATCCAGTGACATGGGAACATCGATTCAGAATCAAGTCCTTTGTGATATTTTTATTAATAAATTTTCTGAAGCCATAACAGACAGGCCCACACAGTTTATGAAAAAAATCTTCATTCCAGCCTAAAGCAATTAAATTTTTCTATTGGTTCTCCAGGATCAAAATGAGTTGCTGAGTTTGCCAATAGACAGCCATGATTTATTTCTCAGCTCTGAATCTTCTTATTCCTGACTTTCTCTGATCACTTTTAATTTCCAGCTTCAGCTTCATATTTTTAAACCATATTTTTATTCACCTGAATTTCTATCTGTATTATTTTGTTATGTCTAATGTTGTCTTCTTCAGTCTGAGAAATTAAGAACAGGTAAAAGAATCGAGGTTAGAGGACACCTTTACCTGAATGCAACAAGAACTGTCACAGCAATGATGAGGGAGGTGACAGACACGCTGTATCCCACGGTGTAGATGATCTTTATAGTAGAAAAGTAGGATTGCTATAAAAGAAGAGAATGATTTGTCACACAAGTTGCTGTTGAAGGACAGCTTTTTTACTGATTCTGTCAGTTTTGCTTTGTTTGGTTCTTCCACTCTGTTGACATCCCTGAGTGGATTCTTTTTCCCCCACTTTGAATCCCACAGCAAAATTCAACTCAATTCTCTCATTATGTTTTTTTTGTGAAGTTCCATTCCGTGGTTGTGTGGATACAGCCCAACCTGATGCTGAAACCTGTGTTGATCAGGGTGGTTGGAAGCTCATTCATTAAAACATAAAAAGCCACACCAGTCCTTCACAAAGGCATTGCTAAAAATGTTATGCAATTTTTATAAATGCTGTATTTTATACCACTCTTTCTCCCCAGCAGTAGCAGGAAAATCCTGCTGGCAGAATGAATTCTGTCAACCTTTCTCTATTTTTCTCCACTTTTCTACTCTCTGCTTCCCTACTTTCAATTTTGCTGTCTATTCTTCCTTTCATTTTTTATTGTGTTGAGGTGGGTTGTTTTTTTCTGGTGCTGCTTTTTTTCTTCTGTTTTTCTGGCTGCCAAACCCAACTGTTGCTCAGTTGGAGTGTCAGTCAAAATCCATTTCAATTTAAGTGGCTCCTCTATCAGACACGATCCCTGTGTGAGGATAAGTTGACTTCAACTGTAACAGATGAAAGCAGAAAACAGAACAAATAAGCTCTTGGCTGCAAATCTAACTCCAGGTTTACATGGTCTTGTCTCCTGGGTCCCATTTCAATATTTTTATAACCTAAAATCCACACAGCTGTGCAGTGCATTCCTGCAGTTCACTTGGGGAAGGGGAGATGCTCGCTTTTAGCCTCAAGTGGAACTTTAGGCATTATGAGGCTGACATTGAGAAGGGTTTATTTAATTTATTTAGGTGCTTAATAATTATCTGCCTAAATATGAGTCTGTAGCAGAACAAGAAGAACTTGGCCTGGTTTTTCCTGTTATTCTCATTCTTTTTGTTTTATAGTCAATGAAGGAAAACACTCTCAGAAGACAATTAAAGTCTTTGGAAAATGAGACCTTCTTGATTTCTATGACCAACAGAAAAGATCATTACACCTGCCTTAACAAAAGCAGGTCACGGAATCATAAATCCTTGACTGGTTTGGGCTGGAAGGGACCTTAAATAACATCTATTTCCAACCCCTGAATTAGCAGAGTGAATCCTTTGGTGCTGAGCACCCTACATCCATGTATCCAGATTCTTGACTATCCATAGCCTAATTCCATGGACTGAACTTTTTTTCTGGTCAGAGCACAGTAGTTGCATCCTGAATTTGCCTTCCCTTTTAGATTTATCCCCAAGAAGCCAGATGATCCTTTCTGAGAGCATCTCTCAGTGTGAATGAAGTCAGTGGGATAGCCAAGAGATATCCCTGGAAAACACCCACTGGACCAAAGCACTAATACTGATCCATGGTGCAGCAATTAGCTCTGACTTTCACAGTATTTTTTGAGTCTTTGAAGTTAAATGGGCTGAAAATCAGGCATAGTGGGGTGGTTTTTTTGTGTAGTGGATAAACTGTGAGTTGTATACAATTACTCAAATCCCTGGCTATGCACAAATCCAGCCAGGGCTTACAGAAGAACCTCAGAGCTCCAAAGCTTGCCAAGAAGCCTGGATGCACCACACTGTGAGAAACAGCAAAGCTGTGCTGGGTTGACCAGATGTGTAAAACACAGAAAATCATCAACTCTTTAAGTGGATAACCCTACAGCTGAGGAGTTTCTTCTAGGTAAAATAATAGATCATCACAGAATGGGTTGGAAGGGACCTTAAAGCACATCCAGTGCCACCCCTTGCCATGGGCAGGGACACCTTCCACTATCCCAGGGTGCTCCAATCCCTGTCCAACCCACTCCAACTTCCTGGAATAGGGCAGGCACAGCTTCTCTGGCCAACCTGTGAAAAATCTCCCCATGGTGATATGAAACATGTTTTTATCCTTATTAATTAGGGGTCAAGGACTATATTGCTCCTGTGCATGTAACCTCAAGATATCACCAACACTGAAAATCTGGCTGAAGAAATACTTCAAATACTGATCTGCATTACAGAGATTAAAGATTTTTTTGAGATGTTTTTTCATTGTTGAATTAGATATTCCATGCAGGATGAGACACCCAAAACCCCTCTTGTCCTCAGATATTGCTGAATTTAGAACAGAGGTCTTACAACAGCACATTTGCTCTACAGAGGCTGTGGTAGTACAAATTCATCTTGCTGAGTGATGTTACTGAAATGTCTTAATATGCATTTTATGAACATTTTGTGATACGTCTCTGTCTGTTGCACCCATGAATTTGTATATGGCTTTATTATTGTTACACCTGATTAATAAAACATTATTAGTTATTTTCCAAAATAGGTTGCCAGAGTAAAAATTGGAATTATATTCCATACTCTAGAAAGAAATTTCAGTGTATTCTGAGTTTCCCTCTGCAGTGACCTTCAGGAATAGAAAGGAATCCTATAACACACATATAACTCACAGATATTATAACTCACATATATTTATGCAATTAAACTTACTTCTTCAAGAGGAATCTCATCTTCTACAGGACAGGCCACATGGTAGGGAGGGAATGGGTCAGACCAGCCTTTTTTTGTGCAGTTTCTCTTTATCATCCCAGCTGAAACAGAAGTATTTAATTTTCTCAATGAAGCGCCTGATAATATGGAGAATGAAAACCAGGGGAAGACCTCTGGCTGGTACAAGGTTGTACCAGGAGGAGAGGATCATTAGCACCTCAAAGAGCTGGTAGCACAATTTTTCTGTGTATGTTCAGGTCATCACATAAAAAACTTTGCATTTTATTTATAGACAAGCAACGGGAAGAAGGGATAGAACCAAGGTGATGGGGTGGAGGTGAGGAGGACTAAAGGAAGAATTATATCAAGCACATTGGAGAAGACTGGGAAGCACTGCTCCATGAATTTCTGCTCTGCACAGCACTCATATCCCTTCCCATTCCCACCTCCCCTGGGGTTCACTCTTCCCTAGCAGATCAGAAGCTGGGATAAGCAGCCCCTTCCATGAGGACAGCACACTTCCATAAGAAAGATTTATGAGTCAGATGAAGGATAAGTCCGAGAATCCCAGGGCAGGAAATGAATCTGCACAGATGAAAGGGATTTTCCTTATCCCTCGTTTATAACGAGCATGTGTTGGGTGAGGCAGAGGTTGGGCTTTGCAGTTTCTTTTTCTTGTGGGACTGCCAAATCCAGGTCTTTCCTGGAAGGTGCTTTGCTCCTTGTGGGCTCACAGTTTGTTCCTGGCCGTGCTCACCCAGAGAGGGAGCAGGCTCAAAGGCATTCGTTTGCAGTTTTGCAACACATGGGCTGCTCCGAGGCCTGAATTCTGATTTGTGTCTCCAACCTTGGTCTTAAAGAACAGTCATGTTGTTCATTCCTCTGCCTTTCATTTCACCCCACACGAATCACAGCATATATCTCAAGAAACCCCAAGCCTAAGTTCTGACCTAGACAGCCTCCAGATGAGCTTTGTAGGAAACTCATGCAACAAACTGACCCCAAAACACATGAAAACCAATAGAATGACTCCTTTTATTTCAGTATATTTTTGGTCCAGGGTCTCATCAGAGGCTGTGGAAATCAAATCCAGTGATGGATAATCCTTAAAATATGAGAAGAGCTACTAAGGTCCCTCAGAACCTACTAAAATCCTTGCAGTACTTCTCTGATCCAACTCATGGGAACATGAAAGGTTCTGTCTTCACCCTCCCTTTTTAGAACTGCCCTGGCCAGAAATGCAACAGGAGTACAACCGTGGTAGGACATCACCTGGCTCCTTCATGAAGTGAAAGAGGATGTTTGGACATGGTAAGGCAAGAGTCTCTCCAGCATCTGCCTCTGGCCAGCACAGCAATTTGTCCCAAGTTCTCTTGCAACCTCAGACAGAAAGCGAAATATATTTTTAAGCGTGGTTATATTTGAGCAAAATGAAACCCCAAACCTTTTTAAACTTTGCCACTCCACCCCTTCCATATCTTATAAAAATAGTTTAGCCACAGTTTTTATTCTATTGTGAGAAATAAACACCCCCAGAGTGCTATTTAATCTGCTTTAGTTAGACCCCTGTGTTAGACTGAGGTGAGTTTTCAGAAATGAAGCAATAAATGAAGAGTCATGCTGGAAGAAAGATCAGATCACTGTAATTGTTCAGGGGTAGCCCTATTTTTAAAGATCAACACCCCCTCACAAACAAGCTAGCATGATGCCACGGAATTGGACAAGGGCACAAGGATTGACTCTGATAAATTGGCTGTCCCTATTTGAATGTGAAAGACTATGGAAAAAAGAAGAGAATTGGAAGGAATGGGAGTAGATGGAAGAAGAGCTGACAATACAACAGCATGTGGGACCATAAACAAAACCCCTCCTGTGCTCTGGCAGCCTGGCTGTGTCCTCACACTGACAGTGGGTCCCTTCCCTCTCCCTCCCTCCATCCCTCACCCATGGATGGATACCTGGGGATGTTGCATTTCCACGCTCTTGTGGGGCCTCCAGACACTCAGCCTCCTTCTTCTTCAGCTCTACCATCAGATCACATTCTGGGTGGACATTCCCAGCAACCTACAAGCAGAAGAGTTTTGAGGGATTGGTAAGAAGGGCTTGGGTGGGATGTCATCAGGAATTAAGCCCAGACTTACTTTTGCAGCTAACAGGGCTGGTTTAAGAACATAAAACTCAAGGTTTGCATCCAAAGGCTGCCACTGTCTCTACACAAGCTGGTCGTTACAGCTCTATAGTGGAAAGTTTTAAATTCCTCTGGCTACATTCATAATAAAAAATCTGTTTGCTGGGGCCTGAGTTTGAGTGCAGGACTCATTGAAACCCAGCTTGAGCTACACCCTGTTAAATCTGGGCCCATAAAAAGATGAGGCTCCTTTTCTCAGCAGTGAAGGGCTCAGCACTGCAGGAAATGCTGCAGATCCTGTGCACAGACAAGCCCCTGCCAACCTCCAAAGAAACATCATCTTGAAATCACAGACAATTACTGCAAAACTGTCTCCTGAAAGAGGTCTTCACTCCAAAAGGAGTGAATCTGTTCTCTCTCTCCTGCCATCTGCCTTTCTTTACACAGGGTGGGAGGCAAAACTGATTTCTTTGGAGAAAAAAAAAGCATTCTGCACCAAAGCATTTGTTGGTTTGCCATGATGCTGTACAGAAGAAAAGTGACACCCTGGGTTTTAATAGCAGGAAACATTCAGTTATTTGGTCCTCATTTAGACTTATACAGGCACCACCAGAGGATCTGAAGGCATCCAGAGAGCTTTGGGCAGCAAAGGACAAAGTCTGCCCAGGCTGTTACACACAGACTGCTGAGGATGCACCCCCTGGGCAGGAGTGCACAGGGCTGCTTCACACAAAGAAAACAAAATGTGCCTTGTCTTGCCACACATGCTGTCCCCAGCCCCAGAAGATCAGTTGTCATCAGAGACACTCTGACTTTTAGCTCTACGCCACTGGTAGAGCTGGTGTGCCCTTCGTGTTTGATTATAGATATAAAAACACAGAGACAAAACAGCAACTGAACCCAGGATGAGACTTGCATGGTGAACAGGTGGCTGGCATATGGCTCAGCTTTCTTCCACCCAGAGAAGATTAATATTCAGGGAATTTGGAAAATAACTCTCTGGCTTTCAGTTCATTCAGAGGGCAGATTGTATCCATCCCAATAAGCTGGTGTTTCCCCTCCATGTTAATGTCCCATGTCTCATGTTGGCCTGCAGAGCATTTGAAATGCATATTGACCGAAAATCTGAGGCTCTCAGGCTGCTGGAGAGCTCTGGATTAATTACACAGCATTTGTTTTTCTGAGGTTTGGTCCCTGGTGGTCAAAAATGCAATATCTCCACATGTATGCCCCGCAAGATCATCTGCTTCCCATTTACTGCACTTTTAGGAGGATGTGGTTTTCCTGCCAAATTTGCAGACAGCAGTGCCATGGATCAGTTTGAGGCAGCAGTGAAAAGCAGGGCTCCTTCTTGAGGCTGACTGCAGTTTGGTGTGTGTGAGAGGAGGGTAACAGTGGATGGATGGAACAGAACACAGACATTGCCCTGCCTGAAGAGCTGGAGATCTGATGTGTGGGATGCCCCAGGGTTGTCACCCAGACCAGTAAAATCAGCAGGTCTAGGGAGCCCCTCAATTCCTCTTCACTAAGAAATGCAATGTCAGGCGGGATTACAGAAAACTGACATCTGCCTTGAAAATCTTTGCTGTCTTGATGCCTCTTTTCATGCCAACAAATATTCTTTCCCCCTTGTAGTCACCCTGGACAATGAATGCAGGAAACCTCCCTAACCATGGAGTATTGCAAGAAGTAGCTTTATTAGTCAGTAGAAAAAACAGTCAAACCATTTACTGAAAATCTTTTTTACGACATTCTCTTGGTTCGGTGAACTGTGCCCAGAAAAGCCTCAGTAGGAGGAAATGCACCCATTTGCACTATTCTGGATTATTTCTCCTGGCAAAAAGCATTGTTAGGTTTTGCCTGTCAGAACTCTCTTTGCTCTCTGAAATGTTCATGGTAAGAGCAAAGCTTGTTTGGCTCATCCACCAGTCCAGGAAAGCTTTATTTTCCCCTTTTACTTTCTAAGTCTCCAGACTTGGGAGAACACTTTACCACATGCATCTCAAATAAAAAGATCAGGCTGATCGAGTACCAGGTATTTAAATTGTTGCCTCTTCCTTCAAGAAGAACTGACCTTAGCAGATGCTGTCACAGTTTCTGTGCAAGTCAGAACTAAACACTCACTGCTTGAGCAGACAGAGTGCCAGACCTGATATGACAGAAACTCAGGTAAAATAAATTAAAGAGATTTATTCCTCTCCCTGGCTGTGTTTTAGGTATATTTATCCCCCTAAAGCATTTACTACCCCCAGCAGACCCTCAGTTTAAGGAGATGAGAGTCAGACTCTTAAACATTCCAAACCTCTCCAGAAGCTGAGTTCAGCTCTTCCAGGGAAAACATATGAAGAAATTAAACCAACAACAAAAACAGAGGGCTGGTTTTCCACCATTTTATACTCAAGTAAGGGTTGTTTACCCATCCCCTAATAAGCAACACATGTTAGGAGATTTTTATCATACACTAACACATAAACTGGGTTTTGATCAGAGCACAATCATATAATAAGCAACCCAACTTTGTAAAAGAAAATTCTGTTTCTCTTGGGTAAATGAGACAGGTTCTTACAGAGACCTTCAGTCATATTTTTAACCATTAGCACTGAATCTTGATATTCTACTTAGTGGCAATCACATTTATCTACTCCTACTACAGGGAAGTGGGATTGTCACACAGGTGATACAAAGGAATTGTTGTTTCACATCAGTAAAAAATCTGTTCAGTCATTTCACAGTAGTTTATTTTTCTCAGTCCACAAAAAACCCAAGCTGTTGTGCCACCCCTCATGAAATGTTCCTTCAGAGAAGAGATTTCCAGGAAAGAAGAAAAAATAAAGGATAGAGAAGAGGCATCACAAAGAGAAGATGCTGAAAATGTGATTATTCTCAAAAGCAAAGATAATATCCTTCCCCCAGTTTGGACAAACCTTTCCTGGTATCGGTGTGATTCTGAATCTTGGTTTGCCAATCTCTGTCCAAAGTGAAATATTACCAAGACCTCTGGGCTTTTTAATGGCTTTGGATCTTTCTAAATCTGCCCTAAGTATCCCTGCTGGTCCCACTCCTCTGTTACCTGCAGCATCTCAGCTGTTCACACACCAAATAACATGAATGCTACCACCAAGGCAGATGAAATTGTAACGAAAAACCCCTGCATAATCTGAAATGAAAGAAAACTATTACAACTCAGCTGCTCTGGTGTTACAGTCCTCCTCCAGTTTCTTCTTCTTTGTGACTGTCTTTTAAAGCCCCCCCACACACACAAAACAAGGGTTTCTGCCAATTATGTGTTTCTCTTTACTGAGTGTGTCATAGGAAAGCAGAGAAATAAACTGATATAAAGATCCTACAACGTGGGTCCCTTCTGCTGCTGTTCACACTTTTCATTGCATCTTGCCTTGTTTAACTGGAATCCAGAGCAAATAGAGAGAAAAGAGACACATAAAAAATTAACCAAAAAAAAAAAAAAAAAGCTGTATCTGACGATCTGCTCCCACAAGGAAATGAACAATTATTGAAACACAATGAAGCTTTTTTTTTTCATGCAATTACTTACAAGCACTGCCAGGCTAAGGGTGTGCAGAGCACAGTGGTATAAAGAATAAGAGTTCATGTTCCAAAGCAAGAGCCAGACTTCACTTCTTCATCCTCTCTTAGCATCTTTCTCCTGCTTTTTGACTTCTCTTTCTCCTCTCAGGTGATGATTTGAAGCATTTATATTTTTGCAGAGAAGTGACGTAACAGGGATGTGAAGTGGGAGATAAATATTAACAATTCTCTGCGCTGTGTTTAAGCTTTTTTTTGACTTTGCTCAAAGACTGGACTGGATGAATTGAGTGATTGATGCCAAGATTATGGGAATTCCCTACCCTCCTGGCAAGATTCATTTCTTTCTTTCTTTCTTTTAACACAAAATACTTTCAGGAGGGATGGACAGCTCTAAATGTTGCTAGTCCCATATTAAATCAACACGATTGGCATAAGAGAAACCCTCCCCTAACAGTTATCGTCAGTTTTTCTAATGAAACATTTTTCTTAGCGTGGCTCCAGTGTATCTGGGTGTTTTTCTGGAATGACCACAGAGCTACACTTTAAAATGCAAAACCAAAGCCCCCTAACAGGCATGTGAACCCCAATTTTGTTGTGTGCCAGTTTGGCCTTTGATTTGGAGGCAAAATTCACATCAGATCCTTCCCAGTTTGCTTCAGACTTCTGGAAGTTCAGTGTCTAAATGTCAGTGAGTCAACTCCTTCAGTCAAAGTACAGAAACACTACACTCAGCTCATTCATCTCATCCTGAGCTTCAAGGCAGGCCAGGTGAATCCCACTCCAGAAATACCCATTCTCACTCAGAGCTAAAGGAGAATGTGTTACACTTGCTATCAATTTGTACCATCTTGAAGGGCTTCAAATTCCCCATCAACGTTAGACAAATATTGACACTGCAAGATCAGAGACACAAGAGATGAAATCCCTTTCAAATATTGTTGTCTGCTCTTCTATTCTCATCTCATGTCATTCCTTAAAATCAATTCTTAACCCAAGTTTACAACTTCACACAATGGTGAACCCTACAGCTCTGCTTTCATCTCTGGCATTGCTTTGTCCATCAGACCTGCTCATCTTACTTCAATTATTTCAAATATCTTCTGACTGCTCATCTACAGATTGTGAGAATGCTGAGAGCCTGCAAAGAAGCCTCCCACCTCCCAGAGTCACCACAGCTATGAGGAACTGAAGTTGTATCTACAGCTGGGAATATCTGTGGGGATGAAGCCTCCAGGGCTTGGATGTAGGTTGGGTCTGGGAGGGAACTGAGCATATCCAGTGCAAGAAAGTGGCATTGGAGAGCTGAAATTGGCAAGTTTTCCTGGCAGTGTATGCTTACGGGTTTATTTCCTTTCCCCCTAAAATCTTATACATTGTTTTAATTATGCAAGCTTTCAAAGGCTTGTCTAAAACAAAATTAGGTCTGTGCTCCTGTCACTTTTAGTCAGCTCGTTCCAGAGGATGAAGCTCTAGAAGGGTAAATGAACACTTGTAAATGTATTTATCATGGGCAAATCTCATAATTTTTCCTAAACTCATTTCAGAAGCTACAGAATCTCAAGAACTGCATGATTTCCCTGCAGAGCTGTGACATGGAAAAATTTCATCCTGTAATGTTAAATCTATCTTTTCAGTTGGTAAAGTTATGAAAAAAAATCTGGTAAGAGAAATTAAACCTACAAAGTTTTAATTCACCATCACACATACCTTCAAAATAATGTTTGGTGACAGGATTGAGTTCTTACCTGCATTTTCTTGGTTACCTTGTTTTCCCATTTGAGGAGAGTGTAAATATTCAGGTTGTCCTGAATTCAAAGTGCTTTCAGAGGTAAGACTACAACAGGGAGTTTTAGCTGTCTTATAAACATTTAATATTGTTATAACCCTTGAAAATCTTATAAAGCCATCACGACTGGTGCTGTCATCACAAGCTCATGCCAGAATTCAGACACATTGTCTCCCCTCCTTCCCAAAGAGATTGCAGATTTAAGAAAAAAATTTTGGCTGAGCATCCATCAGGTTTCCTGCACTGTATCAGTGCTTTAAGGTTAATAACCTTTAGGCTGTCCCACAAATTGTCTACTGATCATGCACCCCACAGCCATTCCCACTGCTGTTTCACAAAGAACCATAAACAGACCCTGTTTCAGAGGAGCAACATCTCCCATTCCACGGGGATGCACTTTTTTGGTCCATGTATTAGAAAAATAAGCTGCCTCTGAGTAAGCTTCTGGTGTCCACATCAGAATTTTCCATTTCAGCCACCACATCTGAACCATCCTGTGTGTTTATTCAGTGCTGCTGAAGTCATGCCTATAAAAACCACAGAAGGCATTGCCTGCCACTTTTCATCCTACCAGGGAACACAAAGACCAGTGTAAGATATCTCAAAAGGTTTTCATTTTTCAGACAGAGTGAATATTGGTATGAAGGGGTCTTATGCTGAAATCCACCATATAGGAACTCTGATCTCCATGAATCGTTTTGGAAAACCTGGCTTTTCTGTATTTTCAACTTTATTCTGCCACTCTGCAGTGCAGACATTCCATTAAAATGAGTTCCTTCCTTCTGTCGCTGTTGTGTGCAAATTTCCAGCTGTTTGTGGTTAAGGAGAAGGACACGTCTAAAAAGAAAATAATGGGCTTTTGGGTCTTTTTTTATTATTATTATTCCATTAAAATGCCTTTTTTTTTTTTTTTTACATTTAAACAAAAAAGTTTCCACAATAACCAACAGAACTTTGAGCTTCTTGGTTTCACCATAAAAGCACATCTGAAGGACCAGTTTTCCATGGGCACAAACTTCTCACTTCCTACCAGCCCTTGAATACCACCACCTCTGCAAGCCTGCTCCCACACTCCTCCTGAGCAGAGGCAGGCATGTAGTAGATCAGTAATTACTACATCTTCTCTCCACTCATCACCTCCACCATCAACACACTCTGTGTTCCAGCAGCTCCTCTGCCAAGTTTTCTAGGGGTGGCAGTTTGCCTTCAGGATGGCAGCGCTGCAGAGGAGACACTGGATATGCAGTGAGCTTTCCAAAGGTGAAAACCTGACATTTTCACAGCTCTCTCAAGGATTCTCTTGCAGCTTTTTGAGGAATGGTTTTAGTTTGTGTCGAAAGTTTGTGTAGTTTATGAGATACAGGCTGATTTCACAACAGCTTGTTGCTTCCTTCCAGCCCTGCCACCCCTGTTTCTTCACTCTTCTCCTTATACATGGAGCAGCATCCCAAAACTTATAGAAAACTCTAGAGTTTTTCTTCTGCCTCTTTTTCACCCTCTACAAGACCCCTCCACTGCCACATAATCACAGAATGGTTTGGCTTGGAGGGGACCTTAGAGATCACCAGGTTGCTCCAAGCCCCATCTAAGCCAGACTTCAATACTTCCAGGAATGAGTTTTCTACAATTTCTCTGGGGAAGCTCTTGTACTTACAAAGATATTTACATATAGATTAATCCACAGCTGAAATGTTCAAGGCCAGGTTAGACAGGGCTTAGAGCAACCTGGGATAGTGAAATGTGTCCCTGTGCAAGGCAGGGGGTGGAAATGGATGGTCTTTTAGGTTCCTTTCAATCAAATTCAGTCCATGATTCATTATTTTAGTTGTCATATGATGATGGAAAGATGGAGGAAACCTTAATACTCTAAATTACTGCTTCACAATTTAACTAAAAAAGGCATTAACAACTTATTTCATTGACACATAAACCCCATGGATCTTCCAAAGCTAAAAGCAAACAGTTTGAGTTAAATAGTTACAGCTTCTGAGATGACGTTGCCACAGCTTCTTATTTCCAAAGGAACATGCCCCAGAAAAGGTATTAGAATTCAACATTGAGGAAAAAAAGCTACAGGTGGTATTTTTCTTGAAGTCATTAATCCAACTAGCAGAGTCCAAAGTGAAAGTGGAGCCAGGAATTATTCTGTGGGCTACCAAGGTCACCCCCATGGGCGCAGACTGCCGTGGTGACATTTGTAACACTGGGGGTAAATCCACAGAGAAATAAAAGGAAATTTCAGCCTCTACTGTTCTCTTACAAAGCCATGACAGTTCTTTAATATTACTGAAATTTAGAGGGAAGCTGTGGGAGGGGAGGAGAGGGGGGAGGCTGGGCCTAAGTCATTTAACCATAGCTCCAAGAATAGGCAGTTTTGTTGTGCAGATGTGACAGATGAATGTTTCACTTCTGAGGAAAAAAGGGAATGTTTGAAACTTTACACAACCCAGAGCTTAAAGAAGCTTTATAAAAGAGGCCTTGAATTACCATTTTTAAGTTTAAAAATATGCATAGTGGTAATTAAGCAGTCAAATTAATTTTTCATTGCAGTGTAAGAGGTTGATCACTCTACTCATATCATGTATGAAATGAGCTGATGGATTTCAACTAAAGCTGTCCAAACAGTGTAAAATTTAGAGCTTTAACTCTTTATCAAGTGAAATTAAATCTGTTTAAGCATTTATACTCTGGGGGTTTGTACCAATGTGCTTGATTGATTTTATTTCCACTGGGATAATTTTCCAGTTTGGCAGCAAGGCTCCGGCACAGCCACTTGATCACGCAGTGCTCTAGCAATTCTTCTCCCTATCATTTCAACTTCTTTTGGGCTGCTTCCTCCCCGACACAGCTGTTTGTGGGCATTGCTGGGAACCAGAGCAGGGAGCTGATCCAGACTAGAAATAAACCTTTTATTTCCCCCAGCAGAACCAGTTCCCCTGGGCACCTCGTAAATGTGGGCAGTGGAAGAGAGAAGGCAGCCCCTGGTAGGGAGAGGGACCAGTTTTAGGAGAGGGCAGGTGCCCATCAGGTGATGTTTCCAGACACATGTATTTGTCATTTGAGTTCTGCATTTAACATTTCTCTTAAGGGGGTAAAGAAAAAACCAGAAGGTTTTGGATGCAGAAATATTGGAAGATGATTACCGTGTGGTCCAAAAATCTCAGACTCTTGGTTCTCTTTTAATTAGTTGTTCATAAAGACCTTGAAAGATCTGAAAATGGTCCTTAAATTCATAATTCATCATTATTTGCTACTCATCCTCAACCAGGGCCTTACATCAGAGAAGGAAAGTAATTCACTTTCTACATTAATAACTTCAGGATAAAATATGACAGAAACAGCTGAAAAAATCAACAGGCCTCCAAGAAAGCACCTGAGGGTTGAAATGGCTACACGAGGTGAGTAAATGATGTCAGTGATGTCACAATACCAGAGAAAGGGTAAAATTATTGGGTGTATAAATGAGGGAATTAATTATTTTTCTGCATAAAGTGATACTTATGATGGTAAGCACTCAAACTAGCAGAGCAACTTGACCCATCGAAGATGAAGCCTATTTAGGAAGTATTTTTCAAGAAAGATTTGGATCTGCTGGAAATAATCCAGAGACAAGCAGAGAGTTTGAGGAGAGGCCAGGAAAATGCAGAGTAAGGGGGAAGGTTGGAAGGAAAGCAATGGTTTTGCCAAAAGAGATGAAGGAGATACATCACAGAACCACAGGGTCATGGAATGGTTTGGGTTGGAAGGAACATTAAAGATCATCGAGTTCCAACCCCCTGCAGTGGCAGGGACACCTTCCACCACACCACAGTGACATGACACCTCCTGTATTATAAAAGACCTTTGGAAAGGAAACAGGAATAATTTTGCTGTGTCAGATCGGGCAAAAAAGACACTGGCTAAAGGTACAAGGGGAAAATTGTGGATCGGGTGTCTGGAAAAATCTTTGTCGGTAAAAATTGTTAAAACCATTAATAATTTAAGAGAAGAAAGTGTAGAATCTTCATCACTGGATGGGTATTCAAAAAGATCAGACAAATACCCATGGGAGTGATGACTGAGACTGCCTTGGGGCTGGACAGTGGCTTTTGGTTGATGTCCTGAAGTCTCTTCGAGCCACGTTCCTGTATTTTGTTGGATTTCCATCAGTCACAGAAGATCTGTCCTTGAAGTGCACTGCCAACAGAGTTGTCTTCAGGGGTGGGTAAAGTGAGTAGCCTTTGAAACAAAGGAGAATTTGAGAGGAGAAAACAGTTTATAAAGTGTCATATTTTCTCTTCCATCCAGGAATTCATTTCCTAGTCAAACTGGCAAGAAAAAAAGATTTAATTCTTCTACTTTCTTTATTTTTTTTTAAGAAGTTCAGAAACTAATGAGAGAAAAGACAATCTTTCTGCCCATTTCTTTTCTAGGAAAGAGATTGAAACTGTCACTACCTCTCATGTCTCTGAGGTGAACTTCAGAATGAGCTCCACAGTAAAAATTGTTCCATACCTTGTAAAATCACAAAACATTTTTACTGAAGGAATGCACAGGAATAAGATATAAAAGGGATATTATTTTTCTAAATTAATGGAACAATTCCTGGCAAAGAAAAAAGGTGTTAGTCAGTGGAAATAGGAATTTGTCATGCTTTCAGTAAGGAGAAAACCTATGTGTGCTTGATACACCATACAGAAAACCACATTTAGCACTAGAATATTAATAATATTAACAAAGAGACCCACTGAAGCAGTGATTAGGTGCCTTTATCTTTTCATTGAATAGGGTAGGAGTGAGGTTTTTTTTCCTAACTGTTCTCTAATAAACTGCTACTAACCTAACCAGGAACTAAGCAAAATTCACTCAGGAAGGAACATTTGTATTTAATTAAGCAGGTGGATAGCAATTTCATTACTTAAATTATAACCCTGTTCTTTTACAAAATTACATTTACTTCTTTCGAGCCATTGCACTGCCAAATTTTACTTTGGGAAGGGCACTGACTGTTCTTTTGATAATATCATTGGCCAAAGGTTAAGATAATCAGTAAATCCCTGAACATCCCAATCATGGGAGAGGTTGAGAAAAAGTGGACTGATGACAGACACCACTGAGACCTTTTTTTGGTCTTTTTTTCCACCTGACTAATGGCAAAACATGAGTACTCTGCATTCAAAAATGGAATTGATTAACCACGTGTCACTGTTCGTAGAACGGATGCGTAGAAAAACCACTGACTCCAGAAGGGTTTTTTGACAGAAGATCCACAACTTCACTAATTCTTTAGAGGGTTTTTATAACATAGATGGTGCACCAGTCAGGTGTCATAAACCCATTGGTTCTGAGGGCTAAACCCACCCCAAGGGGCAGAGCTGACATTCTGGCACGTGGCAGAAAATTGTTTACCTAACAGAAAAACTTCTATCTGAGAAAAATAGTTTGCAGCTGCAGAGAGTTTATAAAACAATAACATTGTTTAAGCTATTGTATATGAGAAAGAAAGAGTTCTTACAGAGCACTAAAAAGCTAAGATTTTCCTAGCTAAAGCTTTCTCAGCACCGACAACCACGGATGCTGGAGAAGCAGGACTTTGTGGTTCTGCTTCACTCCCAGTGCTGCCCATTAACAAATCCAATTCTTTTTAATGCAAGAACACAGGGTGCTGCTGTCCCATGATCTGAGGCAAGCAGCAGTGTGATGGGACCTATAAGGGATGGGCTGAATATCTTTCTTTTGGCAGTGACTTTTTTTTTTTTACTTTCCTAATGGAAAATGGTCCTTGTGGACTTCAATGTGCATCCAAACATCTGGGACGGGATTCAATTACCTGAACATCTGTGGCTGCTGATATTTGAGCTGTTCTGGTTCATCCTGCTTAGCTTCCAGATGGTCAGGAATAGCACAGGTGTTCCCTGAATCTATCAACAGGGGTGTCTTCAATAGTCTGGCATTTCTCAAATGTCCACAGCCATCATGTTAGGACAAGGACATTGAGTGCCTAGGTCAGAAATTTCTCCCATTGCATGCGTATGTTTAGATGCTAAAAAAAGGGGTCAACATTTCATTCTGGATCTTGTCCCGGACTCTACTGGGTCTGGCTGATGTGGAATTAATTTTCCTTAGAGCAGCTGAGCTGGGTGTTGGTGGCTAGGAGGGTGTTGGGGACACAAGAGCATTTTGGCTACTGCTGGGCATCAACCTGTTGAACTGAGTCCAGAGGAGGCACCAGGGTGATGAGAGGGATGGAGCAGCTCTGCTGGAAGGAGAGGCTGAGAGAATTGGGATTGGTCAGCCTGGAAAAGAGAAGCTTTGGGTGGACCTCATTGTGGCCTTTCAGTACCTGCAGGGAGCCTACAGGAAAGATGGAGAGAGCTTATTTACAAAACCATGACGTGACAGGACAAGGGGGAATGGCTTCAAACTGATAGAAGAAAGGTTTAGATTGGATTTTAGGAAAAAATTCTTCTCTGTGAGGGTGGTAAGTGACTAGAAAATGTTCCATATTCCAGGAATGCTGTGGCTGCCCTATTCCTGGAAGTGTCCAAGGCCAGGCTGGACAGGGTTTTGAGCAACCTGGGATAGTGGAAGGTGTCCCTGCCCATGGCAGGGGATTTGGAATTAGATGAATTTTAAGCTCTCTTTAACCCAAACCATTCTGTGAGTCTATGATTTTCTCAAAATTTCTCTCTCACCACTAGGCTGGGTTTGGGCAAGATCTTGGGAAAGGACACAGTCAGGACAACTGATCGAAACCTTACAGGATATTCTGGGATGGAAAGGACCCACAAGAATCATCAAGTCCAACCTTGAAAATAATGGAGATTGAATCCACAACCTTGGTGTTATTAGCACCTGGCCAGAGGGTTATTCCACACCACAGCACATGTGCTCAGCAATAAAAGTTAAGAGAAGGGGCTGGGAGGTGCATTTGTTGTCACAAGTTTTGTCTTCCAGAGCAGCCACCGAGCACACTGCAGCCCTACTTCCCAGGAAGTGTCTGGACAGCCCCTTCTGATACAAAGTAGAGAATAAATCTTGTGTTTTCCTTTGCTTTTGCATGAGGCCTTTGCTTTAATGAGCAGACTTTATCTTGATCTGTAAGATTTATTCATTTTATTTCCTTCCCTCCCTCCCTCCCTATCCTACTGAGGAGGGAAGTGATAGGGTGGGTGGCTTGGTGGAAACTTTGCATCCAGACAGGGTTGACCCATCACATTCATTTAGGAGTCCTTGTGACATGCTGCTTCTAGAAAAAATGGACAGAAGAAGGGTCAAAATTTGGGTGAGGTCAGTGACCAACCTCTTGCTCAGAGATCTTAATTTCTAGAGACTCAGTAATTGTCAGACATGTTCACACAGCACCCACCAGAATGGGAGCCCACACTGGCAGGAAAGCAAACCCAAAAGTGAAGTCAGTGACACCCAAGTGGTGATCAGGGTGTGAATTAGGAGTGGCACGAGATGAGTTAAGTCAGCTCTTCGCTCTTGGTGGCCGATGGGTCACAGATAAGCCCGTGCCTGTGGTTATCCTGCAGATGGTTTCACACTGTCACATTCTGGGCCAAAAAGTAAGGGTTCTGCTTGCACTGGTTACAGGAGTGATGAGGAAAGTAAGAAACATGTTATTATTTTGATTGCACAGTAGTAGCTGAGTAATTACACAATGTGGTGATTCAGGAATGACTAAAGAGAAAAGAAAACCGTAATTAACTCCCCTATCTTGCAACACAGACCCTTATTTGAGGAAATGACATAATAACATGCAAGTGCTCTCTCCTTACAAACCTAAGGGCCATAGAAATAGTTCTCAGCTCAGACAAATTGTTCACCATAGGGAAAAACTGGAATAAAAGCTTTTGAAGGAAAACAGCAAGAAGTATGCGCAAATGAATGTATAGATGTGTGCTTAAATGGTGAAACCCTGATGATTATGATTATGATTTTCAAGTTTGGGGGAAGAATAAATTCTGACTCTTTTCTAGCAAGTGACCAGATTCAATGTCTTTTCATGCACAGGTTTGAACTGCCTTTCTAGAAAGATCAGGCAATATTCTAATTTTGAAGACTGCATATTTCAAATCCTGGAACCATCTTCAGGGCTTACTAGAAAGACAAAAGATGAGATTAAATCAATAAACCAAGCTTCTGTTTTAGCCTTTCCAGCCTTTTCAGAGAGATCAGGATATCCCTGATTACCATATTTTAGCTGACTCTTGAGTATCTCCATAATTTAACAGGAGTTTACAAAGACTCAAGGTCTTTCTTTATGAGAAATTCTGGGGTTTTTTTTTCCACAAATTCTCCATTGTCCCACTCTTAAGCACTATCTTTAAAACTCAGAATTGAACACTGCTCTTTTTGCTTACTCCCCAAACTTCTGGTACCCTCCACGAGTTTGTATCTTCCTGAGCTAAAGCCCTGTGTAAGGATAAAAACCATCAGTACTTGCAGCAGAGAAGAAAGGAAGAGGCAGCTTCCAAATTTTAATATAATTTAATGATTTGATGATAAACAGAGAAGGGACAGCTCACCATGAGGTTTTTTTCCACTGCCATTTAGACTGAGGCATATCTGCACCTCCTTTCCTTACAAGGGGGTATCAGCTTATTCACCTTCCTGCAATGCAAACAGATTTTGGTGATTTACTGAAAAAAATACAAGATACATTCCCCACCTATCCCATTCCCCTGTATCCCATTATATTTGTCATATTTTGATTCCTGTTTTGGTGTATTTGGATAGTTTGGTTTCCTGTGATGAATAAATAGGTGGAAAAGCAAAATGTAGCAGTTGTTTTATTACACAATCCTTCATAGACACAGGGCATAACAAAAAGGGGGGAAAAAAGGAAACAAAACGTGAAACAAACAAGAAAAAAGCAGGTTTCAATTGTATTATCCATAATTATGAATACCAGTTATGCAAGACTCACTGCAGCTCCAATAACAGCAATAACTGTGTGTTTTAACCCTAATCTAACACTACAATGGAGATTTAATTCTGCAACAGATGGCTGTTCAACTACAAAAATCTTCACTGACAGTGATTCACATCCTCCCCTTGGCAACCAAATCCACTGCTTAGTTTTCCCTGTAGTTGTGAAGATATATTTTTTTTTTAGTTGTGATGTTTTCCCTAATATTTGATCTAATTCCTCCCTGCTGTCTTGTAAACCCATTTCTCCTGCTCGTAATGATGAGGAGGAATAACTGATGCTTGTCTCTTATGTAACATCTATTTTAGCCATCCTCAGTTAATCACGAATCTTCCTTTCCCTCTGGAATCACACTCCCAGTTCTTTAAGGTTTCTTCTGGATCTTACTCAGCTTCTCCATTCTTGCAGCTTTGTCTGAGCTCACTCTGGTCCCTCTGCTTTATTAGACACAAGAGTTGCAGTGTTTATAAGTATATTGTGGCAAGAAAAAAGAAAATATAACAAAATTTTAAAGATTCTTTTCAATACTTCTTCATGTAAAAGCTAATGCTGTGCCAAAGGCTTTGCTTCCAACCTGAACGTGACCAAATCTGGCAAAGATTGGCTAAAGAGAGTAAGAAACAACTTGGAGAATTTTCCACCTTTTCTGCAGCTCCCCAGACTTTCCTGCTCACAGAATTGGACAGTTTTCACAGAACTATGGGATTTCCACATCAATGGGATGTCCTAAGGGTTCACCATTTTCATTGTAAAGAAAGTGTCTGTATCCTTATTTTCTCCCAGCTGATCACAAGCCTGCAGGAAGTTAAACTGCAGGGAGAATCTAATTTTTGTGGTTTTCTGAGCTTTGTTCCTCATAAAGACAAAAGGAAAGGGTTGAGAAGGACTGAGCCATCGCAGTGGAAATGGACAGTGTGACCCACTGACTTCTGAAACAGCAGAAGTCATCAAGCTTCCCGTTTGATCTCTGCTCAGAGCAGGGGAAGTGTAGTAATTTCCCACTCTCATTCCCCTCTTGCTGTGTCAGGACTGTCAAACCACCACTTCCATGGCCCCCGGGTGGGGAGAAGCTTGTTACAGGAAGAAATCAACTGCAAACAAAGCCCAGTTGTAAACTTATCCAAGAAGCCTTGTCAGAAGCAGGAAAGCATTTATAAATCTGCTTCACTTCTGGGAAGTTGGTGGTGTAGGATGGAGGGTGGGCAGAACTTGTGCAGCAGCAATTCTGCTCTGGCATGGTCCTGGAGGGTGAGCAAGGAGGCTCGAAAATGTCCTTATTTTTCATGTGACAGGTAGCAATGAGGGGCAGTGATCAGTGTGAATGTGCATTCCTTGAGTAAGAACAGCACAGATGAGCAGTGAAATGAATTGTTTTGCCTTGATGAGCGCAAAGAAACACCCATTTTCCACCTTCCCCCATGAACAGTAAGAAAAAAAGACTAAATCTGCCTCCCAAACTGATTCACCATTTCAGCCAATGCCCCTGTGCAGATCTCATTTCCTGGGAAGTTCTAAGCAGTGAAATCATTCCTGACACCTTGGCCCTGCCATAGAACTACGTGTGGTTTTCACACCAAAGTGACTCCACTATGTGAAATTTGGATGAGGATAAGAGAGCAAAGTGTCAGGAACAGCTTGATTTGTGTGACACAGGACACAAGAATGTCCCAGCTGGAATCTCTGTCTCCAGAATTTCAACCTTTGATGTTGACAGCAGGCATCTCACCATGGTTATTAGATCACTGCTTGCCTCTGATCACACCCATCAACTTGGAGTTGCTGAAACTCTGAATATCAGCAACTTCAGAAAGAAGTGGTGTCCTGAGGATAAAACATGGAATAAATATTTTTGTCAAGATATAATTCCAGTTCACAACTAAATACAACGCAGCCCCTCTGTCTCTTTCCCTCCTCCAATGCATTGGAGAAGACAATCAGGAAAGAAAAGAATGTAGAACTTGTGGTTTGAGATAAGAAAATTTTAATTAATAAGTAAAAGATAATATTAATGGTAATGATAATCATTATAAAAAGGAGAGGGAGAGAGTGCCATAAAACCCAAAAAGACAAGTGATGTAGCAGTTGTTCAACACCCAGTGATGGATGCCAAACCCATCCCCTGGCCATGATTAGGCCCAGCTTCCCCCAGTTTGTACACTGGGCATGGTGTCCCGTGTTTTGGGACATCCCTTTGGCCAGTCCAGGTCATCTGCCCTGGCTGTGCTTCCTTCCAGCTCCTCGTGTAGCTTCTCACTGGCAGAGCATGAGGCACTGAAAAGGCCTTGATTTAGGGTGAGCACAGCTTAGCAACAACCAAAACATCAGTGTGGTGTCAACATTACCCTTCTGCTAAATCCAAAACACAGCACTGAATCAGCTTCTAAAAAGAAAATTAACTCCATTGGAGACAAACCCAGGAGATTTTTGAAAACCTTTTAGAGGAAGGGTTTGTTTTTGATTTTGGTGTTGGGTTGTTTCTCCCCTTATAATCACTGTCCTTTCTCCTTCATAATAATGTCCTTTCTCCCACATATAATCACTTTTACTTAGGTCATGAGGGATGATTTTATATATATATATATATTTATTTATTTATTTATTTTATATATTTTATATATATTTTTTAAGGAAGTATTTTATTTTCCCCAAGTGTTACTATTATGTGCATTGTCCATACTCCTATATAAACCTTTTTCCAAAAACTGCGTGACTGATACTGGTTGGGGTTTTTTGCTTTCAAGTCAGTTTTCTTCTTGCTATAAAATAAACAGCTTTTTCCTTTGACTTTTTCTTTTCTTTTTTTTTTTTTTTTATTTTTTTTGTCTCTTTTGGGGCCTCATTNTAAGTAAAAGATAATATTAATGGTAATGATAATCATTATAAAAAGGAGAGGGAGAGAGTGCCATAAAACCCAAAAAGACAAGTGATGTAGCAGTTGTTCAACACCCAGTGATGGATGCCAAACCCATCCCCTGGCCATGATTAGGCCCAGCTTCCCCCAGTTTGTACACTGGGCATGGTGTCCCGTGTTTTGGGACATCCCTTTGGCCAGTCCAGGTCATCTGCCCTGGCTGTGCTTCCTTCCAGCTCCTCGTGTAGCTTCTCACTGGCAGAGCATGAGGCACTGAAAAGGCCTTGATTTAGGGTGAGCACAGCTTAGCAACAACCAAAACATCAGTGTGGTGTCAACATTACCCTTCTGCTAAATCCAAAACACAGCACTGAATCAGCTTCTAAAAAGAAAATTAACTCCATTGGAGACAAACCCAGGAGATTTTTGAAAACCTTTTAGAGGAAGGGTTTGTTTTTGATTTTGGTGTTGGGTTGTTTCTCCCCTTATAATCACTGTCCTTTCTCCTTCATAATAATGTCCTTTCTCCCACATATAATCACTTTTACTTAGGTCATGAGGGATGATTTTATATATATATATATATTTATTTATTTAT
>VXAC01004589.1:1552906-1620388 GCA_013399225.1 Rhipidura dahli | reverse complement strand
TCCGACAGAGTAATACCCCCATGGGCTGGCCCATGTTCTAAAGTTGAAGGAACCGCGAGAGGGTTTTATGGAAAAAAAGAGACTTTACATCACTGCAGATGGTTTTTGCTGCAGGAGGTGGCAGTTTGGAGAACCACGTAAAGCAGGAAGAAACCCTTTTCTTTTCCTTCCTTGAGAACTGCACATGGATTGAGGGGGAGGGAGAAGAGGAGAAGTTCTGGCTGTGTGTTCTGATTGGGTTTTTTTTTTCCCTTTTCTCTTAGGTCTGTTAATAAACTTTATCATAGCATATAAGTTGTGTGCCTGCTTTGCTGTCTCCTAATGGTTTATCTCACTGAAAAGTAATCAGGGAACAGTGCATAAATTGACCTTAAAACCACTACACTAAATTTGGTGTTTCTGCCCAGTTATGGCAACCAAACCCGCTACACCAAATCATGCTGATGAGTTCCATATCAGCTGCCAGCTGTGTCTCCATCACAACTCATCCAATAATTGTTTCATATCTTCACTGGCATAACAGGAGTTGGAGATGTGTGTTCCACACAGGCTCATCAGTATTTTTACATAACTCTGGCCCACATCTGGGCTTTTCCATTAGTAAGACTCCACATACAAAGTTTTGTACACCTACATTCCCACTTTTTCCCCAATCACATGGAAGTCATACGCCAGTCTGGGAACCCAGCTTGGCACAGAGTGGAATCCCACTGGTTTCCATACCTCAGCTACCACTAAATCCCATACATGCCAATTAATTAAACCTGCAGACTTTGCAGCTCTTCCATTTCTATTCCTTTTTTTTTATTCATGCAAAACACTGAAGTGACTTCACTAAGCAAAGCTCATAGGACTGGGCACTATTTAAATCATTTATGCTGGTTTATATTTGGAATAAATGCATAGTGGTGAAACCCTATGGTTTTTCTGAGGCCATTATTAAAATTTCACAATGAATTCAATGTTTGAATGGGTTCAGGAAACAGCTATTATGTATCAAGGAGCCAAAGTCAAGGCTTTTTAACAATATTGGACAAAAGCAGTTAATTGGACAAACAATCCTTTAGGAAAAGAAAGAGGTTATTGTTCATGCAGTGGAAACCACAGCATAATAATTAACCACTCTGGATGTTTTGACAAAAGGTCAGATGCAATAGAAGCACAAAGTGCTTGAAAATCCATGTGAGAAGTCCCCATGTGACAAGCCAAAGTACTTGAAAAGGACATAAACAGAGCTCAAACATGTGAATCTCAAGTGCCCAAATCACTTAAGTGTTCACACAGTGACCAGGTTTTCTTTAAGGCCCCTCAAAGCCAGAAGTTCAAGGTCTGAGCAGATTCAGAGCTTCACTGCTGCCAAAGCCTGAGCAGGAGACAGAAGTCAGTCATTTCTCCAAGTTCTCTGAAAATTGCCACTCTCTGACTGCCCATAACAAGAGGACCAAAGGTGTCCCTCACCTTTTTGGAGTCCAGTTTTGGAGAAGCTCATTTCTTTGCTTGTACTCAGTAGGGAGAGGTGACAACTGAGAGTGATTCCCTCCTAAAATGTCACCAGACATATGCTTTCAGGATATGTTTGTATTAGTAAATATAATATAGTAAAAATTGTCAACCTCTTGTCTGCTACACCCAATAACAAGTACTATGATACGATAAAACACATAAACAACTAAAAAATAAAACAAGAAACTCTACCCCTCCCATTTCAAGGTGGCTTCATCCAAACTGCATATGGCAAATCTTGAAAATTCTTGAGCAGGTGTTCTCTTAATCTTTTTTTCAGTAGTGAAGTGCAACTTTGACATTCTTTCCAGTCTTTTATCTACAAGCCATGGAAATGGAAATATGAACCTAGATTCATAAAGCATTTTCTGTGCATTCTCTAGGGAAAGGATAATTAAAAATGATGTAAATCTGGCAGCTTCAGCAATGACACAAATGGAAAAAAAAGTCCTAGAGACAAAATACTCATGTGTGGTAGATAAATCACAGTCTATCAGTTCAGGTCTCCTTTATCAATAATATTTACAAAGAAAGACTCGTTGAAGGATCCTTTGAAGATTAACAGAACTGGAATGACATGGATTACCAAGGAATTTGTGTGAAATCGGCACATCACAGGTCTTTTGTCTTTCACAGATTGAAATAGGTGTTTGAGATTCACTCCCTTGCCTGCCTTGAGCCTTGACCAGGCAGAGCTGAGGTCAGGTCTTTTACAGCCCACATGAAAGCATTAATGGCCTCTCCCAAATATCACAGAAAAACCATCTCACATTGCCATGACAACACAAAACACTGTAAAGCCAGATAGGAATATGATTTAGTTCCTCTTTCACTCCTTGAACAATGTTAAATAATTCTGAGTAAATCAGATCTGGCTCTGAGACAGAAAACACAGTGACACTCTTCCCACACAGCCCTGATAGGATACAGCATCAGGCAGGCCCATCATTTCTCTCTCTCTGCTTTATTTCATGCCAGGTTCTTCTTGATTAAATAATGCAAAGTGGTAAAACAAAAACGAAAAAAAAATAGGTTGGAGATCCCCAAAGGAAACCGAGTGTGTGCTGCAGCTCGTTGTTTTTATAGTCACATCTGTCTTTTGGACAGATTGGTACCTCCAAGTGCTCCATTTACTTTTCAGGGAAAAAAAAAAAAAAAGAAAAGAAAATAAAAACTATGACTGTTTCCAGCAATTGCACTTAACAGGCACTTTTAGTCAAGAGTTGCTGTTTGGCTCCCATGCTTCCAGGAAACATTGTTCTGTTTGCTTTCAATGGCAAAATAAAAAAATGAATTAATAAATGGTCCCTCCAGGTTTTTGTCTAGGAGCAAGGATACACCCTTTAGAGCAGAGAACTGAGCACAAGATGAAGGGAGAAGAGATTAAATGGAGGGATCAGCTCTAACTGATACTGGTCCTTCTCATGACCTTGAAAATAAAGTGTAAAGGAAAGGATAGAAAGGTAAGAATTTTATAGAAAAGTTACAAAAAATGGGCCAGTATTATCACTACACTGATCATTTTCCACCAGCTTCTCAATTCCTGCCCTAAGACAAGAATAGAAACAAAACAGAGGAAAAGGCACAATGAGGGCAATTCATGGCAAACTTCAGAGCATGACAGGTCAGGAAGTTCAGGAAATCATGAGCAGGGGAGTGTATTGAGTTTCTGGGGTTCTTTTTTATCCAAACCTCTAAACCTTGTAACAAAATGATTGAAAAAGGTGAAAACCTCTCATTCAAACAGGTACAGCTCTGGGATGGCAGGGACAGAGAGTTTAACCGAGGTGAAAGGGGAATGGATCCTTCAGGGTTCTACTAAAATCCACAAACCAGTCACCTTGTGTGCCCTGTGTCCCTCCCCTCCATCCCTTCTGTGTTCCTGTGTTTATTTTGTGCTCTGCCCATACCGAATTCTGGACCATGCAGTAATTTATGGCAGCATTACAGGCAATAGGCCAGTAGAGCAACAGCAATGGCCATGGGCAGGCATCCATGGGCGCATGGGAGTGGTCAGGAGTACAGGTCCCTGGGAAGTTTTACTTTCCAGCAGCAAAAGGCAGCCCTGAGATTGCCTTTGTTGACTTGAGAAGTCAACAAAGATTTTGCCTTCTGAGGAACATCATTCATAGCCCTACATGGCAAATAAATTTCAAGAACCTAAAATGAAGTGATCTCATAGATGGCTAATGTCTAATTAATAATTAATTCATTTAAGCAGAGGTTCTATTTCATGATTCAGCTTTGGAAAGTCTATTAAATGATGCATTTGCTTCCAGATGGAATTCTGGGCTAATTTAGGTAATATCCAACAACTGTGTACAAAAAATTTGGTACTTTCAAGGACATCCAGCTTGGACAAAACCCAGAACCATTCTTGACATAAACGTTTGCACACAGATGTTTACACAAGCCCAGACTTCAGCAGAATCATAACATCCATATTCTTAATATAATTTATTGTGTGACACTTGGCATGTCCAAACTTCAGCTGGGTAAAAGCAGAAAAAACACTGAAATATGATGAGAAACTCTGTATTTGTATTATTTTGTTATCTTCATTTTTAAAAACATTAAGCTGTGAATTGTGAGTGGTGCAGCTGGTGGATATGGAAGGACAATGGAAGCTTCCTGGAGTGTTGGCTGTCATTATGTTAGGTTTCAATTGCCTTTCTTTCCTTGCACGTGTTAAAAGTCTACGTCGAGTCGAGCCAGATGAAGTCTAAAATTAAATTGCCACAGTTACAATGGGGAGGCAGAATATGTATTTAGTTCTAAAGATGGGTGGATAAAGTCAGATCCCGTATCTCCATAGATTGTTTATAGAGTCAGAGGAGCAACAGGGGTTTCTCAGGCATGAATCCAAAGCACGTTCCTCAGCCTTCTTGTAAATTGTCTTGTTCTGGAACATCCAATAAGCAGAGAATGCCTTGTCACTTGTGTAAACCACAGAGTGAGAGCACCTGACACCCCTGGGATGACAATGGCCCTTGGACAAAGCAAAATGGACCATCTTTACATTGGTCAGCTTTACCCAGGAAAAGTTTGGGAGATTTGGGATGGCCTGTACAGGCACTGACACCCATGTTCCTGGATTTGGGAATATTTCATTGTGCTTTTTCCTTTACAGAGAGTGTAGGTATTTGGGATGCTCTGGGGTACCTGATGCGTGGTCCTGAGACCATGGTAGGTGGTCCCTGGATAATCTAGGGAAGCATCCACCCTTTATCATCTTAGGGTAGTGAGGCCCTGGCACAGGTTCCCCAGTGAAGCTGCGGCTGCCTTATCCCTGGAAGTGTCCAAGGCCAGGCTGGATGGGGATTGGAGAGACTTGGGATAGTGGAAGGTGTCCTTAGCTGTTCCTAGGGTTTGGAACTAGATGATGTTTAAGCTCTTTTCCAATCCAAACCATTCTAGGATTTGATGGCCTTTTCCTGTTAGAATGTGTGATAAATACTGAGGTTTGTGCCTGGGAATCACCAGGGCACAGACAACCCCCATTAATCCATGGATCAGGAACTCTCAGTGTACACATCCCAGGAGCTGTGTGAACAACCGTGTCCCAGGCTTACTTTGTCAGGGACATTTTGTTGAGTTTCTGGGTGATCACATTTGCCCACTTGACATTTGTCAGTGGATTTCGATACTTGCTGCTTCGTGCCTTTAATTCCTTTGCTGGGTATGTTTCAACTATTTTAATGAGCTGATGATAACTTTGAAGAGTGCTTGTCGAGCACAAAGCAAAACCATTTGTTCCAGGAGTGGGGGAACCATTAGCAGCCGTGGCCTGAATTCCTGCTCTCAATTCAGGATCTAAGCACTACAAAAGCACTTTAAAATATACCATTAAGCTCTTCTTTAAGAAGGGAGAGGTTTAAGGAATTCACCTTAAATCCTTTTTTTTAAAAAAATTTAATTTTCTTGAGAACTTTACTGTAAATTGTTTAAACATTATCACTGTGAATACAGGGTCTATTGGAAATAGTCCCTGCCCACAGAAGGACACAGGAAATAGATGATTTTTTAAAGTCCCTTCCAATGCAAAGCTTTCAATGATTCTATGATTCTATGAAATATAGCTGCAAATCACAGATTATTTACTTTGATTTGGGTTTTTTTAATTTGTTTCTTCACTAGTGAAATAATTATTGTACCTCTTTAATCTTTTATTTATTGTTTAGTGCTCATAAGCTAAAGCAGGTAACATGGCACAGTCCTGTTACACCCCAAATGGAAAGAGAGTGCTGTTTGAAGTTTGGGACTTCAAAGCATAAAAAAATAAGCCAAGTTCTTTGCAAGGTGTAGACTAAGGAACAAATTGTGAATCTCACGGTTTTTGCACCACTAAATTACCTCAAGCTTATCAAAACAAACTGTTTACTGTGGGTGAGTTCTGCAACTGTTCTGGCTCAGAGACTTTTAAGGTAAAAAGAGTTAATTTGGAGTCAGTGGAGGCAGTGGGATAACAGCAGATAAAGTTGGAAAGATATTCTTCAAAGTGGGCACAAGGTCCTGGTACTCTGCTTCATTTCTAAGTATAATTTGGAAGAGTTCACTTCCAGGTGAGGGCCTGCTTTGCCTGCCATAAAAACAAAGAATATTCCTTTCCCTAAATGGCAGAGTCAAGTGAAGAGTGGAAAAGCAGAAATTTTCAGTCTTACAGGTGGACACATGAAGAATGGTGCAGAAAATTAAATTGCATTACACGGCAAATTAAAAATGAAGAATCATGAACAGTTCGTATTTTAGCACAACTGATTTTGTTTATTTTTAAACCACCCCAAAATCCAATCATGCTCTATGTACATAGGCAATACACGGGATAGCACACCATATGTAGACAAGAAAGATAAAATATATTCTGGTTTATTTTGCTGGTGATTTTCCTTTTTATTCTTTTTTTTTTTCATTGTACATCTGCTCAAGTTGATGAAATGATCCAACCCATACAGATTCCTATGCCAATCCTACTTCAACTCCCAGTCTCACACTGTCTCTCAGAGAGGACAATCCATCCCATTACCTCTGGGGGGTTTTTCTGAAAGCTGGAATGTGCTGATTTTCTGTCAGTGCCTCCGGGCCTCATTTCTTATGGAAAATTGTTTAGTGCAGAACAAGTATATCAGCATGGATCTGCTTTGACTATATTCTATAGTTAGTAGGTGCAACCAGGTAATGCTTTGGGTTACTCAGGAAATCATAAGTAGCGCACACACACACAATGGAAAACAGAAAATAATCTTCCACGTCGTTTAGAGTGTTAAATTTCTTTCTTGTTTCCAGTGTCGTTTATTTCTCTAAGCACTGCTGCAATTCTTTCCACTTGTCTTTATGCTCTTATTTTCTTACAAAACAGTATACTAGGCTTTCTGTATAAAACATATATATAAACATTTATATATATATATATATATATATAAACAAAGCAACCACCCCCAAAATGGACTTCCAGGTACATATGTATTTCTCCCTCATTAGAAAATATACCGTGTGTACATCTATTTGTGGTCCCTGAATGTCACAGTGCTGGCAATTCGAATGGGGTCAGAGAGAAAGGGGATTTCTTTGCTCCTTATTTTCCTTTAAATCACACAGATACAAGGTGAATAAAAGCAGAGTAGCCACAGGAACAATCAGATCCTGTTTACATAGCGGCACCAGTTTGTTCTTGTTGTCATTGTTTTTACTGCTCTCCAATTTGACTTCTAGTTATCACTTCCCAGAAATTAATATATCTATATATCCTTTGTCACATGTATTCTCTCCTCACAATCAGCTGGATGCAGGTTGAGGGAGAATGAAACACTAGAAAGTCTGAAAGATCCTGTGACTCTGGAAATTCTTACCCTGCTTTTCTGGCCCTCTTTCTCAAAGACGATCAATCATTTAGGAAATTATGCTTAATTGTACATAACAACTAATTTTTAATAGCCTTTCCTTCCGAAAAAATGCTTTTGGACACTGATTTGAGACTGTTTTTTCCCCATTTGTTGCTGGCATTAGATTCCAGCCTTGCATTTTTGTATAAATACTGTTTTTTCAGGTGTAAGGCCCCCGTTATTGGTACAGATGGTTCTCTGTCTTCAATATCTATTCTTTCAGGAAACAGACTGCTCATTTGAGCTACTTATCATTACTGAGTGATGTGGTGGGATAACCCCCCACACTAAATACACCTCAAAATTGGGTGATAGCAAGAGAGGGGTTAAACTTCAGCCCAATTTATGTAGGTCATGACTTCTTGACCTGAAGACTCTGTAATTGAAAAACCCCAGATATGAAAAAATTGTATTAAGATATGGGGGCGATTCTATGATTCTATGAAATATAGCTGCAAATCACAGATTATTTACTTTGATTTGGGTTTTTTTAATTTGTTTCTTCACTAGTGAAATAATTATTGTACCTCTTTAATCTTTTATTTATTGTTTAGTGCTCATAAGCTAAAGCAGGTAACATGGCACAGTCCTGTTACACCCCAAATGGAAAGAGAGTGCTGTTTGAAGTTTGGGACTTCAAAGCATAAAAAAATAAGCCAAGTTCTTTGCAAGGTGTAGACTAAGGAACAAATTGTGAATCTCACGGTTTTTGCACCACTAAATTACCTCAAGCTTATCAAAACAAACTGTTTACTGTGGGTGAGTTCTGCAACTGTTCTGGCTCAGAGACTTTTAAGGTAAAAAGAGTTAATTTGGAGTCAGTGGAGGCAGTGGGATAACAGCAGATAAAGTTGGAAAGATATTCTTCAAAGTGGGCACAAGGTCCTGGTACTCTGCTTCATTTCTAAGTATAATTTGGAAGAGTTCACTTCCAGGTGAGGGCCTGCTTTGCCTGCCATAAAAACAAAGAATATTCCTTTCCCTAAATGGCAGAGTCAAGTGAAGAGTGGAAAAGCAGAAATTTTCAGTCTTACAGGTGGACACATGAAGAATGGTGCAGAAAATTAAATTGCATTACACGGCAAATTAAAAATGAAGAATCATGAACAGTTCGTATTTTAGCACAACTGATTTTGTTTATTTTTAAACCACCCCAAAATCCAATCATGCTCTATGTACATAGGCAATACACGGGATAGCACACCATATGTAGACAAGAAAGATAAAATATATTCTGGTTTATTTTGCTGGTGATTTTCCTTTTTATTCTTTTTTTTTTTCATTGTACATCTGCTCAAGTTGATGAAATGATCCAACCCATACAGATTCCTATGCCAATCCTACTTCAACTCCCAGTCTCACACTGTCTCTCAGAGAGGACAATCCATCCCATTACCTCTGGGGGGTTTTTCTGAAAGCTGGAATGTGCTGATTTTCTGTCAGTGCCTCCGGGCCTCATTTCTTATGGAAAATTGTTTAGTGCAGAACAAGTATATCAGCATGGATCTGCTTTGACTATATTCTATAGTTAGTAGGTGCAACCAGGTAATGCTTTGGGTTACTCAGGAAATCATAAGTAGCGCACACACACACAATGGAAAACAGAAAATAATCTTCCACGTCGTTTAGAGTGTTAAATTTCTTTCTTGTTTCCAGTGTCGTTTATTTCTCTAAGCACTGCTGCAATTCTTTCCACTTGTCTTTATGCTCTTATTTTCTTACAAAACAGTATACTAGGCTTTCTGTATAAAACATATATATAAACATTTATATATATATATATATATATATAAACAAAGCAACCACCCCCAAAATGGACTTCCAGGTACATATGTATTTCTCCCTCATTAGAAAATATACCGTGTGTACATCTATTTGTGGTCCCTGAATGTCACAGTGCTGGCAATTCGAATGGGGTCAGAGAGAAAGGGGATTTCTTTGCTCCTTATTTTCCTTTAAATCACACAGATACAAGGTGAATAAAAGCAGAGTAGCCACAGGAACAATCAGATCCTGTTTACATAGCGGCACCAGTTTGTTCTTGTTGTCATTGTTTTTACTGCTCTCCAATTTGACTTCTAGTTATCACTTCCCAGAAATTAATATATCTATATATCCTTTGTCACATGTATTCTCTCCTCACAATCAGCTGGATGCAGGTTGAGGGAGAATGAAACACTAGAAAGTCTGAAAGATCCTGTGACTCTGGAAATTCTTACCCTGCTTTTCTGGCCCTCTTTCTCAAAGACGATCAATCATTTAGGAAATTATGCTTAATTGTACATAACAACTAATTTTTAATAGCCTTTCCTTCCGAAAAAATGCTTTTGGACACTGATTTGAGACTGTTTTTTCCCCATTTGTTGCTGGCATTAGATTCCAGCCTTGCATTTTTGTATAAATACTGTTTTTTCAGGTGTAAGGCCCCCGTTATTGGTACAGATGGTTCTCTGTCTTCAATATCTATTCTTTCAGGAAACAGACTGCTCATTTGAGCTACTTATCATTACTGAGTGATGTGGTGGGATAACCCCCCACACTAAATACACCTCAAAATTGGGTGATAGCAAGAGAGGGGTTAAACTTCAGCCCAATTTATGTAGGTCATGACTTCTTGACCTGAAGACTCTGTAATTGAAAAACCCCAGATATGAAAAAATTGTATTAAGATATGGGGGCAAAAAAAAAAAAAAAATGGAAAACTGTATTGAATTAAAAAAACAAGGTACTGCTTGCTGGTTTACAAAGAGTCTATAACACTGATAAAATCTTTGGAAACCAATGTGCTGATTTTTTTTTTTTTTTTCCTTTTTTTGGTNAAACAAAGAATATTCCTTTCCCTAAATGGCAGAGTCAAGTGAAGAGTGGAAAAGCAGAAATTTTCAGTCTTACAGGTGGACACATGAAGAATGGTGCAGAAAATTAAATTGCATTACACGGCAAATTAAAAATGAAGAATCATGAACAGTTCGTATTTTAGCACAACTGATTTTGTTTATTTTTAAACCACCCCAAAATCCAATCATGCTCTATGTACATAGGCAATACACGGGATAGCACACCATATGTAGACAAGAAAGATAAAATATATTCTGGTTTATTTTGCTGGTGATTTTCCTTTTTATTCTTTTTTTTTTTCATTGTACATCTGCTCAAGTTGATGAAATGATCCAACCCATACAGATTCCTATGCCAATCCTACTTCAACTCCCAGTCTCACACTGTCTCTCAGAGAGGACAATCCATCCCATTACCTCTGGGGGGTTTTTCTGAAAGCTGGAATGTGCTGATTTTCTGTCAGTGCCTCCGGGCCTCATTTCTTATGGAAAATTGTTTAGTGCAGAACAAGTATATCAGCATGGATCTGCTTTGACTATATTCTATAGTTAGTAGGTGCAACCAGGTAATGCTTTGGGTTACTCAGGAAATCATAAGTAGCGCACACACACACAATGGAAAACAGAAAATAATCTTCCACGTCGTTTAGAGTGTTAAATTTCTTTCTTGTTTCCAGTGTCGTTTATTTCTCTAAGCACTGCTGCAATTCTTTCCACTTGTCTTTATGCTCTTATTTTCTTACAAAACAGTATACTAGGCTTTCTGTATAAAACATATATATAAACATTTATATATATATATATATATATATAAACAAAGCAACCACCCCCAAAATGGACTTCCAGGTACATATGTATTTCTCCCTCATTAGAAAATATACCGTGTGTACATCTATTTGTGGTCCCTGAATGTCACAGTGCTGGCAATTCGAATGGGGTCAGAGAGAAAGGGGATTTCTTTGCTCCTTATTTTCCTTTAAATCACACAGATACAAGGTGAATAAAAGCAGAGTAGCCACAGGAACAATCAGATCCTGTTTACATAGCGGCACCAGTTTGTTCTTGTTGTCATTGTTTTTACTGCTCTCCAATTTGACTTCTAGTTATCACTTCCCAGAAATTAATATATCTATATATCCTTTGTCACATGTATTCTCTCCTCACAATCAGCTGGATGCAGGTTGAGGGAGAATGAAACACTAGAAAGTCTGAAAGATCCTGTGACTCTGGAAATTCTTACCCTGCTTTTCTGGCCCTCTTTCTCAAAGACGATCAATCATTTAGGAAATTATGCTTAATTGTACATAACAACTAATTTTTAATAGCCTTTCCTTCCGAAAAAATGCTTTTGGACACTGATTTGAGACTGTTTTTTCCCCATTTGTTGCTGGCATTAGATTCCAGCCTTGCATTTTTGTATAAATACTGTTTTTTCAGGTGTAAGGCCCCCGTTATTGGTACAGATGGTTCTCTGTCTTCAATATCTATTCTTTCAGGAAACAGACTGCTCATTTGAGCTACTTATCATTACTGAGTGATGTGGTGGGATAACCCCCCACACTAAATACACCTCAAAATTGGGTGATAGCAAGAGAGGGGTTAAACTTCAGCCCAATTTATGTAGGTCATGACTTCTTGACCTGAAGACTCTGTAATTGAAAAACCCCAGATATGAAAAAATTGTATTAAGATATGGGGGCAAAAAAAAAAAAAAAATGGAAAACTGTATTGAATTAAAAAAACAAGGTACTGCTTGCTGGTTTACAAAGAGTCTATAACACTGATAAAATCTTTGGAAACAAATGTGCTGGATTTTTTTTTTTTTTGCCTTTTTTTGGTTTTTCCCCACTCTCCATGCCCTTCTTTATTTTGGCTTCATTTCAACCCGGGAGTTCATGTCATCCCCATCCAGGTCATACTCTTCTACTTGGCCACTGGTCCACACCTTCATGCGGTCAGTGAGGTCGCTGGTTCTGGGCGCCAGGATGAAGTCGTAAATCAGGGCAGCACTTGCTCCTCCAATGATTGGGCCAACCCAGAAGATCTGAAATACAGGTCCAAGTTATTACATCTGCATTTGAAGATCCCCTGAGGATTCTTACCATGAAATTTGCAGCCTATCCACCTGAATGTTTTCTTAACCACATGGCATAAAACCAGGGATTTCTCACCATGAATTGGTGATAGACCCGAAGGTAAATAACTGTGACTATGTTGCCAAGTTGTGATATTTAAAATCAGACTTTTACTGTTAAAACATCTCTGCTACTCCAGACAGGGTGGGCAGGAGAGCATAATTTCTAAAACAACAGGCCATTAGATGCTATTTCCCAGTTAACTTCCAATAAAAGGTGAATTTGAAAGTAATAGTTAACGAGGACCTAATTAGGGGCTTTTTTTGCTACTGGGTGCTGCATATCTGGTGATATTGCTGTAATTGAACTGGCCCAACCACTTAAGGAAATTAAAGTTTAGAAGCAGAGGTAACAAAAGGATTTTAGTACACAGGTTGATTTTGTTAGAAATAACAGATGATATTCAAGGTTTTGCATGGCCAAAGTGCTACTGAATCTGAAAACTCTTCCTTTTATTCAACAATATCAGTAGTTTAACACAAATTATCACTTCTATCTTCTGTCTCTACAAAGGATAATATTTTTCCTATTAAATTCTGAAAACACCAGCTCCTCACTTCATTACTTCCCTTTAGTGTCCTAATAATAACATTCAGGTGGGAGATACTGCCAAAATTTCTCCAGTGTCCTCCTTCTGTGTTTTACTCCTTAGATTAAAATGGAATCCATAGCCAAAATTTTCACAACCCCATTGTATTACCATTAAATTTCCACCTCTGCCTATGCAACTGGCTGCCAAAATTGAGAGTAGGAGAACTGGAACAAGGCCCATCTTATATATATTCAAGAACACATGCTCATTTACAACTTCTATATCAGCCTTCTTTACTGAGCTTTGGTGAAATAAGTAAATTTTTGTGAAGTTCTTCATTGTAACCACATTTAAACAGGGAATAATCTAAACTTTATCGTGTTTCCAGAGCCTTTATCCTTGCAAACACATAAGCAGGCACTCAGCATTAAGATACTGAACATTTTATTAACTCTTAAATATTGGATGATTCTTTTCAGTTTATAAACCTGCTCAAGAATATTTCTAAATTTGGTTTCACCAGATTGAGCAGCAGCACTTTACAAATTTAGATTAAACAATAAATTCACAATACAGGATTCTGTGTAATAAGGTTTAAACATATAAAATGTTTGAAATAAAGAAATATGAAGGGCAATAACCAAAACAAATCTACTGTATTACTTTGAGCAGAGAGACTGAATGAGCCTGAGGACTTTCTGCTTGCCTGAGGCTGGTAAGGATTGAAAGGAGAATAATCTTTGTTAAATGAAATGGAAATGCCAACTCGCTGACTTGGCCCTAACAATATGTGTTCAAATGTTTCTGATCTTGTAGGTTATCTGTATTCAGAGCTTCTCATAAGCTAAACGAATTTACTCAACTTACCCAGTGATTTTCAAAGTTGTTGGCGATGAGCGCTGAGCCGAAAGATCTGGCTGGGTTAATTCCACAGCCGGTGTAATCAATCTAGGTGGTGGAAAAAGAACCAGAGGTGAGGCACTGATGAAGCTTCCCCATCATCTCCCTGCCTTCACTGGCCCACCCCGAATTGGGCCATGGCAGATGCAAACTCTGAGGGCTGAAACTTACAGCAAGAAGATGTCCCAAGGCAACGGAGAGACCAATGGCCAAAGGTGCCGACCCTGAGACATCGTTCCTTCTCCGGTCTGTAGTGGCCAGGACACACAGCACCAGCTGGAAGGTGGCAATGATTTCAATACCCAGTCCTTGGCCTGCATTGATTCCCTCTGAAAGCTGCATGGAGACAAGGAGGAAAATGTCACTTCATATTTCTACCTGACTTTGACCAGTGTAACCAAGTTCTGCAGTTATCTATTTCCTCAACAGGAAAACATAGACCTGCACATCTATTTCCCTCCTGGGGTTCCTTTTGTTTAATGAGGGGAAAAAATAGGAAGAAAGAGAAAAAAAATGTAGAAAAATTAGCTTTGAAACACTCCCTGCTGTACTCAAGCCTAGCCATAAGCAGCTATTTTTGGTGATCCAATGTGGTTGAAGTGGTTGCTGCTTCCAGCCAAAGTGAACACTCAGCCACTGGACACAATGAGAGTGTAATTGATCTACGTGTGAGAAACAAATGAGCCAGAGAGTCACCTTCAGCAGAGTTTACTTTTCCAGAAGTGAACTGTGGTGCCTTAGGACAGTCACTCATTGCTTCAGGGATTTCCACATTAATATTCAGATATTAATATTCCACCTATACTGTGAATTAATTGCCTGAAAAAATGCCTCTAATGCCACATGAAACATCCTGATACATTCATGGTGTTCATGTGGGACTGGTAGATATGACAGAAGACCAAAAGTACCTAAAACATCTCTAGGTACCAATATTTAGGCATTGTGACTCTAATTTGCACAGATAATGGATGTAGTCCGTGGAGATGACTTCCATTCACCTGGTGAAATGTAGGTGATCATTTGAAAGCTCTGTCTTTTTGGTTTTTTATATATCTCATTTGACTACAAAGAGCTTAGACACCTAACTCACAGGTAAACTACTTTTTGGTGTCTTAGACTCAAACAGAATCTCACTCTACTTCTTTGAGGTACATGAAAAAAATCTCCAGTTAAGGAATCCCAAGGAGCTAATGGGAGGAGTGCTTTAATTTCCTACTGAAGTAAAGTGGATTTTCTAGAAAAACTCAAAGTGTCAGACATAAATATATATAAATATATCATTTCATGACTAATAATAATGGTATTATTAGTCATGAAATCAGCAGAGTTTCTTGTAAAAGCTGTAGAACATATTGAAACCATGGTGATTCACATAAATGGACATTACAGAGCAGAAATGCTGTCAATTCTTCAGCAATACTGCTAAAAACTTCTGCCTAGCAAGAAATCATGGAGCTAAACCATTTGATAACTTATAACAAGTTTTGAGTTCTGCTTTTGACTGCTGCATTCAGTGATGTCTTCATTAAGTCAAGGCAAGTCTGTTACTGAGCTGAATAACTTGACATTAAGTAGAAATAACTCACTTGCATGGATGGGATGAAACATGAGCTTGGCCACAGGCCAGAGAACTGAGAATGTGACTCAGAGTAGCAAGCAAACTCTGCAAAACTTTTTTTAATTTGTGCTATCAGTAGGTTATCACATCTGTCAGAGCCCCTGAATTAAAAATTGCTGGGTCATACATGGCCAAAAACACAATTCCATGTTATTGTGACCTGTCCAGAACAATGAGACTATGGGAAATCCTGCTATTAATCTGATTTTGTGGTTTATGCCCTAATTTCCCCTAAGCTAATATTTGAATAACCTTAAAACATAAAGATGGTTAACTTGAGCTGTTTCACTTTTCCCATGTGCTATTCACATTTCTTGTTTCTTCTCTGTAACAAAGTAGCATAATATCTAATTCCAAAGCACAGGAAAAAAAGTCATCTGAGTCTTTAGTTGACATAAATCTGATTTCAAAATCCTGCTTGTCTGGAACACTAATAATGTATTTTTAAATTGTGTTCTTTAATATGTAGGAACGATATCCTCTGAGTTGGAAGCATTTTATCTGCAAATAGAAGGGAATTCTGGTTGAAAGGATGGGTATTTTGGTTCCTTCAGCATCCCTAGAGTAGAAACTGAAATCCATTAATTGAACCTTTGTTGTTATTGGGACTTACATGTGAGAAGTGTGAGTCTGACATAAATACATCCATTTGAGATGCACTGAAAGTTGCATGATCCAGATCTTCATGCTTGATATCTCTGAATTAATATTCTATTGGTTTTGCATATTTTAAAAATAAACACTTTTTTTTTTTTTTTTAATGTAGAGACAGTGGGATTTGTGGCTCTCAACAAATAAGGCTTCCAATGCATGTCCTTGATATCAAAAACAATATAAGAATCAGAAGAACACACTCTCTGGAAAATCTTATCTCACATTTGGAAGGCCAACTGGCCAAACTTAAAAGCCAGGTGTCTTAGCAAACGAGTGACTGATGTGTACATGCCCAAAAACAGATAAGAAACCAAATTCTTTTATATGATAATGCAACTCCAGAGAGCGCAGAGCTGAGGTCTGACTCATCAATGTTAGCATTTCACAAAGCCTTGACATTTTAAAAGATTAAACACTGGCCAACCATTTGGCTTTCCCTTCACTTGAAGGGCTTCTACAAAAAGACAAAAGACAATAAGAACAAAATTATTCTTTAAAAAAACTGTGATAATCCTTATCTTCGAGGGACGGAAGTCATATTCTTCCTTTCCCTCCAGGAAAAACACATCCTACAGCTGACGTGACTTGAGGTTATTCTCCCTGCTAATCAACACTTATTGATGGGCTGTGTGGAATCAAAGAAAACCTGGAAATATCATAGGAAACCTTTTTGCTTTCCTCTAGCTGGGTAGTTTTACGCAGACTGCCAGGAACATTAAGATTCCCCGGTGAGAGCAAGGACTCTGGGCCATGTTCCAAAATGGGACAAATCCAGGCAAACCTTGGATGTCCTGCTTTGCTGTGGCCTTTGCATCTGCAGTGTGTAAGTGTAGGATAACAGAGTATTTGCTTCCTCATCAGAGCTAAATTATCACTGCAGCAGCAGCCTGGGCCATCCATGGTACACACAGAACAAGACCCAGTGTTCACCATCCCAGCCATGCCCCAGGAAAGCTTTAGAAAGGGAGTAGGAAGGTACATTCCCTTGTGTCAAGTTAAAACGTACATGCACATGTTCATATTTATACTGATATAATCCTTACTCACAGAGGATTTGCAACAGTTACCCAGAGAATATTTTACACCTTTTGAATCTGATGGTTTAACAAGCAGGGAGACACAACCAACATGAGTTTGTTGTCCTTTCCTTGCATTTTCTGTATGCTATTCGGGTTTCTTTTTAAGGAAAGCTTGAACTTTTGTCAAATATTTTGTAGAGTATCAGGCTCCAGAAGCTTCAGGGTGGTCTAAAGCTTAACCTGAGTCTAGTAGGAAGCACTACCCCACATCAGAGACCTGACTACAAATCAACAGCTGGTCTTAACATCTGGCATTCTGCTACTGAGAATATCCAGAACATAAGGTGACCAACATCTCTGGTTCCTACATAAACAGAATAATGCCTTGAAACAAGACACAGTCACCTCGACTGCAGTGTTAGGATGAAGAGGACCCTTTCCAGTGGCCTGTACCCACACTGCAATGCCTTTTTCCCTGCACTGGTACCTCGTACCAGTGGTCACAGGGTATGTGGGCTGAAACAGCATTGCCCTTGATGTATCTGCTTGGAAATCTTTGACATCTTCTCATGTCAGTCCAATAATCCTCATTAAGGTAACAGAAAAATTGTCAGAGAGGAGGGAACGTCAGAGTCACTCCCTGAGCTTTGCATGCTTCAGACTTGGGAGACTTGAAGAGTGGATTCAGTGCTTTAAGGAACCAAACATGCTCTAAGGGATTAAATGGAACACACAAGCCCATATTCATCTCCAAGAGAGTCTGCACAGGCTTTTTTCCTTTTTTGTTCACATGAATAATTTCACTAAACTTCATTCCTGAGTCAGTGTTGTGACAGAAGAAGCACTAGAAACACACACAAGAAATGGGCTGAAGCTCTGGCAAGATGTGAGAGTTGTCTGTGGACACATTTGTCTGATCAGCTGAATCAATCTTGGCTGCATTAGCTTGCAGTGAGTAATTCTCCCTCAACTATCACAACTCCCAGACAAGCAGAAGCCTACATGTAGACACCCCAAGGGAGGTCTAGCCTTCTGTGAGCCTAATTCCACCATTTCCAACCTTCATGGTCCCATCATTAATATTTTCCCCCCAGACCACTGTGACTGTGAACAAAGTAATGGAATAAAAATCAACTGGAATTCAGTACATTTACAGAAATCACATCTTATCCAGAAAACTCCTGAGGGGCAACTGAATGGAACCTAAGGAAGCACCAAAGGCACAGTGACTCAAGGGATATTCGAATGAGGAGTGTTAAACCCCAAAAAGCATTATCTAGACATGAACATGAGGGCAATTAGTTGAGAGGAACACCTGCTTTTTGTCTTAGGAAATGGGCAGTGGCCACATCACTTCCAGCTCTGCGTAACATCAGACAGGAGATGGGAAGTAAGGAATTTGTTTCCCAGAAATGCCCTTAACTGCTGTGTTTAGCTGACTGACTCCCACAGCAGCAATTTGGGCAAATTAATGGCAGGTTTTCTTTCCTTCTGATTTTTTATTTTTATTATTTTTTTTTTTTTTTTAGGACAGGATATTTACAAGTTGTCCACTTTCGGAAGAGAAATGGGGACAGGAAATTAAACTGGCCCAAGGTAAACCCCACTGTGTACTTCTCTGGAGGCTTCATATTTTTCTCATTACGAGTGGAAGTATATCAAGTTCAAACCTGCTTCCCGTTACATGGATAAGACACTTTGTTATGCAAGGTGGTTCCATCACGTGGTGCTGAGCTCCATCTCATCCAACAAACCCTCAGCCCTGGATTGGAGCTTCCAGGGCCCAGCTTCCTTTCATATAACAGGGATTAGTTTCTCATTGTTCCAGGAAAAAAAGAAAAAAAAAAAAAAGAGAGGACTCTGGAATTGCAGGAGCCTGTTTTTTAGCAGGGGAATGTCAGCTTTCCCCATTCTTATGAAACACCAAGCCCTGCAAGCCCTGCTGGCTGGTCTTTGAGGGAGAAAATTTAAGCCACAGCATTTTTAATGGATGGGACTTCTCTTGCTTGCATATCCTGACCATCCTACCTAAATTATTACCTTTTCTCTGCCATGGCAGACATTTTTCTTAAAATTAGCATTTTATTCAAGCAAATTCTTGCCGTTTTACAGCATTTTCTTCTTACAGCTTAAAAATTCCCTTGTTTGACTTTCCTTCTTTTACTGATTAAGGAAAATTCTTTACAATAGTTTGGATGGTTCATGCTCTCTTCTTCATCCCCTCTCATGAAATATTAATCATTCTTCTTTATGCCAACTAGCTACCATTTAAGTGTTTAGCTGGCAAAGTTCTTTAATGGGATATTCTACAAATGTAATCTCAGAAATTAATCTCCCTGCTCCCCTCCAAACCACATCCCACTGTCTTGCCTGACATTTTATTTGACTTTTCTCACTCTTTCAGCTCCAACTCGGGCATGAAAAGAACTTGATGACTTCCTTATTGATAATATACCTTTATTCTCCTGGGAGTCTATCCCACATCTCCATAGCTATAAACCTTCCCTTGATCGATAGTCAGAATTGATTCAGAGACTTCATCCCTGGCTATTTTACTGCAGTTATTCACTTCTACCCTTGCTATTTAACAGTATCACTCTGAAATGGATGTTGCTGTACCCCTTACTTGAGTGTTAGGGATTCAGGGAGCACAAAAGTCTCACTTCTTTAGTAAGGAGAGACAGGCAAAGATCTAAAGAGTTTCACTTAAAATTATATGACAGGAGCACTCAGAAGCTGCTTATGAATTAGCTTTGGATCAAATCCTACATCAACAATGGAAGCATTCAGCAGAACCTGGGGACAAAACACATTGTCCTCTGATAGATTATCCTTCCTATAAATACAGCCTTAAGAGCTCTAAAGGGGACTCATTCAATTCCCAGAGCAGAAATCATATTTTCCGTTCTTTGGACAGCAGACACCCTCCAGGAACAAGGCTAAGCTCTCTCCTCCCACCCTCTCTGCAGGCTGAGGAGAAATTATCCAGAGTTTTGTGTTGCTGGGCCATGGAGAGAAAAAGAGAAGGATTATCGTGTTAAACCAGAACACATAAAATTTGTATGTCAGACCAAGACAGTCAGTAAAACTCAGTTCCTCTACAGGGCTTGCATTTAGCACAGCTGGTCAGAGACACACAATTTTTTTACTTACGCTTTTACTTTTTGATATGCCTCTGGGAAAGTTGCTTTGGGGAAACTTTTTTTTTTTTTTTGAGCTAAATATTGCTGCTGAGAAATAAACAGCTTCTATTCAGAGGATGAGGAATTGTGAGGTTTTGTATTTTTTTTTCTTTGCCCAGCCAAACCCAAGCAAATAGTTAATTTTCTATAATAGCTGAAGCACTCAATTATACCACAGAGCTGTTTATTATCTCCTGTATTACCAGCCCAGTAGGAGATAGTGTTTCAGGGGGAAATTTTGGGACTATCTGAATTTTGAACCTAATAGGATTTTCCTTTTTATGTTGTTACTGGAATAACAACTGGATTTGCACAAACCTTGCAGTATGGTTGTTGGCAATTTCACCAAGGCAATATTCATTTAATATTTCTATAAAAAACTGAGAAGTTTTCAGACTTCCAGAGGCTGAGGCAGTTCATGCAGTCAGTCTTGTGCACAGCATTGAAGACTTGGCATCTCCATGGGGTTAAAAACCAGCTCTGAGCCTGTGCAATGGATATCAGGAATTGCAGGAACAATTCCAGCTCCTTCATTTCTCCACCTTGTTCATCAAGCAAGAAGTCCTAACAAAGAAAGGAAAAGGGGCCAAACCTGACTTTAACCATTCCAAACAGAGTCACCAGTGCATTCAGGAGGAGCTCTGTGTGTGTGTGTGTGGAAGGAAATGTGCCACAGCTTTGCTCTGAATGCATTCATTGACTCCACTTGGCACAGAATTAGTGTTGAGAGCCTGGAAAAAGTCAGTTTTAGGGACACCTCCCAGTGGTTCCTAGAGAGGGGATGCACAGGACTCATCCAGGGAAGCACACAAATGATTCCTTTACTCCTTTCAAGTCCATAAGTTATGCCTTGCAGAATTCTCGGGCCACATTTTCACCCTCCTGCTGTTTATAGTTTCCTGCAGGATGCCTGGCAGGCCCTGTATATTTGATTTCACAGGTTGTTGTTGTGCCTCAGCCTCAGATCTCCTCAGCTTCAATGAAGCTGCAGCAGTCCAACACCAGCACCGGCTCTGGATGCCAGGAAAATCAGCACTTTCCCATCAGGTTACACATTAATAAATACCCAGGGCTGCAAAATGCAACCAGCCAGGCCAGGAAAACCTCCAGGAGACAATTGTGGTACCAGGTAATTGAATTCTCTCAATTAAGCCGGAGAATGGACAAATAAGCAAAAATGTTCTACTGCCCTAAAGAAAACAGGCAATTTCCTTTGGAGACAAACAGGACATTTTTCAAGGGCTATCTTTTCTTCCTTTAGTACTTGTGATGTGGTTTGCTACCCTTATTTTAAAAATGCTTCTCTTAAAAATATCTATACAGCCCAAATAGTGGCATTTTTCAGGATTCTCTGGTTAAATAAATGTATTCTCAACTCCCTGAAGGTTCACACTATCTGCTAAAACCCATGAGCACTGCTACAAAAAACTTACATGTTTTTCTTCTTACCATTGCACCAATTTAACCAGAACTGATCCACAATATCAATTCTCTTGCTGTGGAAATTACCATTTGTTCTCAGGATATGGTTCTTCCCATGCCAGACCTTGGTTTATAACCAACACCTACTAATAGATTTGGTTTTTTTAACTTCCCAATTAATTTAAATTAAAAATCAAAATTTGGGCTTATCTCATCTGAAGAATCTTCCTGTCCATCTGTCTCTGATGTGTGAGTGTGTTTGGGGGCGTGCATACACATACACACAGAACACCCAAATATATTTGCTATAACTCACCCAGTGCTATGGAAAGGAAACCAATTTTAACTATTTATTCACCACTCAGGAAGGGTGGTGGCAAAATTAATTTTACTTATAATTTGTACTTAATCCTACTTAGTTTGACAGAAGAGAAAAAATCAATCTCTGAAAATCCCAACATGAATCCACTTGCACTGTAATATTAACTAATCTACCAAATTAGTAATGTGTTTAGATCTATGGCAACTCGTTGTTTTAAACCCCCCTGTGCACCCCTTTCAGGAATTTCTACCATTTCTGAGTGGAAATAAATGAAGAGAACCTTTAGTTTGAGGCCTGCAGAGCATTTTCCAAATACTCATCCTTGGATCCACTGGCACAAAAGCCACTTTGATGTCCTCTGTTCTAACACAGAAGGACTGGACTGCAGGAGGATGATCACCAAGGGCTGTGCCAAAAATGGCCTTGCTGCTGCATCCCTCCGTGCTCCCTGCCAAAATCCCAGGATATGGCTCTATTATCAGAGAGGCACTAAGCGAATCTTTGTAGAAATGGAAATCAGCTAATAAGCTCTGAGATCTGAGATAAGGATTAGAGCCATAACCCCAAATTCTCCGGGGAATGGGTGATAACCATCAAGTTTGTGTCTCAGCCCAGCTGTTTCTGCTGTCAGTGTGTAAACTCGTTAGAAAGAGGCCAAGACCATGGCCAGGTTTGAGCAGGTGCCTTTCCTGTGTCCCACCTGCCCTGCCTGGGGCCTCTCAATACAATGCTGGCAAGCGAAAAAAAGCCTTGAAAGCAAAAAACTGACAGTGAACAATGAGCTATTGTTGTGACAGTCTTTGTTAAGAAATAAAAATCCCAGACTAATGTCATGTACCGGAATCATTTTGCTCGTTTTCAAAATGCAGCAGCTCCTGGTCTCTTGTGAAAGTTCGAGTGCTCAAGCCTACAGATGTCCCAGCAGAGGCAAGGCTGGCAGGAGAAGCCTAAACTGGATCAAAAATAGGCAGGGCAGAGGGCAGAGATAGGGAGAATGAAGCTCCTCACTGCCCTAGACTTGAGAAAGGCACAGTATATAATCTGCATTGAAAGAAAAAAAAAAGGCATCCAAGGATTTTTCAATAAACGCTAAAGGTCAGGAGCTCAGCTGCATGTCTCGTCCATCCAGCAGCACCTCTGGAACTGCAATTTTCCACAGTGACTCAGAGGAAAAGCAGCATCACTTACTCAATTGTCCCCTCGCACTGTCAAGCTCTCAGTTTATTTTGGATGTTCTTCCAACTCAAGCCGTCTTTGTTTAATTGGAGGTTGGAGAACCCTCGTAGGGTGCGGGCACGAAGAGACGAGGAAATCACAAGGCAAACACTGAGTCATCCAGGGCAACCAGGCAAGTCCTGCTCCCCATGGTGAGAAGACCACTGGTGTGGACCAAATGTGGTGAGGATGGTGATTCCCATTGGGAATCCCCTCTGAGACAAGTTTCTAAAGGATGGGAAACATCCAAAGGGGAATATCAGGATAAAAATTTCACTGCTGACCCACAAACACCATTAAAAGGTGTGGCAGGTCTCAACTACATGGAAGGGAATTCCCAGTGCTGGTGCAACATTATGTTTGCACTGGAAGTGCTCATTGGAAATTTGTTGGGAGAAAATTCACCAGCACTGATGGCCTAGAGATAACATCATCTGCAGAAGATAAGGATCAATATATCTTATCACATTCTATTGCTCCACTCTCCTGGAGACAAGAGATTGTTCATCTTCCCCAAGTAGCAGAACAAGGCTGGGGCTGGGGAGATGTAGACAGTAAAGGAAAAAATTAAAATCTCCAGCACTGAGGTTTCAAGTTGTTCTGTTGCTGCTGGATCATAGTCCAGCTAAATGAGAGTAGCTATGGAGAGAGGACTCATTCCCATCCCTGGAAGTGACCAAGGCCAGGCTGGATGAGGCTTGGAGCAACCTGGTCTAGAGGAAAGTGTCCCTGTCCATGGCAGGGGGGGGAACTGGGTGCTCCTAAAGTCCCTTCCAACCCAAACCATTCCATGGTTATGGTTCTGTGGTGAGACTTTGGTGAGATTGGGAGGTGTCTCAAAGCAGCAGGTACTGCCCTGGTGTGAAGAGTCAAAGAGAGCAAAGGCCTCCTTTTCCTGTGTCCTTGAAAAATTCGGATCTGGACACCGGGTGTTTATCCCCAGAGGACATTGCACCCCTGTGTGCACCAATTCTGCCACGGCTGATCCCAACCTGGGGAGCCCCATGGAGCAGCAGTGGCAGAGACACAGCCCGTCACAGCCCAAACCCAAAGGGTGTTCCAGCAACAAGTAATTTTCCATACTCCAGGAATAGTATCCATATGAATATTCACCTGTCTTAAAATGACCTCCAAATCCACTGACCACAGATCTCTTCTGGCTTTTCCAGAAAGCTCTTTAGTTACACAAACAACATTTATCAGTCCGCTGGGTGTTTTCTAAACCCAAGCCCTCCTATTTGTTATTCTTGGTTGTTTTTCTTTTCCCTTTATCTACCCGAGCAATGTTACCTTCAGGTCTGTTTTCCTTGCCTACAATTTTTGATCCACTTATAACTTTTAAAATAATATCTTGCATCGTAAACTCGAAGACGGAGTTTTCAAATAGTTTCCAAATTATAGCCCCGAGAGTTAGGGGACACATTTCCTGGCACTCTCATCACGATGCCAAAATACAGAAATTATGAAAGAGTGAAAATTGTGAAGCGGTGACTGCATTTGTCACAAAATTCCAATTATTTACACATATATATATCTCTTTAGCTCAGGTTATTAGATAGATAGATAGATAGATAGATAGATAGATAGATAAAGAGATAGATAGATAGATAAAGAGATAGATAGATAGATAGATAGATAGATAGATAGATAGATAGATAGATAGATAAAAAATAACCTGAGCTAAAGAAATTTTTCCAGCATGTTTTTAGACGTTTCATAAAAGTTCTCCAGATAAACATTGTTTAACAGCAAATATTGTGTTACCTTACAGCATAGAAGACTCCTCTCACCCCTCTTTCCTGCTCCAGCTCTTTGTTGGTTATTAACAGCCTGTGCTGAGTAGTTTGTTCCATTATCCAAGCTCCAGATCTGTCCTCACCAGACAATAGCCAGCTCTGCTGGCAGATGAGTGCATTTTGGATCTGGTATTCTCTATTCTTACAGCTTTACCTAATGGAAATTTGTAACGTGTAGTAATCCAACTTCCAAAAAAAGATACAAGATGATGTAAGGAAAAATATTTAAATTTTTAGAAGAGCAAACACACTGCATACTCTGCTTCCAGCTTCTCCAATTCTCAAAATTTTTACTTTGGAACCCACACCACTACTAAAATACTTTGGAAGCTAAGTGTCTTAAAAGGATTCAGTAATCTAAATACATCTCTGAGTGTTGTCCAAAATGTCTTACTCGGGACCAGCCAAAGTAACTAAAAATATATCTGTTGACTTAAGCAAAGTTTGGATCAAAATCCTAATGTGTGACTGGTTTGCTTGTCTTTGTGTAAACCAGACCTTACTGCTGAACATGTTAAAGGAACATCCTGCGTTTTAATTCTCCCTCTTTCTCCTCAGCCTTGTACTGCCCATGGCTGGGTGCTGTGCCTCATTTGCTTGTGTTTCCTTTTTTCCCCTTGGGCAATGAGAAAGGCACAGATTAATCCCACTGAATTTTGGATACTTAGCAGAGGCTCCCGAGCCTGGAGCTTCAGCGTGGCAAAGAGGAGCTGGGTGTCTCTGGGGGCAGCTCAACAGATCTAGAGGCTGAAGTGCTTCTCTTTGTCTCTCACTCTCTGTGCATTCGAGAGGAGCCAATGGAAACGGGTCCTCAGCTTGGTCCCTCAGTGCAGGACCTGCAGCCAGGCACGATAAACCCAAATTCAGGCATGCAACCCCACCCAGTATCCACTGGGAGCACTGGATGGCCACTCACTCCATGAAACTGCCCCCACCACATTTTCCTGTAAAAAACACCTCTCCAGGAGCACAGCAGGGTCAGAAGAGAGGACAAAGCCCCACACATCCAGACCCTCTTCCCACCCTTGTCAAACAAGCAGCAGTCTCTTTCTTTCTATTCCTTTTCTTAGGACATCCATACCTCGTTGTCCACAAGAAGGGACAGAAGACAGCCCACCTGGCAGGGATGCCAGCTCTGAGCCTCCCCTCCTTGTCCTCAGGTAAAAAACCATAACATAAAAGCAACCCTGTGGTTTCTCCTTGTCAGCTCTTTGCTGAAGGAAGCACCTCGGTGCTGAGCTGAGCTGTGGTTTCAGGATGTGCCCTGTTGAGATGGGCTCTGCACAAGCACAGCCACTCTGCTGCTGCTCCCCCCTGCCTTGGGCTCAGACCCAGCTCCCGCTCGACCCTCCCCTCCCCAGGCACTCCAGGCTTGTCACTGGGAAATGAATGGATTTGCTTTCCTTTCCTTTCCTCTCTACTTCTTTCCTGCAAGGGAGAAGAACAGCTGCTGCCCTCCCTGTCCCCAGGGGGGTCTCCCCACTGCTCCTCAAGCCAGAACATTTATAGCTGGATGTGAAAGAGAAAAGAAACAAAATTCTGAATATTTTCCAGTGACAAACAGTGAGACCAGAGCTTTTAGAAACTATATTCCCTGTTATTCCATTGCACAGAAATTGCTGATCCATATGTAAAATTTATATGATGGAGACTTAACCCTGCCTGGTTTTGCCCCTGAAGCTTTGTAACAGGGGAGTTACTGACTGAGGGGCAAAAAGACCTTCACCCCCCTTCACACACGGCCAGGTTTAGGGCTTTTGGTTAGAGGAAGGAACCAGTCATCAGGATTTTATTGAAGCAAAAGGGGAAAACCAAGCTTAAGTGCTACCAAAACCAGACCTCCCGTGTTTAATGGCAGTTGGACCTCTCGAGGAAACCACTTGGGCGGACACCCTGTCCCATGTGGTTGAGCTGTTCCCTCTGTCAGTGGTTTCAGAGGAAAAGATCACGTATCACACTCACAGCCAGAGCCTTCTGGAGTCAATAAAATTATTTGCTCCTCTTCCCCAAAATGTTTTGAGTTAAGCCATTAAAATTTACGAAGCGCGGGCAGGATGGAAAAGCTGCAGGCACCAGGAGAGAGGGAGGTGAGCAGCCAACTCACAGAGTGACACAAGGGTGGATGATACTGAGCTGACAAAGAATCACCTTAATATCAGCTTTTATTCTGTTTTGAAAACCTGACTCATGTTCTGAAAATACTGTAATGTCAAATTACAGTATGCATAACCATGTTGCTATTTTTCCTAAATTATTTCAGGAGAGATTCTGCATTTGCAGCTTTAAGTCTCAAATACTCTTGTGACTTCAAATGGGCAGGAGACTTCAAATTAGATCAATTTACAAACTGCAGTCAGGAGTATTCTGCAAGAAAGGGGCCATAGAAAATATGTGAAATACTTGTTCTTAAGAGATCAGGTCAAATAAGTGACCAGAAGGAATTTCTATTTATAACATTGTGTGTCCTTTAGTGGCTGCAGCACTGCCTCAGACAGTGGGATGGTTTCAAGTTTAAAAGTGTATTTATCCTTTTTTTTTTTTTCTCCTATTCTGCTTCAACAACAACAGCAAAATGACATTTTGAGGAGGAGGAGTTGAGGGCAGGCAGTTTTAAGGCAGCATGATGTGAGCATCTGGCTGGGAGAGAGATGGAACCTGCACCACAGTTACCTGTAGCTGCCTCACATCTTCCTCCAGTTTCCACCTGAGAATTCAGGATTTGTCCATTTTTTGCCCAGAAATGAACAGAAAGGGCCACTGGGATTCTGTCAGGCAGGATCTGAGCACTCTGCCTAATGCAACAGGTACTGCTCACACCTTTGGGGATGGGATTTCCCCTGCTGCACACCTCTCTCTGCTCCCACGGGCTTTCATTGCAGCCATCCCCAGGATACATAAACCATTAATTAAATGCTGCAAACGAACCACACTCACAGAAGCCAAAACAACACTGGCATATACACATTAATCAGCATGGCACCTTAGAGACCCTCAGAACCATGAAAGGTCATGAAACTGCCAGTGTTAAACTGGGGTCAAATCCACCTTTCAGCAGCTAGGATATACAAAACTGAACATAACAAAACTGATCACGACCAGAACGTCCTAAAGCTCCAAAACAGGGGTGGGGAGGAAGGAAGATCCCTATGACATCCTGGTCATCAGTCAGGACGGGATTCTCTGCTACAATAAACAGTCAGCTACCCAAGGTCACCAGCACCAACAGCACATCCACATCTTTAGTAGATTACAGGTGCTACTTTTCTACCCCCACCACCCGCCCCCCCAAAAAAAAAAAAAGAAAGAAAGGAGGAATTAAAAGTTTCTACTTACAGCATTAAGCCCCAGGGAATTTCCTGGGAGAGAGGAGGTGACTCCCGAGAGAATGGCTGTGGCCACCACTGCCCCCAGGCACTGGGCGAGGATGTACATGAGCGCCTTGAAGATGCTGATCTGGCAGCTGAGCAGCAGCCCCAGGGTGACGGCCGGGTTCAGGTGCGCCCCGCTGATGTGGCCCACGCTCTGCGCCATGGTAGCGATGGATAACCCAAAAGCCAGCGACACCTTCACGTTGTCCTGAGACCTCGTCGATGTCTTGTTGGCCACCACGGGGAAGTTGAAGCCCAGAGCCGAGCCAATGCTGATAAAAATAAAAAGGCTCATGGCCAGGAACTCAGCCACCACTGCCCTCCAGAACATTTTCTTTTTGAATTCACTAGCCATCTTTCCTCTTTCTCTCTCTCTCTCTCTCTCCCCTCCTCACTTTCCCTTCTCCCTCTCTCCCTTCCTTTGCCTGATATTTTTCCTTTGAGGTCTGAAGAGAAATCTGGAGGAAAAATACGGTCCTTGGATTATTTATAGGGTGGTCTGTAGGAGGGAAGGGGTGTTGCACAAAAGGAGGAAAGAACATCTACATAGATGCTGACTGCTAGATTGATGTAAGACACTGTTTGCCTGCCAAAGTTTTTTCTTCCTTTTTTTTTTTTTTTCTTTTTCCCCTCCCTTAACAGCGTTCGATCTCTGCCGCCGTTTTTAAGAGGCTTTTTAAAACTCTTGGAAAAATCTCTAGGAGAGCCTCAGGAATTCCAGCCTCACTTCTTTAACTCCCGTGTCATCCTTCAGCACGCGGATCGGAATGAAAGCTTTGATGGGATTTCTGTCTGGAGCTGAAACAGAAAGCAAAGTTATCAGTGCAGGCTGGTGAGTTGCTCACGCGCCGCTTCAGCGGCAGCAGATAACAGCTGAAAGTAGTAAATAAGACTGACAACTAAATCCACACTCTAGAGGCTTCAGTAGCTCTGTTTCATCTGAAAAAAAAAACCAAGTAGAAATGTCCCTTCTGCCGGCTCTGTGGACTTGGAGCTGTTTGGGTGCCAAGTCTGGCGGCTGCACGGACACCCTTGGATTTACACAGCTCACACGAGCTGCTATTCACTGGTGAGGGATCAGTTTTAATCTCTCTGTAAATCTGCCATAACACTGTGGTAAGCTGGAGGCTTTAAATGCATGTAATTTGGATGCTGAGGATGATTTTTTTTTTCTTTTATTTATTTTTTAAAAATTTATATCATTTCTTCACTTTTTTTCTCCCAAGCACAGAGGTGTCTCAGGGTTTCCCCAGCCTTCCCCTTCTGACTGGCAAGGAAAAAGCCAATTTGGGGGCTTCCTAGCCCATGTCCTGCAGTGAAAATCCATCTCTCACCACCCTGTTGAAGGTCAGCTCAGCTGTCCTGGCTGTCACCAGGGAAACTCTGCTGCTGCTGAGCCACAGGACTGGCCAGACACAGAGGGGAGAGCAAGGGAGAAGGGAAATTACATGCTTGGGTTTGCAGACAAAATGAACCTCCCGGTGGTGCCAGAGCCTCTCGGAGCAAAAGGTCTCAGTGCCTGGTTTTACCTCCGCGGGGCTCGGACGCTCAGATTAACCCCTGTGCTCTCAGATCCCCGCCTGCTCCAGAGACTGGGGCTGGCTCCAGCTGTGAATCCCGGTGCTTGCTCTGCCTTCAAACTGAGAAAAATCTGTTCCAGAGGCAGGAGCTCATTCCCCAGGTGCAACTCTTGAAGCGCGGTTATTTAAAATCAGCCTACATCTCTGCCTCCTTTTTTTTCTCTTCTTTCTTTAATGCACCAGTAACATCTTCTGAATTGTACTTTAATAAATTCAAGGCTTTTTCATTTGGACAAGACGTCAGTGAGAAGGAAAAAATCAAATACACACCTGGATAGTACTAGACAGTTAATAAGGGGGTTTTTAAAATATATTTGGGTTTCAAAAGATCATTCAGTGACAAAGCTGAAAATGATTTAAACAAAAACCCAGATGTCTGAAACTTGTCAAACCCAAGTTCTTATTCTTTCCAGGCATCAGATGTTCTTGATTTTTCACATAGCCAATTTTATTTCCTTTTTGTTTTATAATACACTTACACAACAGGAGTGTACCAGTGAAAAAGGAAAAAGTAAAGAAACAGGAACAAATTAATTACTGGATTTACTCTTCTAATTACAGAGGGATTTCAATGAAGGACCATGTGACAAACAAATCAAAAATCAAAATTAGCCAAATAGTGGAACACAGTGGAATTTTAATATAAGATACAGTTGATTCCAGTTGTATCTTGTCCAGCAGAACTTTTTATTTATTGCAAACACTATCTGAGGATTGAAGATCCTCAGTGACCACCTGATGCTTCCAAGAGGATGCCAAGACCCAGGCAGGGCATGTATCACACACCTCAGGGAACTGGAGACAGCAGAGCTCTGGGAACAGTTTGCAAGAGTTTCCATGTGTCCCAAATTGGCCTCTGTGGGATGGAGCTGCCCAGATAGTCGCCCATATCCACAGGAAACTCCCTCTTTACTCACCTCTTCCTACAATTAGGAACTGGATGACCAAACCACCTCTGTATCAGTACTGATAAGGTGACAAAGAGCTCCTCCAAGGAAAACTTTCAGAGTGGGAAAATAGACTGGGGCAGTATTGCAAAACATTTCCCTGCTTTCTGCAGTCTCCTCTAGGTATCCCTGACTGGCCTGTGCCAGAGACAGGACACCAGGAAAGCCAGACCTTTACATAAACATTAAATGCATCTCAAGAGTAGCAGGTTGGGCACCACCTTGGTGTCAAACCCATTGGTCACCTCACACTTGCATTTTCATCCTGGGACTCTCCTTTTGTCTTTCCATAACTGTTACCCAACCTATTATTTTATATTTTGGAAACTGGTGCCACAATAACTCAACAAAATGGTCATTCAGACAGAAAAGAAAAAAAAAATCTGAAATAAAGACAATTACAGGGAATACACACAAATAAAAGAGCAGAGATGGACTTGTCCTGTGCATAGAAAAACCGCCAGGTGGGGAAACAAAAGGGGACAGCAGCAAAAGAACAAATATTCTGCACAAATTGAGGGGATTGTGGACAAATTTAATTATTAAGTAATAGAAGTGTAATGAGGAAAAATGGGAGAGAAAATGCGAGGAGATAAAGCACACATCAGCTGGACTTCTTCAGAAACGTCCACCACAACTCAGATCTAACAGGTGCCCAACTCACTGTGTCACTTTTCCAAAAATCCAGCTCCATCCCGTGTTACTCAGGCTGATGGCAAAGACCCCAGTGCTTGGCCAAGCAAACGAATTACACTCAGACCTCAAAACCACCAGAAGCAAAAAAAAAAAAAAAAAGCCAAACCCCAGTTTCCTGCATACCAGATAAGATGGAGTTTGTGCAGTTTTCTGGGCATGGCTTTGGATTATGCACCACACTTGAAGGTGGGGTTTGGATTTTTCCAGAAATGGAGAAGACTGCCAACCTTACATCAGTGTTTAGGACAGGCAATTAAGAACAGATCTGTTGGGAACAAGAAGGAAACAGGAGCTTTTTATCCCAGGGGTGTTTTCTTCACAGATGATTTAGACCGGTGTACTCCCAACCACTCTTTGATTTGGTTACACTAGAGACAGATGAGTGAAAAATCAAGTTCACAGGAATGGGTATTTCATTGCCAAGATCTCAGGACTGACTCATTTTTTGTGTGAAACAAATCAGGTTTTGGAGGGCTGTAACAAAAACCTCCCTTAACATTTCACTCAGAAAACAAATGTATTTGTTGAAGTGGTAGGCTTTGTTCTATGATCCCACACATCAGATTGCTCAGGATCTCTGCTTCTTGAGCAAGAAACAAATATCAGTGACTTCAAATTTGGTCTTGGCTAACATGAAATGTCTGGGAATTTCCCTCTTAGGTGAAGGAACAGTCAAAGTCTAAGGGCAGAAGGAATGAACGTCAGTCCAGCAGCCAGACAATTGGAAGAACCAGGGGAAGTTCAGCAAACTACAAATTACTTCTCTCTTGAGAAGCATTAGTTATGCTGTGACCCTGCCAGAGGAGTCTTTTAGCAGGCAAGGAGCAATTTTAGGAAAATTCTTCTACCTCCAGTTTCAGGAACAACAGAAATTCCCACTTCTTCCCATGGACTTTCACCCCTCTGAGACGTCACCATCATCACCACGGAGAGCAGCAAAGCCATGGAGCAGGAAGAGCTGGGGGATCCATGCATCCTTCCCAAAACATCTCAGAAATGGGAAGGAGTTGAGCACTGGTGGCTGGAATGCAAACATACAGGAAGTTGTAGTTCTCAGGTGGAATTTCCTATGAGAATAATTCCATAAAATTAAACAGATTCGCACCAATACCCAGGAGCTGCTTCCTGGGCTCAAATCACTTTCTGGATAGAAGGAGAACGTCCCCATGTTGCTGATATAAAAAGTACAGGGTGGAAATTGAGTCAAAGCAAAGATGCTTGGAAATTTCTCTGCAGGAGCTGACTGATCACAACCAACCCCTGTCAGTGTGAGCAAAGTGTCCGAGAACTTGGAGGGGCTATAGACTGAATCCCTGACTTAATGCTCCTAAATCCAGGAAAGATGGAATATTTCACACATTTCCCCTTCTCCAAGGGATTTGCTATCAGCCAGTCTAAGCATCCAAGTGCTCCATATGCCAGCTGATGAAAATTCCTTCCTCAGCTGCTCAGCTGACTTTGTTCCCTGTATGGAAAACTCAGAGCCTGCAATATCCCCCTGGAGCTGGACACTGAAATCCCTTTGTGAAGCTGGACCTGAATTCTCTCTAACTCCTCTAGGGGGACCAACAGTTATTTATCAACTACATGAGTCACCTGCTGTTTTGGGAGGCAAGATGGGATGTCACCCTCTAAAGAGCAAAATTCAAAGGCATGAAGTTGTCATGATGAATTTCAATTTAGGTACTTCATGATTCAGTGATATCAGAACAGGTTCTAAAGACCGATCACATTTTATAAACAAAAAGTATCTCCATGTTCACCTAGATAACACAATCCTCTTTTGAAGGATTTTTTCTTTTTAATTTTTCATTATGTGTGGATATGTTGAGCCTCCTTGTTGCAGCATTTCCCTGTTTTTCATTCTCCTTTTTTTCTTTTTCCCTCCAGACCATAACAAAACAATAGGAGAGAAAAGCTTATCGGTGAACATACAACTGGACAAAATCTGAATGCACAATTAAATTAAAGAAACTCAGTATTAGCAGAGGCTGATATTGACATCACTGACCAATTTAGCCCAAATAGATAGAAAAGATCATTTAAGATTTGTTTTCTCCTGAAGGAGATTCTGAAGGCATCTGAAGAGAAAATCACTCATGAATGTCTTTGGGGACTTTGCTTCCAGTTTCAAGTTTTTCTCTCTTCTGAGACCAGAAGACCCACCTGAACTTCCTGCAAACCCCTACAGTGCAGTGAGAAATGTGTCAGCACAACAGAGTTTTTCATCACAAGTACAGCAAAGCCATGTGGGTGACACTTGTCCCCCCAAATTGTAGGTGTCTACCACGAAAATGGCTCCAGGTGCTCTGATGTTCTTTGTCTGCCCCTCAGTGAATGCTCATTGAGAGCATTTTCAGGTGATCACAGCCCTCAATTTGAGACATTTACCTTGCACTGCCTCCATTTAACCAAATTTTTAGGCTGCCTGGGCTGCCCAGCTCCAGGGTCAGCACTTACCTCTCTCTGAAAATCCTTATTTTCTGGCCACTAGAGCTGCACAGCTGCCAAACACTGACAGGACTGCTATTATCCTTTTTTTGACACTTCTGACACATGAAATAATAAAGATTACTCTCTTCCAACCCAGACACAAAACGGAATTTCCCAGGCAATTGCTAAACCAGCCTGCATCAGGAAGCAGATTTTTTTTTTCCTTTTCATTCCTTTATGCCACCAAGTTTGACAGCAGCATCTCTCCAGAGGATGCAGCAGGGTGGACCATGAGGTCTCCACCACTGCCACACACAGCATGGAGTGCCAGGGAAAAGGAACCAAAAGGTTGTCTCTAATATGGAACATTTTTTGTCTGAAGCCAAAATTCAGACAAATTCTTCCAAATGAGGCATTTCTTCTCCCCAGGCTTATCCTGGAGAGAGAAGCCACACACTCTGCTGATAGCAGCAGCCAACTTACAGCAGCATTAATATATTAATAAATGCCCCTCTCAGCAGTGATGGATGTTAACCAAGCAATCACCAATGCACTCTGAGGAAAAGCCATTTTATTGAGAAATTTATAAAATGAACCCTTACCATAAAATAGAAGAAAACCTTACATCTTTCTCCAAACAAACCTTCTCAAATACTTTTTATTTAAACCCAGCTCTCTTGTGAAATACTTTGTTTCTTCATCTTGGAAAATGCTGCCACACTGAGGGTTAAACTCCAAATATTATTCATTTTCCTAAGTGCACATATTTAGCAACAATTGTCCTTTTGAATTTCCTGTGCCCAGTGCATCACTGCGAGGTTGACCAATTTTTTTTCTTTTTTTTTTTCCCTTTTTTCACCCCTCACATTGTGTTACATAAAATAATAAGTCTGCCAGGAATACAGGGCATGACACAGCAGTGACTGTGCTAATGAATTTGGTAGCTCATTACAAGCACAGGAGGTGAATAAACCATTGTTACTGCTATAGGGATAGTTTCAGTATGGATCAGAGTTTCCCTGGTTTTTTAATGCACAGTCCAAGCTGCTGCTGCCCTAAGCTGCAAAGCACCCCCAGAGCAATGCTGATGATTTGGTTGTTTCCAGGGAGGTTTTTTTATGTGATTTCCATGAGTTTTGTCACCAGGTTTGATCACTGTGTGTGCTCTGTGCTCTGTTTCCCCCTGGCTCGGCTGCTCAGGCTCACAGCTTGTCTTTGGCACAGTCTGAGGTGCTGATTCAACATCAGACACTTCTTCAGAATAATGAATTTCTTTAAACTGCCAAGTGTTATAGGGCACTGGATGTTGAACTGATAGGGAAAATAAAAGGGAAACCTCAAGGTGAAACTTGTGACCTATTTCCTGAGCAGAAAAAAGCCTTGAGGTGAACTTTGTCAGGTTTATCACACAGCCACAGCCTGGGAAGTGTCAGCTGGAATTGTCAAAGCTGTGAGATCACGTTGCAGCAGCAAAGGAATCCAGCATTTGATACAGGCTGCAGCAATGAGGCAATAAAACAAAGTCACCATAGGCAGAGCAGTTGTGTCTCTTTCAGAAAGCTGTGCCAGAACCTCGTGGTGAATGGATCATCCTTGGGAGTTCCTGAGTCTTCTCTGCATTTCCAATTACACTCAATCCTCCTGACAGCAGTTCCTCTGGGCTGTCTTCCTTGAGGATGGGGATTCCTGTGCTCCTTTAGATCATCAATTCCAGTGCTTACATCCAAATTTTCCAAATCTCCCTTGTAATTAAAGCCAAACAACATGGACCTCGGAAAAGATTTATTCCCTTCCTCTCAAAAATTCAGGAGATTTTTAAGGGTTATCCATGTTATTTTTTACAGACTGATCAACTTATTTTCTTGCAAACTTTCCTCTTGACTTCTGTTAATAGAGTTCTTTATCTGATGTTATATGATTATAACACAGTGAATTTTCTCTGTAGAAAACCTCCTTTGTGTTCAGGCCAGTTTTACAATCCTCAAGGTTCATCTTAATTCTAACCTTGCACCTCCAGAGTACCACTGCCCCTTCTAAGTCAGTAATAGTTGTGACTTTCACTCCTGCTCCATCACTCCAGAGATTAACTGGTGGGAAAAACCTCACCAGAACAAGATCCCAGCAAGGTCTCTCCTTCCACAACATCCTCAGTTTTGATCATGAACCACTGATAATTATCTCTTAGGTGCAGTTTTCCAACTTGCTTCAAATGCATAATCCTGGCTGGTTTTGTCCTCCCTTGCTTACAGGAGCAGGAAACTCAAAGCTTGACTAAGACCAGGGGATAAGTATGGAAAACCACTTAAAAAAAGAGAAAATCCTTAGAAATAGTATCATTCACCCCATCTAACTTAAGACACCTCCTATAATGTTAGTTTTACTTGTTTCCCTTGCAGTCAGAGGAAAGAAACAGGCACTCCTGGCACTTGACTGTGTTTATAAATCCACTTTGGATACTCAACACGAGAGACACCATCGACCACATTGACCAGATCTTTATTTCAAAGTAAACTTTGACACACAAAACCACAATGCTTGCTTGTGACACAAATTTTTAGCAAGACCTACCCCATTTCTTCAGGAACAAGTGGGGAATGGATTAATTAGTCCTTCAGTTACAACTGGGAATGGATCAATTATTCCTTGCAGAAGTAATTCTAAGTAAATTATAAATTCACACTCACTATATGCATTTTTATGGGAACCACCATTTTCCTTCCTTGCAGAAAAGCATCAATGTGCAGCACAATGGAGTACAGAAAGTTTATCAAAAATCAGATGAGCTCAGTTGATGCAGAAGCAGTCTGAGATGCACAACAGAAAAATAAAAAGAAAAAAAGAGGAAGAAGAAAAAAAGTCTATAAATTACATTAGGTCCCAGCTTTCTGTAAGAGAAGCAAAGCTGAGATCTAGGAAACTTTAAAAGTTTTGGCCTTTCCAAAGTCATCTCTCGTTCATTCTCATCTCAACATTAGCAACTGGCCCCTATTAAATTCCCTCCTATTTTTCCAACTCTTCCTGATGTCATAAGGAAATAAGACTCGAGTGTTAAGTACTTATGGATTTGTGCTCTGTAAGGGCTGATGCCTTTTCCTGGTCTTAAAATCAAGAGCCAAACACGGTTAGAAGGGAAAAGGGATTTTCCCTTGGTGTTTATTTTAAGGATCCTCAGGTGCACCACGGCCAGGTCGAATGCACCCCAATGCACCCCACAGTGCCCACCCACAATAGATCTGGGATCACATTAGAGGTGTTACTAATTAGCACATCTATCAAAGATTCCCCAAGGAGAGGCTCCAGTGAGCCCCCTCCCCAAGGAACCTTCCCCTGGATGGTTCTGTCTCAGTTTCCAAAATGTGTTCTGGAGAGGCCCTTGGGCTCTGGGCACACTGATCCCTGACTGCGAAGCTTCTGAGATGTTCAGTGTCCCAGCTTGGCAAACAAGTGCAAGAATGTGGGCAAAAAGCACTGAGAATGCAGAAATTGTAAAAAGGTATAACAGGGGTATAAAAGAAAAGGCAAAAGAGTCATCATGGCATCAGGATGAGGCAGCATCCCCCTGAATGTGTTCTCACTGATGCTTCCTCAGGGCATAAAACAGTGATCCTGTCATAAAATAGGCTCTTGTAGAGCTTTCTCTGGTGGTTTAAGACCTCTTTGTGCCATCCCTGCATTGCAGTCCCCATCCCATGGGTAAATTGGGGTCAGGGTCTCTGTCCAGGGGAGACTCAAATTGCCCACATGGCAGCCACTTAAAATAAACCCTTTGGCTGGGCCAGAAATAGATTTTGGATGTGCACATGGTGTGGTGGTGTGCCTCAGCCAGCTGGGAAGAAACTTTCCTCTAACAAATGGGAAAAGAGAGTCGGAGAGGAGCCCACGATGGCTAATGTGGCACGGAGGGAGCTGGGTCACACCCTCCTTTTGTGCATTCATTCCCTTCAACCACTGCAGGCTGGGATAATTACACCCCCCACAAGGGTTTGCAGAGCTCTCAGTAATTCCAGACTCAGTGTTTATATTCTGCTGTAGGAATGTGTGTGTGTTTTTACACGACACAGTTTTCCAAGCTCTTTCTTCCAGTGGGTCTGTTGGAATATCAGTAACTCAAGCTCTCCTGTTAGTATAGTGCTCATCCCTGTTAGTACAGAGCCACATAAGGGTTGCACTGATCTGTCCAATTCCCAGAGAAAGAATTAAAAATAAAAACAAAAACATTGCCCTTTGCCATAAGATTGGTTTAAAAGAAAGAAGAGATTCTGAGAAACAAGGCTCACAAGGCAAAGCCTAAGGACAATCAAGTCAGCCCAGATGTAGGAATTTAAACTCTGAAGTGAAGAGGGACAATGGCTTCAACTGGCTGCTTTGGAGAGAGCTGCAGGAGTCTGTGGGCTTTAGAAAATCATCCCTGCACTGCATTCCCACTTTGTCCCATGGATTACATGATAGGAGGACTTGTGTGTCTTCAGGAAGGGTGGAAAAATGGAAGGAAGTATGGCACTCAATGGCAAAGACCTCTTAAACAAGGAAGAATCAGGAAAAAACAGCCAGTTGTCTGTCTTTTAGCAGTCCTTTCCCTCCCACAGCTCTCACTGCAGCAAGATTTCTCCCATAATTTGGGGTAGTGTATCCACTAGCTCCAGAGCAAGGACAAAAGGTCAAAAATCATGTCAACATTTATTTCCCATCCATGTAAGAGAGGAACAGTTCTCTCACATGAGAGCTGGATCAGAAAATCATGGAATCAGATGGTGGATGTCTTTCTTGTCTGGCCTTACATCTCTTTTTTTTGCCTTTGCAGGGCAGCAGAGGAGATGGGAATCTCCTCCCCAGACCCTTCCTGAAAGCAAGGAGAGAAGCCTCCAACTCTGATGACATCCAGCAGAACTCCTCAGGGTTGGACTCTCAGCTTCCAAGGGATTTCCAAGGCAAACTTTTAGCCTTTTGCCCCCTCAACTGCTCCAATTTGTGGGTGAAGCAGACACCTAAGATGGAAAAATGTATAATTAGCAGGGATCTCAGAATTTGCTCTGGGAAAAATGTGTGTCCTGTAAGGATGTGTGTCTGCTCATCTGGAGAGCAACAGGGGCTAAAAAGTGTTCCATAAATTAAGTCTGTCTCAGAAATTAATTCACTTTCCCATAATGATTGGATCACTGGAGGTGGGAGGGAAAGAAGGGTCAGTCTGGATGATTTTCCCTGTTCTGGAAGACAAGACAAATAACAGGATTGGGCAGGTTTAAGAAAGGACGTAGCTCAGACAATATATACAGCGTGAATGTAAAGAGGAGCTATGGGGGCTTCAGCTGTCCTGGAATTCACAGCCTCCCAAGCTTCTTAAGGCACAGCTGGACTCCTTAAAATCAGGGACAGTTGCCACTGCCACAGAGGAGGGAGATTCCTATTAGTAAAGCAGCTGCAGAGCTGGTTAGGGTGTAATCCTATTTCCTCTGATTACCCACCACCATTGATCCAGACAAACGAGAGCTAGGAAGGGAAAGCTAATAATCAAACAAATTATTATTAAACAAACCATAGTTTGGCTCAACTATGTATGTTTCAGATGAGAATTGGATTTTGGATTGGATTATGGTGGAAGGAAAAATGTTAGCTTATCTGAGAGAAGGAAGCTCAAGGGAAATAAAAAAGGAAGAGCTGGACATTGTTGCCTGCACATGCAGGAGATTTGGCTGACATTGCTGCACAAATTATCTGAGATCTGGACATTAACTGAAGCTCAGCTGGGCTTCCTAAATAGCTGCTTTCTAAATCAGGAATTGGCCCTCTGGGAATGCCAAACTACCTTCCCGACTGCAGTCCTTGTAGTGCCACAGAGGTGAAAGACCAGCCATGGCTTGGGTCTCCATCACTCTGCAGTCATGTAGAGGTCATCAAATTGTTATAATCATTTTGGTTTTCATGGCAAAGGAACTGCAGTGGCTGAAAAGAGCATCCCCCTCACCCTGCTGACACACGGTGACAGGACTGGGACTGTGATTTAAGTTATTTCAATTTAAACTTTTACCAAATGTAACCCTCAGTCTTTTTAACTCTCTCTCTCTCTCTGCAATGTGAAGAGTCTGAAATGGGACTGAGATGGGCAGTAAATATGCAAATTGAATAAAATGACACCAACTGAATGCAGGTTCATTTCAGATTTTCCAATGGATTTTTGGTTTGAAATATTTTACTTGTATTTGATATCTCCTAGTCCTAAAAAGCAGTGATGGCAGGGGCATACTGTGGTCACAGAAAGAAGTAAGGTGGGTGGTAATCTCTAGAATATCTCCTGCCACCTGAACATCCAATAACATGTAAGACTTGGATGGAAACTTCTTATGCCTCATCCTACCCCAAAATATAGCTGAACTAAAATTCTTCAAGGTGTTAATGTGGCAGTGTTTGTTTTCATTTTCTATTTTGATCTGCTGGAAAGCCACATATAAAGCCTGCTACAACATTTTCCAGCCTTCTCAAAGAGATGGGGATGACAGTTCCAGGTAGAGCCATTAAGGTGGTGAACCAGGAGCTGTTTTCATGGGATGATGTTGTTCCTTAGACTTCCTTGCTGAAAAAAATTAAGCCTCTTAGGCTTCATAGTGAAAGATTTGCTTTCCTGCCCTGGATTGTGTTTGCAGTTCTCCTTTGAACTCTCTCCATTGTTTAGATGTCTTTTCTGAAATATGCTCCAGAGCTGGACACATCATTTAACAAGTTTTAAATGGAGCAGTTTATAGAGGCAAGGTCACTTCCCATCTTCTACTGAATGCTCTCCACCTACATCCAAAGGTTCCACTGGTTTTATTTTGCAATAGTTCCCATTGAGAAAGTTATCAGTGCCTCATTTGCCACTTGCCAGGTAAATTCATCCCCTCCCACACACAGAACTTGCAGTCTTGTCTCTCAGACATTTTAGCCTCAGTTTCACTTTATTAAAACAGCCTTGATTGGACTGTGAATAATTAATCGTTCCTTTCCTATTGATTATTTACTAACTTGTCTTTCTTGTGATACAAGAAAACCAAGCTCACAGAGATATAAGATTATCATGGGATGGTTCCTAATTATTAGACAGCATTGAACCAAGACTAACTTTAGCTTTCCCCCTCATTAGTGCTTTCCTGGAGCTCAGAGAACTTGAAAAATCTCTGGAACACCTGATGGCATAAAATCATTGGCTGACAGGATAAACCACTTACAAAAGGGTCTCTTCTGCTGACCACACGTTCTGGATGCAGGGTCCTTCATTTTCTCATCAGGGGAACAGACAACTGTGCTGCTGTTGGCTCACTGGAAAGCATTCTGTCCAGTCTTTCCAGTTTTTAAAATATAATCTTTATTATTTTAGTACAAGACTGATCTGTCTGTCTGGTTTATACAGTTCTGGAGGCCTTTTTAGTTTTGTTCATTATCTACTGAGTTTAAACTTAATAATTTCTCAGTTTTCTGTGTCTGTTCCTGTAACGTTTTCTGTGGCAGGTTCTTGCACACTGCTCTCTATTTTATTTATTGCTTTGAGTTTTGAAGATACACTTTGGTTTTTCTGGCTCTGGAGTTCCTAATGTTTGTATTTTCCCTGTTTTCCCTCTCTCTTGACCCTTTTTTACTCAGGTGCAGTCTGCAGTCACACTGGGGAAACCAAAGGGACTCCACATCACCCCTTCATACCCTCTGCAAGGTGGCCAGCAGCTTGTGGACAACTGGATTCTTTGGTTCCTGAAGGATTATCAACACAAAGAGAAACACTTTAACCCACACAAAAATTTCCAAAGTTTTCTTTCTGAATCTTTATGCCAAGGACTATTGTTACAAACAAAAGTTAAATTATGAGTAACTGGTGAATTTACCTCTGTGACTCGCTGCCCTGTGTCTGCATGGCCTGGAGAGTGGGAGAGGGCTGCCTGGGGTTCAAGGCTCTCACTTCAGTCCTTCCATGGGCTCAGCAAAACTCCAGAAGTCTCCAGTGTTGCTGTTTGCACTCACAGTGAGGACAGGACGTGGAGCTCTTGAGAGTTTGGGGCTCAGGGTCTCACGGTGCAGCTGAGGCTCAGCTGTTGGTCTTCCCCAGGCTCAGTTGCACTGACCTTTGCAGGATAAACACTTTGAGTGACTCAAAAATCTGTGGAAGAAGGGGACAATAAGCCCTAAGGCAGACTCCTAAATGATCAAGATACTTTGTAGGAACTTCTGCTTGCACAGCGGTGGGTAGTAAATTGCTCAGAGAGCATACAGATTGCCAGTAACCAAAAGTCTTGATATCTTTGGCAGGATCACATAAATAATGTTTTGCCTAGAATAACATGTTCTTGAACTGTTTCTCCAGTGTATTCTCTGCACATGTGCTTCCCATTAGCAGCAGACAGGGAAGTCTTACCCAAGAGCACTTGTGTGTCCAATTTACAGAGGTGAAAAGGAGAAAAATGAGAGGTTTCTAACACCATTTTAGGGCCTGGTTTGAAAACTTTCTGATCTGGCCCATGTTTCTTTACATCTCTGCATGTGTTAAAGGACATGAAGCCTGGGCAAGACTTTAGATGCTTTAGCATCACTTCCCATAATTGTGATCTCTGTGACAATTCTGCAGGTTAGGGGTGAAGCAGAATACTAAACACAATTCTAATTGATAGATGATAACACAATATCATTCTAACAGTGTTATAAAATACAATAAAGAATCCCCCGAGGGACTGGGGCTGAGAGAATTGGGGTTGCTCACCCTGGAGAAAAGGAAGGATGACATTTTTGTGGCTTGAGGGTACTGAAAGATGGAAATGCACCCTGTCCCAGCACAGCATCCAAGAGAGCTGATGCAAACCATTCCCTGGAAGCACCAACCTCTCCCTGGAAAAGAACTGCTCCTTCATTTTCAGATGGCTAAAGGTGAGGTGCAACCTGAGCTTTACCTCACATTCAGTGCACATTTTTCCAGTCCTGTTTCTCCTTCTGGATGGAATGGAATGGAACTCATCCACAGGGAATCACTTCAGTCTCACCTAATTCCCTTGGGAAGCCTCTTTGACCCACACACACACTCATGACAGCACTTTCCACCTTGACAAACATGAAGGACTGACACAATGTCACTCCAAGGTTGGAAACATAATTATGGTGTATTGGAGTGACTCACAGCATCCCTTACCTCATGTTTCCCCTTCTACAGCTCAACTCTGCCTCATTTTCCAGCTCCTGCCCCCGTGCAGGTGGCACACAGACCTGTCCACTCGGGGTTGTCACCCTGCTCAGTGTGGCTTCTTCTCCTCACCTCCCTTTCAGGAACTAGAGATGAGCTGCAAAATTCCATAGTTATCAAGGTTTCTCTGTTACTGAGAAAAACTTCCATGTCATGAGCCATCCCTCCTTATTCCACATAATATATTATTTAATATTATTTTTCCTGTCCGTCCACAGAAGGGTAGATCTCATCTGGGCTCTTATCATCTCTTCTATTTCAGATCTTAAGCTGCACAGCCTTGCCTTGTTATCTTGGTTACCTTGATTTGGGAAAATCCAAATCCAAAATTCTCCTTGTTTCAATAGCTGGGAGCTATTGATCTGTTGTCTTCCTCCTCTGATCCCTCTGATCCCTCATTCTTTTCCCATCATATGAAAAAACCCTGCTTGTTTTCAGTCTCAGGGACTCTCATTATCTTCTTTTCAATCAGTATTCACGAGCTGACAGAAAACTCTAAGCAGGTAGTGAGGACAAACATCTTCATCTATTTGTTCCATTTTCTCATGATCTCATCTTAGTCTTTTTCCCACGTTTTACACACCAAAAATAATTAAATGTTTGTATGTTCTGAACAATTTTAGCATTCTACACTCTGCTCATTCACAGAGTGACAGGGTGGTTGATGCTGGAAGGCAGCTCTGGAGGGGATCGGGTCTATCCCTGCTACATGAGGGATGATGGTTCAAATCTCTGTGACAATAAAATCAACAAGACAAATTTCAGTGTTTTGTTTGGCTACACATTTCAGAAGGTCAGTAACTTGCAGAAGCCCAGGTAATTTGATCCCTCACAGTCTCACTTCATGTGATGCCCCCTCAGACTCCACATCTGGGGGTAAAACAGTGCAGTACTGTGATTGAAATATGTCTCCATGATTTTCTTTTCCCCTGAAGTACTATATTTTCCTATTATTGGAAGTTCTATAATCTCTCTTCCATGCCTGCTAGGAAATGATAAGTTGTTTGCATCTTAAACTAAATAATCCACAAATTCTGCCAAAAGAAACAAACCTACATGCTGAAAAACTTTTTACCTACGTGAAAGTGCATGAACTTGTTAGGAGCACCATGATTTATATCTTTCTGGTGGCATTCAGCTCAAAAAATCAGATGTCTCAGTGTTTATATCTACATGTGAACTAAGTGTCCATGATCCCCTTGGTGAGTTGAGATCTGGGATTTAATTCAGTTACCTTAGTATGGGTATCAAGGCACCAGAATTTTGTGTAGAGGGATTTGTGAGTTTGGGGTTCCATTTCCCATCTGATAACCAGTTGTTTGTCCATAAATTTGTAGATCTTCTATAGTGGCCACCTTTTCCACGTAGGTTTACCCCAAATGCCACCAGACCCCATCTTCAGACCACCCAATCAAAGGGTAAAACTGCTGGAGCTTAGGGAGTTTTGAAGATTGCACTGAGGAAAATGCACACATTTCATCAGTTTAATTATTCTCCAGACTCCATGGATTACATGGTCGGACATCCACAGATTGCTGTGGGAAATGGGACACAATTCCATGTAGAATCGTCTAAATATAATTATCTTAATCTCTTAGGTGAAACCCATCATGTATTTCTAGACAACCCATTCCCAATTTCACTGTCTCCAACCCATTATATGTCTTGACAAGGCAGAGTTTCAAGTAACTGCTGGAAAAAAACACGTCAAAGAAAAATACCAAATATTTTGAGGGTTGTTGGTTGGGGTTTTTTTAAGCAGAAGGTTTGGAGACCTTCCAAGGAAAGTGAAATCGTATATGTTAGGATTTGTTCAACAGCCAAATGCTGTGGACAATTCCAATTACATACAAAACTGAAAGAGTCCCAGGGAAAGGGCCAGTTTATTTCTTGTTCCAAGAAACCTCTCCAAAATAATACGTGCATGCATACACTGAAAAAGGTAATGCATTCAGTTCAAACCATTATCAGTGTCTTTTAATTGCAGTGTTTATGTATCAATCGTCTTCGTTGTAACATTTATGTATTGATTGTACATTTGCCTATTTTTATACCCCTTTTTATAAGAATATTTTTATATTCCTCTATCCAACTTGAATTTAGATCTCTTCATTGTGAAGAGTTATTTACTACCCTTGGAAAACTGGTCCAGGAAATGACAGATCTCACGATTGTAAAGCTGTTTATTGCATTAAGCTTAAATTACCTTTTTTTTCTTTCACATTGTTTTATCCTCCTGGTGATATTCATAGAGTCCTAGAAAGGTTTGGGTTGGAAGGGACATCAAGGATCATCCAGTTCCACCACCTCTGCATTAATAGCACCGAATCCCTTTTTCTCTGTTGTACTTATTTGCCTCATTATTTTAAGATTATTCTTAGGCCCCTCCACCATTGCTGGATTAGGTTATTTATAAAACTTTTTTCTTCAACAACTTTAGCCTTTTCATAGCCTTTGCTGTTTCTCTGGATTCATTCCTGTCTGCCTCCGTGTAGAAGTTTTACATCTAGAATAATGTGGTTCACAACAATTTTTCCAGCCACAACATGTCAGATTTAAACATTAAGCATTAAAAAACATCTTTCTGTGGACTGCTTGCCTGTATTTTAGGATTATGATGTTGCTTTTTCCCACACGTTTAGCAGCTTTCATAACTGGACACGATAAGTCTCAGTGCCCAAGGTCTGCCTTGCATCACCTTTGAATCAAGTATTCTCTTCTGTGAGGAGCTGATGCCTTGAGAGGCCTCCCAGAAACAGAGCCCAGACAGGAGTAAAGGGAATAAAGGTGGGGATTTATTGGAAAGGCCTCCAAAGGTACCCCTGGGGAGCCAGAGGTGCTGCCCAGATGGGCCCCGAGATGGACCCTGAGAGGCCACGAGTTCTTCCCACTTTGATAGGTTTGGTTCATTTGCATCTCAGGGTTGATTCTCCAATTAAAGCTGCAGTTAATGATGGAATTGCCCTCAGCTTGCCCCCCTCAGAGGCTCTTTGGTTGATCCTTTTTGGGCCCAGTTTGGGCTGGGTGTCCTTGGAGAGCAGCCCCGGAGAGGCTTTGTTGTGTGTGCCCAGCACAGAGAGCAGCACTGAACAGGGAACAGGCAACTCCAGAGTTACACACTGGGCACTGCAGGGTTTGAAAATATAAAAGTTAAAACCTAAGGCATCAGAGCTGCATCTCTTCCGAAGAGAAATGAGGGGTTCTGCATAACCTTTTCCATCATGGATCTACAGTGCCATTTGGCAAAGCAATATGCCAGCTATTCATGAGAACAAAAACACAGTGAACTCAAAATATCTTTTTTTTTTTTCTCTTCTTACCACAGGTTAAAATTAGAATAAAATAATCGGCTATATATAAACTTGGTGAACTTACAGTTTCCAGCTGCATTTTTCCCTCACCACCTGAAAATATGATGTTTAACTGTCCTGGGTCTAGTTCTGAACCTTTTCACCCAAATGTGAATAAGAAGAATCCTGTGGAAATGGAGAACCTCCGGAGTGTGGGGATAGTAAGTCAGGACCCTTCCATGTTTTTATTTGCCAGCACAGATTTTCCCAGGACAATAAGTGGAAATGCTCCAGGAGAAGAAAACAGTGGTGGTGGACTGTGAAGGAATAATGGAGAAAAAGCATTTTTGGTGGTGAAAACATCTGGGGCTGTGAGACTGCCCTTCTCATGGTACATTTGTGATGCTGTAATCAACTCTCTAAAAACCAGAATTATGAAGAATGGGCCATTACACAGCAACTTCTTCCAAGGCCTGGTCCTTTTCCAAGGGATTGTCAGCTTCACCCTGCCCGTGGTGTGAAGATGTTGGCCCTGGGCCTTTGATTCAAGCCTAAAATTGCTCTCCAATGATGCTCCTTCCCAGGGCAGCTCTGCCATGGACTGAAGTTGCAGATTCGTGGTTGGTTTTTCTGCCACTGACCTCAACAGGCTGTGGTCTACAGCAGAGCCTGTATTCAGAGAGGTTAAACAACATATACAATTTCTTTAGAGCAACACCACGCAATGGAAAACATGCCAAAGGCCTTCCTTGTTATGTGGCAAATTCACATTAGCACAGCAGAGCTCTTGTGCAGGGGCACGAGAAAACAGGCTTAAGAAGAAAACTGATTTTTAGGGGCTGCACCATTTTTTTTTATTTTATTGTTACTATAAAAACTGGCACAGGGTGAAATACACTCCGATTTTGCTGCACTTCTTGTGAACTGTCTTTAAAATTTAAGTTACAGCAAAATAGTCCTGATAGGAATGTCCATGATGACAATGCAGGAAAATAAAATACAAGATAAGAGAGAAAAAAGAGTCCTAGGAGATGAGAAACAGAAATTAATCAGTGATCCATGGCCTTGTGGACGATGCAGAGCGAAAGCAGATTGCTTGCATTGTTTTAAAGGTTTAAAATAAGGAGAAAATAGCTTATTTCAGCCTGGGGTTTAACTGGTATTTGGAAGACTTCCAGTGGTCACAGAGTGATTGAGCCTTGTGCTTTAAAATAAAATACAAATGACTTGACAAACTACTGGGAATTTGTGCAGCCAAGGAAAAGAGGTGGGGAGGGGCTGGCAGAAGCACATTCCTGACTCTCTTTTGGATGGGATGTTAGAGTGCACCAGTCCTGGGCTGGTGTCAAGGATTTCTTGTAAAAACAAATCTGGGGGGGTCCACAGAGCTCTCAGAGCCTTTCCTGGGTGATCCAAAAGTCCTGGCTCAGTGTCCACTGCTCTGCACACTCACTGTTTCTGCAACAGCACTCAGAAATTCTGTTTGCATTTTGAGCTTGGCAAGTAACAAATGTATAAGGCAGATATTCTTGAATGAGTAAGAATTCCAGTGCTGTTTCCTGGGATTTATAAATACACTGATTCCATAGAGAGGCTTAAAGCCTAAAAAGTTCTTAAAAAGAAAATCACTCAGAGCAATTTAAAACAATTTTTAAAAGAAAGACACAAAGGTAGGACGGTGCAGATATTGATCTGGGCTGAGTTATCAGTGCCAAGGGACAGACAGCACCCACTGACTCATGGTAATAAACAGAGATCAGCTTTTAATGCACTGATTGTCAACATGCAGAGAAAAACATGATCAATGATCTATTGCTATTTTCTATTATTTTCAGCCAGTGCTGATGGAAAATAAGGATCTTTGGGGCTGTGCTATACACCAGCAGCAGTGAGTGTTCAGCTGAGCACGACCCCACGTGATGACAGAAAATACATTTTTAAGTTTTTGTTCCCAATCTTTCCGCCTTCTCCTCCATATTCAGAAGTGACTCTGAGACTACAGGGCCCTGCTAAAATCAAGTGTCTGGAAAAGTATCCACAGCACTTTCAGAGTGTGTGCTGTTCAAGGGGATAATACATGAACCACACTACACAGGCTCTGCTGCTCCACAAATTCAGCGGGGAAACTGAGGCCAAAACATCAATGGAAATGCAGCTGGATGCCTTCCACCAGCTCAGGTGAGAAACCAATGAACCTCCAGCATCCTACTCTCACAGCTGGGGTAGAACCTCTAACAACCAGGTCCTCAGCTTCAGTGTTTCAGCCAAGAAGTTTGGTGGGTTTAAATCCCTCTCTGGTGTTTCTGAGGAGTTGTCAGCCTACCTTTCCCAGAAAAAAATCTGTGGAGACGACCACACCATGTTAGAGATAATGGATGGTAGAAACTTTGGCACACCCCAGACCCTGGACCTGCTCAGTTTTCTCTGAATCTTTCTGTGTACAAACACAGGCAATTTCAGTCCACAAGGAGGATGAGGCAGTGGGATTTGTAGCTGGAACTCCTCTGTGGACTTTCAGCAGGACTTCTTTCAGTTCAGGCATTGGGATGACATGGAATATTCCCCATTCAAGCCTTTGTGCAGCAGCAAGAAGACCAAGACGGCATCAGCAGCAAAAGAAACTACGGATGAACATTTTCAGGGCCCACATTTGATTTGGAGGATTCCTGTTACTCCTGCAGTGGAAGGCAGAATACACCATTCCTGCCCCAAAGGCTTGTTCCTAATACTCCAGGGGAGAAGCTCTGCCCTACTGCACTGTAATAATCTCTCCTCTTTCCTAGCAGGCTGCTGTGGTTTTCCATTTCCTCTGGCTGGCTTGGCCACGGGGCTTTTGCATTTTTTCTCTGCCTTTTATGTAACACAACTCTCAGGTAGTCAAGATCAAACAGTTTGATGTCTGGCTGATGCATCACCTGGGTTTAATAACTCAGAGAGTCAGTGTGGGGCATTGGGGGGAGATGGGCAAAGGCAGGGATAGGATGGGCATGAGTGATGATTTCCAGATTCTTTCTCTTCCTATTGTGTCCAGAGTTCAAAAGCAAGAAATGCCAGGGTCTGCAAAAGGCAGACAAAGTTTCTCTACTCTCCTCTACTTTTGACTTTTCCCTGACACTGGACCAATAGAGCAGTAGTAGTTTACTAGCAGTGTACTAGCAGTAGTTACCAGGAAATCATAGAAACATAATCAGGAAGAACTAGAAAAAGTCCCATGATGGCAGGAATTGGTTTATATAGTACAGGAGGTAGGAATAAAGGAATTTGGAGTCTTTTCTGACCATGAAAGCCAATGAAATCTAATGCAGCTTGAAATCCCTCAGGCACACCGAACAAAGCACCCGAAGAGGAACAGCTGGATTAAATTTGACTTAAAAGCCACCATAATTGGCACTGGCCAGCACAGGGATGAGCAGGGTGATTTTCCAGTGGCATAAATTACAGCCTGGTTTGAGTTTTGACTCCACTATTTCAAATTCAGGAGCTGATTGAGAAATTTGCTCTGATCTTGCTGAATGCCATAAATCGGGTGACGGAGGAGTAGCCTTACATGTGCATCCCTATAAATTAGACTGAGATAACCACACAGTTTTACTGAACATAGATCAGCCTCTTCATTTGCTGGGAACTGCAGCCTGATTTCAAAAGCCTTCCCCTGCTGAAATCTTCCATATCCTGTCCTTAATCTCTTAAACCATCTCAACCCTGGAGCACAAATGTTAGAGAAAAACAGGGAGATACATTTTCATTCTGTGTGGATGTGAATGGCATTCACAGTCTCTTCGCTGGCCCGTGTGGTTTTGTCAGCATCTGTTTCTTGGAAGTGCAGTGAGTTGCACGACCTCTTCCATAATTAAATTCAATTCACTGCTGTTAAAAAGAATCCATATCATTTTCTTACTTCAGTAAATGCATCAAGCTCCAGGTCACAGTTACCTCTTTCTCTCCTTCCTCTGTTTCTCCCATTACAAAGCTGTTCCCAAACTTCAGAGCAAGGATGGCCAGGAACATTTCATTTCAAAATACATATATATTACTCTTCAGATAATCCTCACTATTCCTGTGCCATGCTTTACCTTAAACAATTCTTCTTTTTCACTCCTCCTTCTTCCCTCAAAGTTATTGCAAAAAAAAACCAGCCAAAGCCTTTCTCAATCACTGCTTTTAGCCAAGTTTTTATATTTTCTGCTTTGAAGCCAAGATGACCAATTCAAAACAGACCTAGAACCATGCCAGGGAGGACACCTCTCTATATGCAAGATTAAAGAACTTTATAAAGGTAAGCTTTGGCTCAAATTAAATTGTATTTCTGCTGAAGTTCATCCTGTCTCTTAGGATACCCTTTTAAACTATATAAAATTTCTAGAAGTCTCACAGTTATCAAGGATTCCAGCACTGAACTCAAGCAGCCAGCCTGGTTTCTCAGGCTAATCCAGACTACTTCCATATGGAGCATCCTCTGGTATTGTGTGAAGAGCCTGACAAAGTCCTCATGCAGTTTTAATGACCTTTAGATGAAATTAAATCACGTGTGGGGGAAAAAATAGAACTCTTTTTTTGGTTAATATTCTGCTCAGGAAGCTCTTCCTTCCTTTTTTCCTCCTGCTGCCCATGCTCCTGCTTGCATTAAGGGGGCACCATGTCCAGCCAACCTTCCCTGCTGCCAGATCCAAAAGGTATTTCTTTCTCTTGTTTTTTAAGGGCTTGAATTAAATTTTTACCAGTGTGTTTTCTGGCCCCTAACTATCAGGCAATCTGTTTCAGACCTAAGCCTGTACTGCTCGTTGGGATGAAGAATTCAATTTACTTCCACATGTGCAATGTGAGCAAATCACAGAGCAGATTCCCCCTGGCTGGTTTAAGGTTTGGGACCTGCACAGTCCAGGCACACTGAGCAGGACAAAGAGGAAGGTGGTGACCCTGGTTAAAATATGCCAATTTCCATGAGGCTTAGAGAGCTTAACCATGGCAATGCAAACCTTGCTGCTGCAGCTGATGCCTTCAGACCTCTTTTCTCCTTGGCTTTCAGACACAGAGCACAATTTTAGAAGTGCTCTGGGCATTGTCCTTGGATGCTGAACAAGACTGTCCAGCACTTTGCTGCTCTCAGAGACTTTTAGCTGCTTATTCAGACAAGTGTTTTCCACTGAACAGAGAGAAGCAGGATATTGGAGGCAAAATTAAGTCCCCCCCGTTTCCCAGCGCTGAATCAAACAAAAGCTTCTTCCACCCACACATTGCTGTCTCAGCTTAACAACAAAAACAACCTGCCAATCTCTCCCCACACAGAAACTTTTGGAGTCCTCATCAAAAGTAAAGGAGAGGCACAGCAGAATTTCTCAAGCCCACCAGGCACAAATTGCCGCAATTCCTTTCAAATTATCTACTGTTATTTTCTTTGAAATCATTGGATGAATCAGATGAGAAGTGAGGGAGCAGGGTATTTCCTGTACCAAAAAAAAATGCCACAAATAAAGACAAGAAAGTTTTGCTCCTATCTAGAGTAGCACTTGTTGGCCAGAACTGTCAATGTTTCTGAGCAAAAAATCAGTCCAGAGAGTCAGGGAGGCAAAAGCAAATGGGAGCCTTTAAATGCCATTGTAAGTATGGGGGACACTAATTTGGGGGAGGACGNAAAAAAAAAAAAAAAATTAAGAAGAACCTACAGTAAATAGGGACAAGAAAAGAGACAGGAAAAGAACAGAGTGAGATCCAATCTTGATAAAGCTGAGACAACTGTGAAAAAGAAAAGCAACCAAAATATTTTCACTGACAAGGAATGAAGGGAACTAACGATAAATACTCAGTGTGTCCTGGAAAGTATGGCAGAGGAAGAAAGCGAATTTAGGTCTTCCCTGACCTGCAGCCATGGGGCTGTGCTGGCTTCTTGCAAAGCAAGGTGGAAAAAAAATCATGAATATTAATAAAAGGCTCATGAGAGTGAGTAGTTTATCCAAGCTGTAGGATATGCAGAGCTTTGGGGTATCATGATTTAATGATGAGTTAAAAGAACAGAATCAGGAACTTCTTAGAATCATATATGCACATATGAAAAAAGTAATCATATATCACATATATATTTTTATATATACACCCCTAGGTAGAGAAAATCTAGGATAAATTGTCAAAGAGGAGAAGCTTTCCCAACAAGACCTATTATATAATAACTCCCCTGAGGAAGTGATGAGTACAAAGTTCTTGAAACACTAAACATGAGTTTTTTTCCCAAACCAACAAGTGGGATCTGGACAGAAAACCTGTGCTGCCCAGGATGTGAAGCATTTAATAGTCCCCTCCCAGCTCTGGTTTGTGAAGATCTCTGGGGACTGAAGGAGCCACAGACATATTGACAACCCTTTCCAGTAGTTTGCTATCAGTCCAAAGGGAGGAAGCAGCTGGAGAGTTCCTAGAGCAGTGCATGGAATTTCCCAAACCAGATAATTCTAATCAGCCTGTCACCCTGGAACATGATGGAGCCAAGAGTGGAAGTGGCTAATGCCCTGGAACATCTGCTCTGCTGTGAAGACCCATGCACTGTCATTAACAGGGACATTGGTTTTTCCTTATTACTGTAATTCCTCACCAATTTCATGAGGAAAATACAGAAAAACAAGGAGGAATACAATCAAATCTGGTGAGGCAGAGGAACAACATTTTTTCTTATTTTCCAAGCTTCCTTCCAGTGCATCCCTGCTGACCCACCTACCTCCAGACCCACCTATTTCCAGACCAGAGAGCCAAGGGCCGTGTCTTTGTCCAAGAAAACAAACCTGTGTACCCTCTGCACGTGGGCTTTGCCTATGAATCACCTGCTGGTGTCATCCCAGATATTTTCTGTGCCTGTATTAAAACCATTCCAAGCGTGGGATGGATGTGAGATGAAAGATGTCTTGATAGAAGAAGCTGTGATTTCAGATGGAATTGCTTCAGGAGTTACCAGTCTGAGAAAACTGTGCAGATGTTTTTCTGAGCATTAACTTATCACTGAATAGGCACCGTGTCAACATCATTTATATTTCAGTCTTGGGATTTCCCTGACAACCTCCTGCAAATCATTCCTATCTGTTAATGTCCTGTCAGATTTAATGATTCTGGCTTCTTGGACAGTTTTATCCTTAATGTGAAATAAATGCCTTCCTGATGCTTCACTCTGTGCTGCTGATGATGTGATGGATCAACATTTTTATTTCAGTTTGTCTTTTGGCCTTCAGAGGATAATCAAAGCTGGCCACTGAAGGCCACAAAATGCATCCTGTTGGCTTCATTGTGAGTCAGACCAGTCCCCTGACCAGGTGGGAAGGCAATGGTCACTGATGCAGCTCCGGAGGGGATCAGCCTCAAAGCAGGGGAATAAATCTCAAAGGAAGCCACTCCTACTTGCTAACTAAACACAGACAAGTTATTTGAGAGACAAAATACTTTTGCCAGAGGAAGCAGAAAGAAGGGAAAGTCCTGAGGCTCTTGGGACATCACAGGCACAGGACTGGTTGCATTAAGAACACAGCAGAGGAAGGAAAGCTTTTCCTCACTAAAACATCTTTCACTCCATGCAGCCCAGTATCCAGGTTTCACAGTGGACACAAACTCCATCACCAGCCCTGGAGTATCACCCACAAGGATTTACTCCAGACACAGCAATTCTTTACTCAGCCCTTGCAAGAAGTAACATCTTTGACTCGGGGCTGAAATTTTGCTTCAGAGACTGGGTCCAAGCCAATGCCAGCAGAACAAACTGTCCTCCCTGGGAAGATGTCATCTTTGCAAAGATTAATAATTTTCTTCAGGTTTTGCCTTTTCTGGGCTGCAAATCCCTGTACCATGGTCCATCAGGACTGATTATTATGGGAACAGGATCACAGTTCTGTGATTTTTCTCCTGGACTGAAAGAGAGGCTTCTCCAGACGCTGTCACCAAACACATCCCTCTCTTTTGAATAAGTGTATGGAGCCTAAACTTAAGACTTTTGTGTCAAACTTTGGTTCTTAAAACCAGGTGACAGGAACATCTCCTTCCCCACAATATCTGTTCCCTGAATTATGGGGCTCACAGAAGGATGCACATAGTTCTGCAAACATGATAACTGAAAAGACACTCCAAGGAGCATATTTCTCTTGATAAGGCTTGATTCTGACTTATTTACTTGATTTTTCCGTGCCTGCTTAATGTGACCAAAATATTTTCAGAACAAGTCAATGCAAGAAAACAGGGCGGCCCCAAAGCACAAAATATGAGGTGGAGAAGAAACTCTTGTCTCTAACGCAGCAAATATTTCAGAAAACATCATTTTTCACTTCACTGTTTCCTCCTCTGATTTTTTAATCTCCATTTTTCCACAGAATAAGCCAGACAAAAAAAAAAATACAAACCAACAAAAAACACCATCCCAAAACTCAAAACCTTCTCAAAAGGTCAGAATGATGAATAATATTTCATACTACAGGTTGCAGAGTCATTGCATTCCTTTTCAACAACTCCAAAACCACATAAGAAAGTTCTCAAATACCTTTAAAGATAGCAGGGAATGACTCCAGTTACAGAGGGCCTCACTCTCCTTTTTAGGTTAAGCAATACTTAACCTAAAAAGCCCAATAACTGGTAACAGCTTCCATTATTAGTAGCAAATCATCCGAAGGTAAATTATCCCTTAATCTTATTAAGGGATATCACTGTCAACATTTAATTAATCTGCCTAAAGGCCTGATGCTGCCTCAGTAGGGTGAAGGAATTTTTTACCATTTATTTAGAGCTAAATCATAACCTGATTGCTTTTTTTAGGCACTTGAACACTCTCTGACTTTCCAAATGTGCAACACCATTCTTTCCAGCAGCAGCAGCTGGTTTCTAGACAGATTTTGAAGCCTAATTTCAGAGCTGACAGCATTTTTTGGTAATATATGTATTGTTTAAATACCAGGCACTTCAGTGATCCTTGGTGATCATTATTTGTCTTCATTTTGCAAATGAATATCCCCTAATTAATTAATCCCAGGGCACGATGGAGGGATAAACTACTTGTGTTCAGCATGCAGTTTATGCATGTGAGGCATTTCAGGTTTACAAGTTGTGCTTTCACTTCTTTTCCAATTCAACCAAACTCCTGGAAAGGGCATTTGTTCAGGAACCAGTTTGGCATGAAACTTCTTCAACCCAGAATGTGAAATGCTCTCACAGTGTGTGCTGATGTGTTGGCCCATTTAACCCTCTAATAGAAAGACAAAACTGCATGTGGAGTTTTTTTGGTGGTATCAGCAGCACTTTCAGCAATCACCATAACAGAGTGAAATAATTTAGGCCCATTAAGTCTCAACTTCTTACAAATCCTTTCTCAACCCAATTTCTGAATTTGAATTTTTGTTTCAACAAAAACAAAAAGTAAAGTTACTATATTTCTGGAATTCTCCAGTAATGCAGAAAGAGTGGAAATAACAACAAAATTCCTTTAAAATAATGAATAAAATGCACGTATATTTGCAAACTCCTCTTTTGGCCAACACCCACACCCAGCATAACCTGGAGCTTGTCCTGCATCCAGTTGTTCAAACAACTAAAGAACAATGAAACATTTCTGGACATTCCTGCAATTGCCTTCTATCCATCAGCTCTGGCAGCTGCTTGGCAACTCTTCCCTTGACCTCCAAAATAAACCCACCCTCTGAAGAAAACACTGCAAACCTCTAGAGCCAGCCTGCTCGCCTGCAAAGTGATTAATTCAGGTTTGGAACCACAGCCAGTGTGCTGATAATGTGGAGAAAACAGAAGGAGAAAAGTGTTGAACATCTCAGAAAGAATCGTTCCTGCTTTGCAGGATATTCTTACCAACTTTAGGTTTTCCATGGGGATGAAAAATGAGCACCCTGGGCAAATTTGAAAGGCTTAAGAAGAGATCTTGCTCATTATCCACCTCCTCATCCCCAGGATTGTGGAGACGCCCTTTTTAAACCTACACTGAAGTCCTTCATGTTCTCCAGTCTCTGTCAGCTGAAATTCAGGGTCTTCCCTCTCTGAGACACCCCTGAAAATTCCTTCCATTATTCTACTGATAAGACATGAATATTTCATGGAATAACATGTACTGATAAGAGGTGAGGGTGGAGATTAAGCGGTGTCTTATGAAACCCCGTCAAGAAACACGGGTTATCTCAACCAGATGTTACTAAACTCACCACAGGAATTACTGGCTTAGATATGCTGGGCTGGGTTAGGAAGTCTTCAAACCACATGATTAAAACAGTCCTTTTTAGCTTTAAAACCCACCTATCCTTGCAGCTATTGAACTTGCTAACTTCTCTGGAATTCATGGGACAGTTTCAGTTTCTACTATTTTTTTCAGGAAATTATTTGCAAAGAAAGGCTTAAAAAGCATCAAGAGAACAAAAAGTTCCCTATTCCTTTAATAATTCTCAAGTCAATATTGAAATCAGGAATCATCTGCCTCGGGATTATGAAAAGTTAGAGTTCTTACCTTCCATGTACACTTTTATCTCATGCTCATCCAATTGTTTCTGGTCATGCCCAGCTGTATCCAAGGAAAACTTAATTAATCTTTACTTAAGTCAAAATAAACAATTTGAAGCATTTCAAAATCCTCTCTGGGGCTCAGGGAAAAAAGCAAACAAGCTTCGGAATGGAAGACGTGATTTCATTTCACAAGCTCTTACTAAGTTTTCTTCAATTTGCTTGAACATCTGTAATGATTTTCCAAAAAAGAAAGCAACAAGTATTGCTTGTAGTTAAATAGCTTGAGTTCATGTCCCATCTGATTTTTCCTGACAGTTCTCAAGATGCTCCTGGGAATGCCCTGGACTTTTTTCTGTTTTATTTTCTTTCCCCGACTCTTTCCTTCATGGATAGCGAAGATTCCTGGGGATTCATGACAGAGGCAAAGGGGTGTCACCTGCTTCTTCCCTTTAACAAAAAGTGTTTCCAGCATCCCAGATGTGCAGGGGATTGCAGACCTTGGATCCCTCTAAACACTGAGTCCCTCTTGCCTAGGTTCCTTTTTCAGATGGAGACAAATAAAAATTTTGGTTTAGGATGGATATCAGGAAAAGGTTCTTCCCCCAGAGGGTGGTTGGGCACTGAACAGGTTCCCAAGGGAATGGTCACAGCTCCAAGACTGTCTGGGTTCAGGAAGCATTTGGAAAACACTCTTGTGCCCAGGGTGATGCCATGATGAATTTGTCTTTTCTTTTATACCCCTGTTATATCTTTTTATAACTTCTGCATTCTCAGTGCTTTTTGCCCACATTCTTGCACTTGTTTGCCAAGCTGGGACACTGAACATCTCAGAAGCTTCGCAGTCAGGGATCAGTGTGCCCAGAGCCCAAGGGCCTCTCCAGAACACATTTTGGAAACTGAGATAGAACCATCCAGGGGAAGGTTCCTTGGGGAGGGGGCTCACTGGAGCCTCTCCTTGGGGAATCTTTGATAGATGTGCTAATTAGTAACACCTCTAATGTGATCCCAGATCTGTTGTGGGTGGGCACTGCGGGGTGCACTGGGGTGCATTCGACCTGGCCGTGGTGCACCTGAGGATCCTTAAAATAAATACTAAGGTAAAACTTGGTATTTACCTTCTAACTCTGTTTGATTCTTGATTTTAAGACCAGGAAAAGGCATCAGTTGCTGGTGACCACAAAGGGACTCTAAAGATCTTGAAACTCGCAGGCTTGGGTTGAAACACATCTTGCTGTGCCCCTCTCTCTGTCAGCGGATTATAGAGGGGCCAAAACAACAATCAAAGACTGTGACCAGGACTTTAGGACCCAGCACAGAAAGGCATCAAGGGTGGGATTCTTGGGGTGTCTGTGCAGGGCCAGGAGCTGGATTCAATGACCCTGATGAGTCCCTTCAAACTCAGCATGTTTTATTTTTCTGTAATATTTTGTTGCAACCATCTCCAGCATGCACCTGTATTTACTTAACTTCAAAAATGAATTCTTTGCTGGACATTGCTGGATAAGGTGTCATCCTCTCTAACCTGGTTAAATTCTTAACTCTCCTCAGAAAAAAAATTGTTGAAGGCAAGTGTGGAATTCATTTCAGGGCATAGAGAAGGTGATCTAAGTGGGTGGCTTACAGTTCACTGAACTATCACACATCCACTGCTTAGCCTGGAAAGATGTCCATACACAAACCAGTGAGGCAGGATGGAGCAAAGAGGTGTCAGAGAGCTCAGCAGAGCTGCTCATGACCCAGGAAAGAGAATGACCCAAGAAAGATGCTCACACTGAGGTCAACAAGCTCACACCAGAGACCAGCCACGAACAGCAACTTCCAAACCCTCCAAGGACTTCTGCCAGTGTTTGGTGACAACACTGGGAATCCAATGACAGCCCTCAACTTCATCTTTCCCACACAGATAACAACAGAACCTGTCTGTGTGTTGTCTTGAACCTCAAAGGCACAATGTTCATCCTGTTCAATTAGTCAGTTGAACAGTCAGGCACATCAGCACAGGGCTGTGACTTGAGAGAGACCAGAATGCAAGAGGAAATCAGGGATATTAAGGGAAGAGTTTTATCTACTGGTCTGTTCCTAGATGAAAAAGGCTATGAAAACTGTATCCTAAGCAAAATGTGAGAAGAGTGAAATCTTAGTTTTTTGCTTTTTTGTTGGTTTCCAAATATAAAAGGAAGGGAATTCCCCATTACCTTATACAGGGCTGCACAGTTCTAGGCAGCAAAATCAATGGACAATTAATTTCGGTGCTCAGGAAGGCAAAAGTTTCAAATTCTGAGAAAACTTGCCTTTAAAAATTTCTAAACAGTCTTAATATTCACCTTGCATGATAACAAGGTCATCAGAATAAAAGCCACAAACAGCTCTTCTCTGTAAAATCTTTGAGGCAGAAGAAATACTGACATACGACTTGTCCTCCTCCCACCAGATAGGGGAAGAAGAAGCAGAATTCTTTTAAGGTAGATGAAATTTTCTCTTGGATGAAAGTCCACCTTCTCTTAATCATCACAATGGAAATCTGGTGCAATTCAGCCGTAGACAGTTGAGTTCTACATTTCTCTACTCTGCCTGAATTTATATAGAACATCTATATGTGTTCTATAAATAAAAATACACTTAAATTTAGAACTCTATAAAGGTCACTTAAACCCAAGCAAGAGTGACACATCAGTTCCTCCTCATCAATGCAAGGTCTCAGCCTATGAAACCTTTTGCCTTTCTTCTTTATATTCGTTCTCCTGTTTGTTTTTGTGTTTTACTTCAAGGCAACAATTTGCTGTGTTTTATTTCTTTGTTTTCCTTTCACTCAGCCATGGCTTTCTATTTGTTGTTCTTTTTCATATTTGATCAGTGTTCTGAAATGTTACAGCTGCAAAATTCATTTTTTAAAGAAAAAATTCATTAGAAATGAACGAATTATAAAAATATTAAATCAGGAAATACTTTCCTGGTGGTGTATATATGCATCAATTCTGAGCTCTGATATTTATTCATTTTAATAAAATCTTTGATTTAAAAACACTATTCTTTGAAAACAGTTACAGTTCTGACAGGTGATACATGCTTTCTTTGTGTCTTTGAGGGTATTTTTTTGAAAATGAACTTAGAGATGGTTTTAAAATGTAAACTTAAAAGATATCTATTAAAACGGAAGATGAAAATGTAATATGAAATGTCCTGGTTCTGTGCCATTTCTCTATTTTGGATGAAATATCAGACCTACCATTGATTCGGTGTTTCTTTACCTTTCTGATAACTGTGTCCATGCCATAAAACCACAAAACTCTAACAGATGAATAAAATATCCAGCTTTAGCTGAAGAAAGGCTCTCTGTTTGGTGGGGCAGCAAACACATATCCCATTTCCACCACGAGCTGTAAACTTCCAGTGTCACAGGAGCAGTCCACCCATTTATCCAGCCTATCAAAGCCATGTCCTGTTCCCAGCCCTTGTTTGCTGTGAGCAGTGAATTCCAGCCCTGTGGGGTCAGTGTCTGATGGACCAGACCAAAACACCCCTTGACAGAGCAATTCTCCCGTGCTGAGATCTGTCCTGCCCTGGCTGCTCCACCTCCAGAACAAGAGCTGGCTTGGTTGAAGGTAGGTGCTGAAAAGAGGTGATAAATACATGCCATGACACCAGATGTGCCTTATTTAGAGTGCACAGCAAGACTTTGGAGTTAAACTCCCATTTACTTGTTGAAAACAAGGTTTTATTAATGTAAGGAAGCTTCAAGTCATCAGTGTCACAAGGCAATGAAGATCTACATAACTGCAGTGTTAGGTGAGGTTTGGGATTCCTAGAACCTGAAGTTTGATCTACATGTAGAGAAAAGCAAGAGAATGGGAAAGAAGTTTATCACCCAAGCTGCCCAGGTGTCACTTAAATATCAAATAGAGCCCTTTCCTTCTGTCTTTAAAGCTGTCAGAAGCTGCTATAAACCTTCCACCCAGCAGAGCCCCTGTAACAGGCTGTTAGCATTTGTCATCCTCCCTCTCCTGCAAAACAAACCCTCCATCCATGTGTTCCGCTGCAGAGAAGCAAAACAGATAATGGAGATGCCAAGAAAGGTTGTTTTCTGTATTCTCCTTCCCGTTTCATGCAGCTTCTGTGAAAGATTCTGACAGGTGGTTTGAATAAAACATCCCACATGCTTTCTTTTTTTCATCAAAGGCTGACAAAGGATAATTTGTTTGCTGCATCCCTCCTGGAACGCCTTTATGGGGAAAAGCTGTAGCAGAGGGATTTTTGGAAGCAACAGCGCTCCCAAGCATTTCTGGGTGGCTGAGCTGAGCAGCAGGTGTGGGCAGACAGATAGATCAGACTGCTCTGATTCACTGCAGGCCAATACCTTCTCTCCAAGCCAGCCAGGTCTACCTGGCATTCATCACAGTTGAGCCTTGGCCAGTGGGTGTCACTAAAATTAAGCTGCAAGGGAAATCAGGAAAAAAAAGAAAAAAAAAAAAGCATGGGGGCAAGATAACCTGAATTTTAAAAGCATTCCAGACCTTATTTTTGGCCCCAAGCCTTGTTTTGAATCCTTCCTTTGGTCAAACAATGGCAATGAGATCAGAGCCAGGCAAGCAGTGCCCGCTAATTACTCAGCGGACTGACGCTTGAAGGGAATTGCTGGTAGGATGCCTGGATGGGATGGGAAATGGTTTTACTGAGGTATCCCTGGTGGAGGTGGCATGTTTCTTTATGGGTTTCCTACTGCCCTGTCCCTCCTGCAGCAGGGGGATTCCTACCAGGTGACTCACTGAGGTTCTGCCCCGTGTTTACTGCAACAAACCTCCCCACAGGGAGTTGCTCACTGTGCTCAGCCTGATTTTCCCAAGAACACCTCAAAGGGCTAATTTTAAATGAACAAAAGCTTTGGAAGGCAGGGAGAAGGGAAGGGGGAGGAGGGTTTCTTGCGGGAGGAAAGAGATGGCAGAAATAGCCTCCTTCCTTTTTCCTCTCTCTTGTCCAAGATAAGGAAACATCACACGCTAAGGGCAATTTAAAAACAACTTAAAAGGCAGATAAATTTAGTCACAAGTGTTTCACTGGGTGGACAGTCAAGATATAGAACAAGTCTTCAGCCTCAAGGTTTTTAGGGAAAATTACCAGTGGTTAAGGCAAGGAGGCAAAAATCAAAGAGATATGGTTGGCGTTAAAATTAATGTAGGACGAAGTCATGAACCCCCAGCTCATCCACCCACAGCAAAGGGAAGCTGAGTTGGGGTGTTTCAGTACACTTTGATTGGCGGTGTCTTTCTGCAGAAGGGATGGACTGGCCCATGATGAGCATAAATGTGTAGTTTTCATATTAAAGAGGTCATGTTGCAGTTCTATCGAGACTCAAACTCGTTCAGAACTCAAAAAGGGTGAAAAAACTTATAATTCTAGGAGATAAAAAAGGAGGGTGTTGAATGAACATCACAGGCACTGCTGTGGTCTGATGATCCTTCTGTGAAAAACTGAAGTGACTTGCATCTCTGAGGCAGGGAAATGCCACCAGAAAATGGCATCAGCAAATGCTCAGCAGTTGAGGTTTTGCGTGGAACGAAACCTGCTGGAGTCACACCCCAGATGCAACACAAGGATTATAATAAAGTCCCCTCCTTTTATGTCTCCTCTCAACCGTCTTTTTGGTCCTTTATTGACTTTTTCCTCAGTGGTCTTTGGTTTATATGGAATTGAGGTGACTTCTAAAGTTTGTCCGGCCAACAAATATTCTATTCATCATTGTGGTGAGCGTGTATCAACCACAGGTCAGCACTAGCTCGAGGACATCTGTACAATGCTCTGTTGCACTAAGCAAACACGTCTTTAATCTCTCTGTACCATCTGGAAAATAATATTTCTTTTATTTTTCCCTTTTGATTTTCTTTTCTGTTGAGATTGCAAGTATTAAAAGGCAAGATCTTTCTCTGATTACAAAAGGATACATCAACACAAGCAGGACAAACAGTCCAAGACCTGCTCCTTGGCCCTGAAGGCAAGTGGTGTGATTCATCTTATGGCCGTATGGCTAAACTTTTGTCCATGTGAAAAAAAAAAAAGTGTCCTCACCCACACCTCCTCCTGGGAACAGACTCTGACCCGTGGCAGTACTTGAACCATCTCTGAGCATTTTCTGGGAAAGAGAAAAATGGCATGGAGGGAAAATGTTTCAGGGAGTAGATCACTACTGAAGATTTCAGGACCAGCCCTGGTCATTTCTAACAGCATAAACCCAGCTTAAGTGCCCAAGACAAAAACACATAAGGTTGATTTAGACCTGGTAGTATTAGTAGAAAAGAAAGAGAAAATAGGATTTTTCCAATTTTGTTTTTGGTTTGGCTGCTGCTAACCCAAAATCACTGGTTGTGAGCACCTCCCAAAAGGCAAATACCGACTCGAAGGCAGCAGGCAGCCCCTACAAAATCCAGCACATGCTCTGGTTCACTCCCAGACATTCTTTGCTTGGTTTTCCAGCCCTGGAAATATGTGCTTCCAGCAGAATATTTTACACCAGTTCATGAGGGGGAAATGCTATTAGAGAACATGACTCTCTTGACAGTGCAGTGCTGGTGTGCATTGCTCGGCTTGGATGTGCTGCACTTCGAAACACGCAGAGAGGAAAGAATCATCACTCAGATAATCCTTCCCAAGTGCAGTGAGAAGGAACTGCTGGTGCCACAGAGCAGAAAAGATTTCCAAAGATTGGATTCTAATTTCCTGATCTTTAAAAAGAAATTGCTCATCTGCAGCTAATCATGTTTGCGCCTCTCGCCGTCTCCAAGAGCAACATTTTCCAAGGTGCTTTTAATGAACTGAACGGCCTCCTAAAGACTCAGGAGAGACAGAGAGGCTGTCAGAGACAAATCCCTTTATTTGATTAGGCTTCACAGGATCTTGGTGCATTCCTAACCGAAAAGAACACGACAAAGATTGATCCTCCTCCCACCCAAATCAGTTGGGCTTTTTCTCCAAGGCGGGACCAAATCCAGCACATATTAATTAGAAATGTTTTGATGAAATGTTGTTATGTAGTGTGAGGCGTGGAACCAGGAAAGCAGATTGGGTTGCAGGAGAGACATAGCTGGAGGTGACTTCCAAAGGGAAAAAGGTGAGGAGAGGCCAAGGTGGCAGGTTTGACCACAAAAGGCTCAACAGGGAACAAGAAGGGGCAACCACACAGCCTGAACCTCACCTCTCATGGGGGCTTGGCCCCTTCTGTGGGACACAGTGGTGTGACCCCACCTACATTCCCAACTCTGGGCCAATAGATAAAGACATTTCTTCATAATGAACTGCTTCATGTGCCTTGGCAGAAAAGCACATAGTTGGGAGCAGTTGGGAAAGTGTTTTGTCAGAGGCAGTCTGGCTGAAGGTTTGCTTGTAGCACTCTTTGCTGGAGTTCTGTTGGGCTACATTTCTCTTTTACAATCTGCTCTGCTTTTGCTGCTTCGTTTTCTTTACATATGATTACTGCTCTATCTAAAAGAGCATTTTTTCCTCAAACTCAGAGGAAATGCTCAGAATTCTTAATTTAGTCATTTAGTGAATTTAGTGGCAGATTCTTCCAATTACCCACACGTAACACGGTCTCATAAACACCTTTGACAGAAATCACAAGGCACATTCTGCACTTCTAGGCAGAGTCTGTGGTTTGTCTGTCAATTTATCTTCCCCTTTGATGCTCTCTCTTTCCTTCATAACTAAATATTGCATAAAATTTGAGCATAGAAATTGAATCAGCTCAACATAAACTGAAATGTTGTCAAGGTTTATTCGCAAGTTATAGATTCAGTTATAGGGAAAAACAGACTTTTCTTTCTGCTCTGTTCTTTTGATGATAATCTCCTTTTGAACAAACAAAAATCCACTTCAGCTTTCATCTGTGGCTTTCCTGACAAGTGAAAAATTGACTAATTCCATGAAATAACATTTTCTTACATGTTTTCCTTCTTTGGTACAACTGAGATTTGGCCAGGACAGAACACCAACCTGCCAGGATTATGCGGAAGGCGTAGGATTCGTGGTATTTCAGACCCAGTCAACACAATTAAGCCAGCTTTGTTCTATTTTAAATTCACAGAAAACAGCAATCACCTCAGAAGTAACTTCCAGAAAGTTTTGACTTGTTTTGTTTTGTCCTTAAACGATGCAAGTTCCAGGCTGATTTCCAGAACATTTAAGTTTCAAACCCGAATAATCAACTTCTGAGGGGTCACCTGAGCTGAACCTCCAGGTCCTTGACAAGAACTACCTGTTGAGAACATAGAGATCTTCTCTGCACACAGAGTTCTGTTTAGCTTCAGGCCTCCCTCTGAGATCTGTAAATGCCAAATGTTATATTTTCAGAAGTATCTAGCAAAAAATCTTCAACATCTCTGACCAAACCTGTTGGGTAAATGAAAAATAAAATCATCTATAAAGCCCTCCAGTGTTCCACCAGTACTGATCTATGCTGATTTAAAAAAAAAAAAAAAAAAAAAAAAAAGTCTCAGATGCCTACATTAAAGAAATATGAGCCATTATTCTATTTTTATTTTTCTATTTGATTGCAAACTGACTCAAACAATACCAGGTTAAATCCAGCTCAGGCTTTTCGGAGCTATGATAACCCCAAAGCAAATTACATGCTCAACTTGCTGACAGGAGTCTTAAGGGTCAGAACTCCAAATTCCATCACTTTGGTTGAGCTCCAAGTATTTTGGGAAGAGGAGGAAAAAGAATCAAGTAATCTTAACATGCATCTTAACAGATGCAAATTCTTTTAATAAAACTGAAGTGTTGCCCGGCACTCTGTACACCCAGGAGCCTCATTCAAGTTTTATTCTGACATGTAAAATAAAACCTAATGAAAAGTTACCATTAATTTATGTGAAGTGAAAGGGGAATATTATTTTTATTTCATTTCCAAACTGTTGTGGAGCCAGTAATGGATAAGAATGACGTATGCTGGATGCTATGATGTAGTTTAGGTTATGGTTTCTGAGTTTTGGTTATGACATAACATCAGCAGAGAGACATGGAAAAGGAAGAATTTTAAGGCATCTTCTGGTCTTGCTGTACCCTTAGTTTCCAGAACATTTTTTTGTTCTTGGTATGAATTTGAACATTATTTACCTACTCATATGTAAGTTGTTAGAAAACATGAAAATGTTTCAAAACATGGAAGCCAAACACTCAGACCCCATTATGTGACAACAAGCTCTTGCTGCTTTTACAGGATCCCAGAAGGGTTTGGGCTGGAAGAGATCTGAAATCTCAGCTCCTTTCAATCCCTCTGCCATGGGCAGGGACACCTTCCACTATCCCAGGGTGCTCCAAGCCCCATCCAGCCTGGCCTTGGACACTGCCAGGGATCCAGGGACAGCCACAACTTCTCAGAGTAATGTGTTCCAGGGCCTCACCACCTTCATAGGGAAGAATTTCTTCCTAATATCCCATCTAAACCTGTTCTCTCTCAGTTTGGAGCCATTTCCCTTTGTCCTGTCACTCCATATTCTTGTAAACAGCCTCTTTCCATCTTTCCTGTAGCTCCCTTCAGGACCTGGAAGACCACAATGAGGTCACCCTGATTGTCTGCAAACTGAACAATCCCAATTTTCCCAGCTTTTCCTCACAGCAGAGCTGGTCCATCTCTCTTATCACCCTGGTGCCTCCTCTGGACTCTCTCCAGCACCTCCACATCCTCCCCATGCTGGACCCAGGGCTGGAGGCAGCTCTGCAGGTGAGGCAGAGGGGCAGAATCCCCTCCCTCAATCTGCTGCCCACACTGCCCAGGGTATAATGGACTCAGCTCAATGATTCACTCATTAGAGGAGAACGTGAAATCTGCATCATTTTTTGGAAATAAGATGTCTCTGGACATTACTGGAAGCTTAAGGCAGCTATATTATAACGGAGACATCTCAAATAGATGTTAAAATGGAAATGGGTTCAAGCTGCTCTGCTGTTTCCAAGCACAAAGTCAGAAAGCAAGGGAGTTCTGTCATCATAACAACAGTCCCACAGCACTCCTTGACAGCTCTAAAATCGTGAAAACCAATTAAAAATGTTGTTAAGTTTTCAGAAATATCTTTAAAAGGCAGGCAGCTGGGATGTCTTGGAGATTCCAGTATTAAAGTGATCCACGTGTGACCAATTTCTGCCTCTCCTCAGCTCTTACTCTTACCAAACAAGCCTAAGGAGGTTGATTAAATACAGAGAAATTATTCTTTTGGCTCCTTGGCAAGGGAAGGCTCCGGGATCATCCACTCCACACCGCTTCCCTAAAAAGGAGACGAGGAGCATGCGGTGCTCTCTGCAAAGTGCTTCCTAGGGAATGTTAAGGGAGTGATTAGGCACTAATGACCCTCCTGTGCCTCCTGCTCCAAGGAAAGGTCCTGTTTGCTCTGGCCCAGGCTGGTTTTTCAGCACGTTTACCTTGGTAGAAGCACTGCTTTTTCACATCCCCGTTTTCTTGTTGAATCAGTGATTTGGTTGTTTCAGTTCCAAGTTTTCTTCTTTTTTTTTTTTTTTTTT
>VXAC01004589.1:1471889-1552864 GCA_013399225.1 Rhipidura dahli | reverse complement strand
TTTTTTTTTTTTTTCCCCGCTGACCTTGGTAAACAGTCCTTCAGTTGTCAGGTCCTGACTGATTATTTTCACCTTGCTAAAGACTGTGTTTTTCCTTGTTTGGTAAAAACTTCATTGATGTAGGCATTTATTCCCTGATAGGAAACCCAAATTAACAGATAAAAACCAAGATCTTTGTGTCGCCAAATGGTTCTACTTTTTTTTTTTTCTTTTTTTACATGAAGTGAGCAGAATTCTTCTGTTTAAGTCAAGGCTACATTTTGTCTGGGAATCCATAACTGCTCACCCAATTAATTAATCTGAAAAAGACCAAATAATTATTTTTTTAAGGAACCGTCCATCACTGACTTAGCACTGAAAGTGCACCATAGCTAAAAAACTCCAGCAGAAACAGGCCAGACAATGGAATTACACACAGATCTTTAACTTCAGTTGGTTTAAGACTATTTTATGTATTTATTTTATGCTTTGGGAGCTACCAAATTAAGAACCCATTCTCAAGCATGGATTTTTATTTGATTCCAGATACCTCAAAGTCAATTTTTAGTGAAATCCTCTTCATTTTGAAATCAAATCATATGGATTAATTGAGTGGAGTTTCACCTTTAAAGCCTTTTAATGGGATACATTATCTTTCACACTAAGTTTCTTTTATTCCAATGCCAAAACTGTTTTTTTTCCTCAAAGAAGTGATGGGTGGAGATCAGACAGACTCTTAGCTGGGAATGAGGAATGTGCAGTCCTGCAAGGCTCTGCTGTGAAGAACTCTACACATCTTATGCCAATAGGGACAGAAGGTACTTAAGGCATGATACTGATGGATACTGAAAAGTATTAAAGGCAAGACAGAAGTTCCTGATTAATTCTGAGAGAATCCCAAAATGTTTTGCATTGGAAAAGTTCTTGAAGATCAACCAGTTCCAACCCCTGCCACAGGCAGGGACACCTTCCCCTATCCCAGGCTGCTCCCAGCCCCATCCAACCTGGTCTTGAACTGCTTCATTTCTAATTTTACAGCATCCACTCAAAATCACAGGGGAATTTTGCTTTCTATTTTGCAATGGGATCCTGCATGTTTGAGTACAAAGGTGCCAGTTTCATTCTCTAACTCCATGCTGTTAAGAGGAAGGAATTGAAAAATTAAACTCAGCCAATAAAGATTTCCCTGACTATCCTTAAGCATACTGGACAGAAATATAAAAAAAAAAAAAAGGCAATTGGATGGGGGCACTTTATTCAAAGTTATTTGAAGTTTTGAAGTGATTTTCTTTCTTCTCTAAATTTCCCTTCCCCTTTTTGCAATCAGGTATTGCTGCTGTCGTTATATTCTTTATTTCAATTTCAAATTACAGAAGGGCAGACAGGACATTTTAGGTGGTCCCTTTTAATTTAATAATAACTTGTGATGTCATTTACAGCATGGGTGCTTTCCGAGAGACGTGCAGGCTGAATTGGGCTGTCAGTTTTTGATAAAGCTGCCAATTTTGGATAAAGCAGCAGTTTTACACTCCAGCTCCGAAGAACATTGGAGCATTCACCATTCTCACTCCTAATTTACACAAAGGGCAGCTGCAGTGGGGCTGAGTTTATTTGGTATGGCAGCAAACATCTTGGCACCAGCACCAAAAGCAGAAAAATGTCACCAGAGGCCGTTTCCTACACACGGCACTGGGATTGCTCAAAAATCCCTGCTGGAAAAGAGCCTGCTGAGATCACAGAGGGCTCCTCGTGCGTAAATGACACCGGTCCTGGTGCTGGGACAAGTGGTTAAAGACTCTGCAAGCTCAGAAAAAGCTCAGGGAAAATGCCTCTGAAGTCAGGATGCGCCTCGTGTACTGTGCTCCCCTTTTGTGTATTCCCAAGGCAACTCTAAAAGGAGGGTCAGGATGGGCCATCTGTTCATTCGGCCCTAAAAGTTGTGTCAGGTGGTGAGTTCAGACAAAACATTTCAAGGATGAAATTAAAATTGACAGGTTTTACCTCAAAAGGAAAGCGGCATTTCCCACAAGTCTGATATTCAGGTATCGGTCTGTGCCAGGGGTGCTCAGACCAGAGCAGCTCTTCAAACACATCCTCACAGCCCAAAGAGAACCATCTGTCTGACACAGGGGATGGAAAAGTAAAGCTCTTCCCCTCATTTTGCTCCGTTTTTGGTATAAAATGGAAAACAGACCCATGCTGGAGTGAAAAAAATGCAATTGCTTCAGCAGGAAGGAAAACTGGTTTTTGAACATAAAAGTGACTGCAAGAAACATGTAAGCTACGATTCTGACTTAAACCCAGCTCAAATCTCCTGACTAACCATCACTTTCCTGATCTGAATAAATTGTTTCTCCAGTTCTCTCTTTTCACACTTAAAATTTGTGTCTGATTTGCAGGCTTATAGAGAACAACAACTAACCTGGCTTTTCCCAGTAAACCCTGACTGAGACATGTTAATGAGCTTGTTCATTTAAAAGAGTACTTTATTTTTCAAAATTCTTAGCAATAAACTGAAAAGCATAAACCACAGATGAAAAGAAAGGTCCTGCACTGGTGAACAGCAGGTAAGCACATCTAAACATAAAATGTTTCTGAATATAACAGAAGAATAGAGTATATTTGTATTTGCTGTGACACTCTGGGCAGTGGCTTGCCTTTGGATTTTGATCACAGATCAAAGTTATCCATAATATAAATTCTCTTTGCTTGTTTACATGTTGAATATTTTCTGGTAATGAGAATATTTTTATATTAATTGCCATTAAAAGTCACAGCAAAGCAGAAGCTGATATTAGAGTTTTACTGGGGTGCCATGGAGTTAAAAAATCAGGAATAAAACACTAGTTCAGGCACATGGCATTTAATTTTGGTTTTGTGATTAATGTTGGGTGTGAGGCACTGATTCAGCATAACTGTTTACCTTTATAACAGAAAAAATGATAGAAAATATTAAATCAGAAACCCACTGGCCACAGAATCACACAGAATCACAGAATGGCTGGGTTGGAAGGGACCTTAAAAACCATCCAGTTCCACCCTCTGCCATGGGCAGGGGCACCTTCCACTATCCAAGGTTGCTCCAAGCCCCATCCAACCTGGTCTGAAACACTTCCAGATCTGTAGAGACATGGGAGAAAAAAAATAGTCTGGATTGTTTAGCAAGCAAAAAGAGATGATCTCATGGAAGAGGAAATTAGAAGGCTCCCCAGACCAAGAGTGGTGGTGATGTGACTTTCCCATATGTCTGCAGTGGAATGAAGGAGCAAAGAAGATTTCCCCGACTTGCTGAAGTCAATGCACAAAGTCCTACAGCTCCTTCCAGGAACGTTTGTTGATGGAGCAGGAGGTTCCCATCCCAGAGACTCAGGGCACAGGGAGCCCTCAGGGTGTTGCAGCTGTCCAGTAGTGCTGTTAAAACCTTAAAAAAGTATTAACATGGAATTTATTTCCCTTTTTAAAAATAGCTTCAAATAGGTACCCAAAAGCTCCGTCTCTCCCTCGAGGACTCACACCACGACTGAAAGCCAAGCAGCAGAAGCACCAAGGCTCAGTGAGGATCAGAAGGATGGTGATGGGGGACCATGGGTCAGGGTGATGGATGTCAGAGGCATTTGGATCTGAGATCCCAGTGGATGTGAGGTGGCCACGGCTCCACATCCCTCAGCCCTGCCTGCTGTGGGGTCCTGTGCACACACCCTGCAACATCCCAGGAAACTGCTTGAGACCTTCAGACCCTCCAGGAGACAACTTGCCACCCTCTGGCCCCTCCAGCATCTGCCCCAGGGCCATGATCTCCCCAAGGCCTGGCTCACAGACCTCTCCCCTTCTCACCAGCTGGTTTGAAGTTCTCTGAACAAACCAGGCACATCCACGGGTGCAGGACTGCAGTACCTCAGGGAAACACAGCCTGGTTCCTGATCTCTCCAGCTCCTGGACCCACAGGTACATGAGCCCTGTGAGCCACAGCCCCTTCTCCACATGGTGGCTTTAAGACCCCACACAAACCTGTGGGGACCCCTTCCCCAGAAAAATTCACGGAAATGGGGTTTAATAAGCAGACAGGGCAGATTGAGCTGAATGAGTAAAGAGCGTGGCCAGCCCAGGGTTTTGCACGTTTGACAGCTTTTATCCCCTTATCTCTCTGTTTTCCCACAGTTGCTCCTCCCCAAGCCACACTGATTGGTCCTTCTCCAAATATCCTACAATAACTTTCACACACTCTTGCAGCTCCTGTAAAATCATCCCACGGTGAGTTTTATGTAATCTTCAAACTCTCCTCCCTTGCATCCCTGTTCCTATGAGGGCAATAATCTCAGGATCCCCTTGGGGAGCATTTCTTTGGCCAAGCCAAGACATCTCAGTGGGTCTCAGCTGCTCACCAGCCCCAGCAGTGACTGAGACAGAGAACTCCATTGGCACCAATCACATCATTGGGTTTCTTCCACCTAATTGTAGCTCCTCAGCTCTTTGATGAGCCTTTGGGTTCCTGGTGATTAGCTGTTAATTACCTATGCTAATGGCTTAGGGAAACATTCTGCTTGCTTTATTGCTCTTTCTGACCAGCCCTTCCATGGCACCAACCATGACTTGCACAACCGCTAATCCAAAAATAATTTCCCAAGGTCTGGGGAGCCCTTTCTGGCCAACATCTCGTTGTGCTCTCTTCCTTTCAGCCACCTTATATCAATCACCAGCTTCTCCTGACCCACATCTCTGAAGATTTGAGAACCTATAAACCTCTTCCTGATAAGCAGCTTCTCTTCATTTGTTGGTCTGTGCCTTGCCATGCAGCTCCCTCCCTCCAATTAATCGACGGGTTTTATTTCTCATTCACTCTGAGCCAAAGATGTGTGATGCTGACAACTCTGCCCCATTCACATCCCTACTCAAAGCTCCTCTTCCTGGGAAGACTCAGCGGAATCAGCTGGTGAAATGTTTTCTCCACCCCACTCTGAGATAAAAGGGCAAGAATGAGTAGACTGGTGAAAACCAGCAGCAACTGCTTCATCAGAGAAATATTCTACATCTTGCAGACTGGTTTGAAAGCAAAGAAATCGATTTTTAAGCAGGATCCACACTAAATATTTTCCTTTTCCCGTAGCTGGTAACAAACCTGAGGGTATCTCTTCCTTCCAGACTTACCCCAGCAGCCACCTGGGGCAAGGCAAAGAAAAAGCTCTCCCTGCCTGAGCTGCATATCAGAAAATTCAGCAGAACCCCAAAAAATACAGCCTTGAAAACCCCAATAAGAACAGATTGTTCTTTTTCTCCCTTTATTTTACCAGCTTCTGCAGGACATATTTTTTCCGTCGTCTTTGCTGCCTTGCTGGAGCAGGGACTCTGCTCTGGAGGTGGGGCCATGGCACAACTCAGAGGATTTACGCAGCCTCAAGACCTGGCCCTGCATTTTACCTTGGCCTTTCCAGCACACTTGGGTTTAATTTAAGCCAAGGCCAAGAATTAATATATTTAAAAAAAAAAAAAAAAAAAAAACCCACAACAATTCATGCCTGGTTACATTTGTGCTTGTGACCTACGCCTGTCCGAACAGGAGTTGGACAGGACAAAGCACAATGCACTTCCTTGCTTTTATTGCTCTCATTCACTTCATGTCATGCCAAAGAAGGTTGATTTAGGAAGTTCTAGTAATTAACTGCTGATGTTTTTGACTGCTGTTCCCAAGGGACTCACAATGACTTGTAATTGTTGTTGTGTAGGAAACGCTTTCTGGAACGATTGGAGATAACATATATTCTCTGTATGTCTTTACTTTTACTTGATTATTTTTTTAAGCCAGGAACACGATTTTTTTTTTTTTCTTCCCCTTTAAGCAAAAGTCACCTGTTCCCTGCATCCTGGAAACCTCATAACTCACCTTTCTCCTCGCTGACCATGCTGACTATTTGCTGTCAGAGTCCACAAAATAAAGAAGCTTCCTAGTTCAGTTACACATTAAACATAGAACATGTGAAGTGGAAAAAACAAGGAGAGGGTAAAAATTAATGCTGTTTTTATACTTTAAGTTATAAAGTGCCTTTCTTTGCTCTTAGCAGCTGAGAAAACTTGAAAGGAGGAGGAGCAATGTGTATTTGGAGAGCACCAGTTGTTATAGGAATTTAAACCAGGCTGGTGCTATTAGAGGAGGCTCTAACAGAATCATAGAATTGTTTGGGTTTGAAGGGACCTTAAAGATCATCCAGTTCCCACCCCTTGCCATGGGCTGGGATGCCTTCCACTATCCCAGGCTGCTCCAAGCCCCTTCCAGCCTGGTCTTGGGCATTTCCAGGGATCCAGCGGCAGCCACAGCTGCTCTGGGCACCCTGTGCCAGGGCCTCACCCCCCTCACAGGGAGGAATTTCTAATAATATCCAGTGGGAACACGTCCTCTGGCAGTTTGAAGCCATTCCCCCTTGTCCTGCCACTCCATGCTGTTGGAAATAGTCCCTCTCCATCTTTCTTGAAGGCTCCCTTCAGGTACTGGAAGGCTGCAATTAAGTCACTCACTTCTCCAGGCTGAATAATCCCAGTTCTCTTGGCCTTTCCTCATAGCTCTCAAGACAGCCTCTCACTCATCACAATATTTCCCTATGTTTTCACTCGCTGTTCTGTTAAAAATTAATTTGTGGGTGCCTTAGCACTGTTGCATTATTGGAAGCTTATATAGATTCTACTCGACATGAAAATAAATATAATAATTATAGTTCTAATTCCCCTTTCTGAGGCCTCTGCTACTCATACACTCAGACACATGGTGTGATTTTTGGGGGTATCCCATGCAGGGCCAGGAGTTGGACTCGATCCTTGTGGGTCCCTTCCAGCTCAGGATATTCAGTGAGTCTGTGATTTTATGTATTTCTCAAAGTTCACGACATGCAGCCATTAAACACCTACTTTCTCTCTCAGATTACTCAACAGTTGGGTATCCATTTCATGCTGAAAAAAGAAAAAAAAAGGCCGTGATTTTCAGATTTTCACCTCCTGTATTCACTGGTACTGACCGAAAGCCAACCCTAACCAACCCAGAGCAGATTCCAACGCGCGCCTTGTGCTTGTCAGATTTGCACACTGGAACAACACTTTCAGAAGTGCTGGATTGTTTCACAGGCCTGGCCTGAGCAGGAGCGACTCAGGAAGGATATGGTGATAGGAATCCAGCCCTGAGAAGGATGTCAGTCATAATAAAAGTGTTCTGCATTGAAGTGCTCGTAAAAGACCGGCTTTCTTCACACGCCACGGCAGAGCACTCATTCCTCATCTGTCACCCTGTCTGGGAGTGACATTTACCAGCTGCAATTTGCCATTGTGATATTTTTTTTCCCCTTCTTGCTTCTATTGACCGAATGTAAACAATTCATGACAGCAGATTTGAGATCTCATCAGCAGTGTGTTGCAGCCACTTCAAAACAGGAATACGGCCATGGATCACTGACAGTAAGGCATAAAACACGGAGCATGAAGGTTTTTCTCAGCCAAGAAGCCTGCAAGGGAATGATCTTCCATCTGAGAGATAAAAACGTGGAGCCCACTGAAAATGGTGTTCAGCTGATTTCAACAGAAATGGGTCAGATTGGAAGGGACCACTGTGGGTCACCTGGTCCAACCTCCTGCTCCAGCAGGGCCATCCCAGAGCTCATAGCACAGGATTGTGTCCAGACAGTTCTGGAATGGCTCCAGATCTACACTTGGAATGAGCGTGGCCCTCAGTACGTTTTTCTCCTGACTTTAATGGTCAATAAAGCAAATGAAGTACAGGCCTAAAACGGCAGCACAAATTAAAAATCATCTGAGTAACAGATTGGTCAAGTCTTGTACCTCAGAGTAAAACAATTTTTGTGATCTCCTATGTTCAGTGTTTAAGGTGGATTTTTATTTCTTGCTTGTGATACTAAAATCAATTTACTCTTGCACCTTCCACCACCCCATGATGATGCTTTTAGAATGTTTAGGATTTAAACCCTACCAAAAGTTCACTGATGTGAACCATGTGAGGCTCACAGCTCATCCACAGCCGAGGGGCTGCTCAGTACCTGTGATCTTCACATCCCTCAGGAAACAACCTTGGAGAAACCCATCCATCCACAGGAGAGCTGTCCTGCACAGACCTGCACAGGTGGAGACCCTGGACTGCTCCTTCCCCTCAACCACAAGGGATATTTTTCCACTCTCCCTGCAGCAGAACCCAGGGTCTGGAGACTTTGGCTCCCGTCCACACCACTCACCAAACCAAGTACATCTCAGCCAAAGGCATGTTTGTGGAATGCAACTTTTAACCTCCTATTCTTTGTGTATCTTACCGAGAGGAGCTGAAAACTTCTGTTCTTTTTTTGGTTACACATTCTTCACTGGTGTTTTGTCAATTAATAAATATTTGCTGAATTCCAGTGAACGGAGTATTTTTACAAATGCCCAGAATATTTCTTAGATTAATTCGGAAGGCCTTGCCAAATGATAAGGATGATGATAAGGAAGCAAGCAGAACACCCACACAAGGTACAGTTATCTTGGGTGTTTTATCAGGATTTAGGGTTGTGACACAGCCCCAGTGCTGTTAGACAAGAAATCTGTGCTTACAAACTCTCACGTCCAGGACACCTTCCAGGTCCCGCCTCTGATAAGCCTCCTGAGTGCCCACGTGAGTAACCTGATTTATCAGCAACTTCTGTTCCAAAAGCTGGCAAATTCCTGCTGCTCAACCCCATGCTTCCTTCCACAGAGATGATTCCCTGTCTCACAGGTGAAAGCTGTGAAGTGGAAGCCAGAGGTGAGGATGGTGCAGGAGGCAGGAGGAATCCCTAACCCATCATCTCATTCACTTGTTCTGTCAAGCTCCATAAACACAACTTTCTTCTTGCCAGGCTTTATCATGCACACACAGTGGGATTCATTTGAATCAGGCACCCTGGACTCCTCCAACAGGCAGCATAATCTGTGGAGATCCAGAGAGCAGCAGGCAGGGAAGTGAAAAATGCAATTCTTTTTGAAGCACCTAAACCAGACCAGGCGGTGAAGTCCACCACTGCCTGTTTCCCACCAATGGCTTTAAAGATATTCCTGGGTCACTGTTTTACATGGAGATATCCACCCTGTAAACACCTGTGAGGAGATATTTTGATGCTGATGAAGTTTCCAGGGATCCAGGGGAAGCCACAGCTTCTCTTGGCACCCTGTGCCAGGGCCTCCGACCCTCACAGGGAAAAATTCCTTCCCAATATCCCATCCATCCCTGCCCTCTCTCAGTTTGAAGCCATTCCCCCTTGTCCTGTCACTCCAGGCCCTTGTCCCAGGTCCTTCTCCAGCTCTCCTGCAGCCCCTTTAGACACTGGAAAGGGCTCTAAGTTCTCCCCTTCTCTAAGCCTTTTCTTCTCCAGGATCAACAACCCCAAATCTTTTAGCTTTTCCTCTAAGGAGAGGTATTTCATCCCTCTAATTATCCTCATGGACCTGCTCTGGACTCGCTCCAGCTCAGCTGGAATTCAGCTTCAGAGCCATGTTAAAGTCACCCTGCAGATTCATCACCTCTGGGTCTCTCTGCACAAAACTCCTCACCTCAAGCTGGCCACAGCCAACTCACTGTGCTCTATTTTTTAATAAATTTGCCTCAAAAATTGAGGCACCCAGATCCAGGATTTGCTACAAAACATTTTAATCTGTGTTGAGCAAGGATGTGGAGTGCACGGGATGTGCACAGTGCCATGGAAAACACTGAAACACCACCTGAAACTCACCGTGAGGCCAAGAGCCAGAGATCAGAGAGAGTTCTTTAATCTGAGGGTCTGGAAAAGTCTCAGTGCCATCACTCTATGGATAGTTGAGCTGTGCCTTAAAGCACAACCTCCTGAAAGGTTAACAGTTGTAGTCATCCATAATCCTTAAAAAAAAAAGAAATTTAATTTAAAAAACCCCACAGCAGATGAAACTCAAAATGTTGAAATACTCATAATTATTTATCTTAGGAAAAAACCCAACTTCTTCCTTGTAAAATCCATGCTTGATTCCTTGCTGATACAGTTGGCAACTATTAGTGAGGGATGCCACAAAATCTGGTTGTTTTCCACGGCACCAACAATCCCTCCCCACCCTGTTTGAAATGACAAATAAAGTACCTGACTAAGCCCTTTTCCCTTTTCTAGTTTCATAAACAAGGCTGCTAAGGAGGAAGTGCTTCCTTATTTCAGAGCTGGTGTTGGATTTATTATTTTATAGCCAGTGAAAATAAATAATTGAAGAGTGTGAGTGTTTACAGAGTGTCCTTAATGGAGTGACTTTTCCTTAGGAGATGCAGCAGATGGGATCATGCAGAGATGCAGGAGCAACCACTTCCACACAAAAAAATATATCTCTGTTTCCTATAAAATCTTTTTGATGAAAAGTAAATTAAAACTACCAACATGAAAGCTTTGGTGCTCGATTCCTCATTTTTTACATTTCTACAAGCATGAGCCAAAGGGACAAATCATCACAGCACAGACTTTGGTGAGGGTTAAGTTTTTATCACCTGAAGAGAAACTCTTCATACCCCAGGTATGGACAAAGTGAAATTCAGGGCAGTTCCCTCCCCAGTAAATTTAACCTGGGACAGGAAAATAAAGCAAAGTTGCCAAAATAATTGAAATTTGTGGTTTTTACCACACTATATTTTTGCAATCATACCCCAAATCATGTAGGCCCTCAGAAGAACTGATCATTGTACTTCAAAAGACTGGTGCAAGTATTTTGGGGGAAAAAACAGTGATTTGATGTCTTTGTTTCTGAATGTAGCTCCCAACCAGCACCAGAAAAAACCCTGCCTTCTCCAAGTACTTCACTTTCAGCAAGTGAATCCCCAGAGCCCCTAAACCACTTATCCCTGATGGAATACTTGGCTTATGGTGATGTCATTCTTCCAAGCTCTTCAGCTTTCCTTGATTGCTGAAGTGGCCATTTCCTGCCATTCCAAATTGGCCCAGTGGATGCATCACAAACAGAAACAAACACAAATCTGCCCCAGGAAAGGGAAAACTTGAAAGGAAGAGACTCAAGTTGTCATTTTTAGTTTACCTGGGAACCAAACCCACAGAGACTGCAAGGATTCATTCATGGTATCAGTCATCACATCTCAAAGTTCTCCCAGGTTTAACCAGAATAAGGACAGGCATGTAAAAAACAAACATCAAGTCTATAAAATTGTGAATTTTTTACCCACAACCATCATTTTTTGCTCTTGCCATTATTTCTTCACTGACCTGATTAGGCCCATGAAACAACTCAGCCTCCCAGATTAATTTCCACTAGCAAATCAATTAAAAAACAAGGAGGAAATCTGGGCTTTTGCCTGAGCAGTGCTTTAAATGTTTTAATTGTACAGGACATTCTGTACGAGACAAAGCTAAATAAACATTCTGCACAGAGGTGGTAGATATGACACCCTGCCAAAATATTAACTCTGCTCACATCTTCATCTCCATGCACAATAAGCCATGTTTATTATTNTCTGGCTCCCCAGGGGTACCTTTGGAGGACTTTCCAATAAATCCCCACCTTTATTCCCTTTACTCCTGTCTGGTCTCTGTTTCTGGGAGGCCTCTTAAGGCATCAAGTTAAGGGGTCACTTTTCAGCAGAGGGTGTAATTTTTTATGCCACAAAAGAAAAGAGAATGAAGTGAAGGCACCGTGCAGACCAAGCGCCAACGTCACCAATGTCTTTTAATGCTCAGTTACCAAATGGTCACTGTTTGGTTCTGTTCAGGAAGTCACAGAGTTTGGGAAATGAAAAAAAATACAAGCCAAGAAAAGAGAAACAACAAAGAGGACAATATAATTCTAAAAGTATTGGATGCATGTTGGGCACAGGATGTGCTCCTGCACAGATCTGTGTAAAGGTTTGTGCCCTGCCACAGCACATTTTGCATTGCCTTGTGTGATTGACCCAAAAAGCTCCGTGATGTCTTAAGGGAAATAATTTCTGGTGCTTTACATTGAATAAAAACATGCAAGTCTTGATGCAGGCAGCTAAAATAATGTTTTGGTTGCAGATTTCTTCCAAAGAGCCACTGCTCTTGCCTGATAAAAGGCACTGGCAGAAGGAAGCTGCTGCTCTCAGGTTCCAGGAGCAAGGGAGGTGGAAGAAGCTCGGCACTGCTGAGGTGCCCTGCACAGGTGGTGGTTTGGGGAGGTGTCCCAGGTTCTTTTTTTCCACGTTTGTGAGTGAGGAGTGGGTGAATCTGGAGTTAATTCACTGTCAGGTGGGCAGTGGACTTTGCAAACAAATACACAAGGGCACAATGACAGATAAGAGGTAAGAAAAAGCAGTTTTAACAAAAATATTCTCCATAATCAGTGTTGAAGGAGCCTCAAAGATCTCTGGCGTCTGTTTTACAAAGAGGGACAGAATTCAGGGACTCTCCTCATCCTCATTTACCCTCCAAAAGAACCCATGAACCACAATTTCCAGCCAACCCATCCTCTTTCTCCTACCCTAAAAATCCTTACATCTTCATGGGTGCAGTCCTCTTGGGCTCCCTTTGTAAGAACATCCTTCTCATCCTAAAGCAAAGACAGACCCCACCCTGCTGTCTCCCCTCCTCTGCAGAGAGAACAGAACCCCTGAACACGACATTCAGATTTCAGTCATATAAAATCTGGCCTGTCCCCAGGCAGCTCCCTCCTGCCCCAGAGGGGGCCTTGTCTGTGCTGCTCTGCTATCAGGGAGTGGGAGGTTATCTCCAGTCTGACCCAGTTTAAAGCTTTGAAATAAATGGTGTGGGTCTGCTAGACTGGAAAAACCAGAAATAAATTTTTTTTGGTTCCAGAAACCTTCCAACATTTGTCACCTCCATGGTATTTTCTGTCCAAATGCACCCTTCAAATTTTTATATTACAGATGCCCTGGGAGGCAGGTGGGAAAACCAAACCACATTTGTTTCATGAAGCAAAGCTTGGACTCAGAACACAGAAATTTCAAGAGGGAAAAAGGTTTTACACCTGGGATTTACTTTGGCTGTTTGGGACTCCCCAGAAACACAGAAGCTCAGGCTGAGGTACCCTGAAGGCATCACTGGCTCTGCCTGCAGCTGGCAGCACAAACACATCCCCAAACACACAGGGGTGGCAGGGCTGGCCCGAGGCTTTCAGCATCCCTGCAGCAGAGTCAGGAACGAGCATGGAGCAGATGCTGCTGCTGTCCCAGAGGCTGAAACCCCCTGGGAGATCAGATCTCACCAAGTTTTAAGAAGTTTGCACATGTGATATGAACTAAACGGATTTTATTCCACTGGAATAAATAAAATTAAAATAACTGGAACCCCTGAGATGCTTTCCTGCATATAATGGCCTTAAGCTGACAGAAGGAAGGTTTATATTGGATACTGGGAAGAAATTCTTCCCTGTGAGGGCAGGGAGGCCCTGGCACAGGGTGCCCAGAGAAGCTGTGGCTGCCCCTGGATCCCTGGAAGTGTCCAAGGCCAGGTTGGACAGGGCTTGGAGCAACCTGGGATAGTGGAAGGTGTCCCTGCCCATGGCAGGGGGTTGGAATGAGATGATTTTTAAATTCCCTTCCAACCCAAACCATTCTGGGATTCTATGACAGACAGTTTGATGTGAGGGGGAAGCAAAGGGGGAGGCAGCTCTTCATCCAAAGCCCATCTAAACCTTTCTGGTACTCCTTTATAACTTATATTCAGGTTGGTTTTCAAATCTAACTCCAGTGCTAACTCCCCAAGATCCCCATTTGCACAGTCAGTTTGGTATCTCCACCCTACACCCAGAACACCAAATTTTTGCTGGAAATTGATTTTGCACTAATTTTTCAGGACCCGGAGGAGTTTTCACACTGACTAGGAAGAAGGTGTTACAACAAACATCAGAAAGTAGAAGTCCTTTATTGCACTCTCATGAAATATTCACTCTCAGGAGAGAGGAATAACTCTAGAAACACCATTTATCTGCCTTTTTTTCCCCCAAGACATTTTTTCCACCCCTCGGTACCAATTGCTCCAATTTTGGTGAAGTGTTGCTAAACCAGAACTAATCAGAATGCAGCCTGTGGCTTCAATACCTCAGGATCCATCTCCATCTCATTCCAGCACTTTATTTCACCAGGAGAACTGGCACCTGTCACAGAGAGGCACCATCTGAATTTCCAAACGACACAATTCTTCTGTTTCCTTGGAGTTGCAAAGAAGGAAACCACAGACCTGACCTGTAACCTGGCTGTAAATAAACCCTCGTGTAGAAATAAAGGTATAAATGTAAAGATACTGATACAGCTGCCTCTTGTCAGGAAGAAAAATGAGCTTTATCAGCACGAGGCACTGTTACACACCAGCTGCACCCAGTACTAGGGACGTACTAATGGGATTATTTTGGTAACACAGAACCACAACCCTTACGGCAAATTTATGACACAACGAGGACTTGGGTCTGGGCCAGGCTTCCCCTGAAAAGCCCAGGTGGCCACCAAACTGTTTAGTGCAAAATGAGGCTTGCTAACACCAGGTAACGAGGTGAATCTCTGGTCCTTGGATGATGTTTTGTAGTGGCACTGGGGTTTTGCCAGGGGAGAACAAGGCAGGGCAGAGAAGGCTGTAAAAGTGAGAGAAATCTGGGCTCAGCATCTCCCATCAGATGCTTCCAAACAATTGCAGGATACAGAGTGGATCCAGAAGGAGACCTCAAGGGGAGGTTGACGACTTCTCTGCTTCATCTGCAACCTTGATTTGGTGGTGGGAACCCAGCCTGCCCTCGGGAGCTTTATGCTGAAGGCAGTGACGAGGAATTCACGTCAGTGTTGTTTATATTGCGAGCAAAATATCCGAAGCACGGGGTGGCTGAGGTGAAACTCTGCCAGCCTGTAAACCATGTCATTCTTCCTCATGTCCAACTGCCCCATTTCCTGCATTGGTGGGAATGGGGATGTGCTAATTCAGTCGTTTCCTTTTGCTCTTCCCAAGGAAAGCACAGGACACATGGCTCACAAGATGGGCTCTGTGCCGTTCCAGTCGATGACAGCTCCTTGCCACCTAGAAATGAAAGCAAGCCTTTGACACCCATCAGTTCATCCCTGGAAAGGCAAACCCACACCCCTCGACCACCCAAGGAACCTCAGAGATTGGTTTGGGATAAGGAATCACATCTCAGTGGGAATGGGGCAGAAGTGGGGGAGTTGTACCCCCTGATTTTAAGTGCCAAGGTTGGAGGTCCCCATCCTGACCCTTCCTCCAGCCTCTCCTGGGCAACAGAGAGTCCTCAGCAGCAGCTGATTCTCAACAAGGACCCTCATGTTGGACAGAATAATTCGGGAATGCCCAAGATGGGCACAAGAATTAACCCCAATAAGCAAACTCTCAGTTTCAGCTGTCAGCAGGCAATTTGCACCCTTCTGTTCAGCTCTGATGAGGAACTCTCTGACTCTGAGACCCTGTGCCTGGATCACTTCACTGAGCACCTCTCTTTGCTCCCAGCATTCCACAGCTCATTTTAGTGGTGATGTTTTGCTTTTCCCCTGCTGAGGTTTGGCTTTTCCCTGCCCTTTTTCCTCCTTCAGAATCACACTGAAGATGCACAGAGAGAACCGTGTTTCCAGGCGAGTCTGGCACCTTCCATGAGTTTAATTCCTGGCTCTGCACCCGCTGCCACATCTCAGCTGCCCACCTCAGGAATGTGACTGAATGCAAAGGAGGCATCAACCCCGAATTTGCCACAAAATGTGTCTTCAAACCACAGCAAAAGACAAAGATCTGCCCCAAAACCTGGTGACAGCAGGATGATGCTCTCCAGTCACCTCCCTGAAGTGAGTCAACTCACCCCTCATGGCATGAATTCACCCTTGGCTGTGGCTTTTCTCATTTTGCAAGGTCATGGTCCACATTTTCAGGGAACTAAACACTTGCATTCCCAGTGCTGAGTGTATCTATTCAAAATATCTGTCCTGAAAATCCATCTCAGAGTAGTGAGACCTTGGTGAGGAGGTGGAGGGAACAGTGAGCTGCCACAGCACCACATTCTTTCTGTCACCGAGGACAGGATGTGTCAGCAAGGGTATGGCAGCTCAGCCCTCGTGCTGAGCAAGCCAATTAAGCGTAAAACAAAACCAAAAGCTGAATTCTTGCACTCTTCAGGGCACTGTCTCAAAGGAAGTGACCATCTGAGGGCTGTTGAGAAATTTTTCCCTTCTGTTTTTTACTTTGCTGAGAAAATAAAAATGGGAAAAAAAAAAAAAACAAACCAAAACTGCAGAGAGATTGTCTCCATCCCAGGAATACTTAGCAGGAACACACACAGCAGAGATGCTTTAAGTTAAAATATGTTTCATGTGTGGATATTCAATTTAGTCTGGTGCTGGAACCCTGAGTTCTGAGAATTTCAGTCTTTCAGTGCTGACAGGTAATGATCCTCAAAAGGACCCTGCCTTTGACCTGAGGCCCTGGGAAAGGCTTCCCTTTCTATGTGACAGCACTGAGATTGTTGCTGTGTAAGCAAAAAGAAATTTGTTATGCCACTGGGTGGAAATATGTAGAGATGTAGAAAATTTAGGTTTATGGGATATAGTAATATATAAATATGCAACAAGATGGAGGATTTTGGGTGTGGGTTAGTTCTTCTTCTTTCTTCCTTCTTCTTCACGAGTCTGGGTAGTTTGGTATTGGTTCAAAAAACCTGCAGTGGGGATCATAAGTGATTAATTATTGGATTATAAGTAAAAATAAATTGGTTGGCGTTCCATAATTGGATAGATTGGGCTTTAAAAAGACCTTGAAAGGCAGAACTCGAGGCCATTTTCCACCTTGTTAACTTAAGAGGCACATTCTGTGCAGCTGAGCCATAGATAAGATATAATAAACATCTAAGAAAGAAGAAAAAATCCTGTGTCTCCTGTGTTTTAATCCAAACTCTGAGAAAAAAAACTCATGAGACAGAGGTAAAGAAGAAAATAAATGAAGTGAGAGAATTAACAGTCTGGCATTTGCCAGAGGTGAGAGCTGTTCCTGTCAGAGGTCAGGAATGTCACCCCTTAAACAAGCAAATGGAAAATTGTCACCTTCTGTCCCCATTGGATTTTTCAGGTAATGCCATCAGATCATGCCTTATCTTTGTCCCCAGTCTTCCCAAGGAGTAATTTTCTATCTCAGCAGGGTGATTAAAGCTTTGAGAGGGATCCACAGAGGCCAAAAGACACCAGATGAAATCTGCACTGGGGCTGCACGGCGCCCAGTGGAATTACCCACACTGCTGGCACCACCTGTGCTGTTGGGAAGGATGCTGTTAATCACTGGGCAGTGAGGAACTGGCCTTTTTGAAACCAGCCTTTCCACAAAGGGCTTAAACAGAACATAATTTCTGAAGCAGGGCTGAAGGTAACTTTCAGAACAAGCCTCATCTCCTGGGTTTATTTTCAACCATTTTTTAGAATAAAAAGCAGCCTTTGGCTGTTTGCTTCTATGGGACAGGTCCAAAACTTTATTCCCCTCCTGCATCTGCACAAGAAAAGGTGTCAAAGAGTGAGGAATCTCACTCCAGGTACTGAACAAGTCTTTTATTGACAAACAGGTACAAAACCTCCTGGGCAGTGCAGGGGAACACTTCCCCAGACTGTCCTGCCCCAGTGTAATTCACAGTGAGGCATTCTCTAGCTGCTGATTCAATTATAATTTATCAGATTAGCAAAAGGAAAACTACATTTGACCCATCTGCTTCAAGCACGACCTCATCCAAGGGTCACGGAGTCAACGGGAACTGAGGAGGAACAGGTCAGACCCTGAACAATGCTCAGCCTGGAATAGCACTCAGTGAGCATCTCCTGTGCTGATAATTTGGGATTGTTTTGGAGCACATCCGTAATTCAGGGTGGAATGCCCAGGCTCTGCTCTTCTCTCATGCACTGAATTCCCCTTGGGTGTTTCACTTCACAGCCAACAGGTGAACTCAGGTGTCCCACAGCCCCACTGCCACAGAGGGTTAATAAAACACTGCTGAATTCAGGTTAAAACATCAGAGCAGAGGGTGACTCCCCTCAGGCAGAGCCAGCAGATGTTATTTCCCCCAGTGCTGAGGATCAGGACTGTGATATAAGAGTATTCCTCAGGGAAGAACAGGATGAGTTGTCTGCACGGCATCTCCCAAACAACCCAGGGATGCACATTCCAGACATCCCTGGGCCAGAACCCAACTGCTGCCACAGATGTCTGGGGCTGAGAGCCACAAGAAAAGCACTTGCAACTTGTCCCTTTTTGTGGGAGCCTGCAGGTTACAGTGATACCTGGTGCTGACTGGTCATTCCAGAGCCAGCTGTGGGGTTACCTGCTTTAAACTCAGAACTAAACTCCTCTGATGTTTCATACAAGAGGGACTGAAAACATCAGCCTCCTCCTCCTCCTGCAGAAGCAAAACCACCCTTCTCTCCTGATAATAACAACATTATCAGTATTATTTTTGATGTTATTATTATTACTATTACTATTATTATTATTGTTATTAATTATTATTAAAAACTAAATGCAAAACCAGCCCATTACCAATGGAGTTTTCCCATTAGGAGAGGGCAAGAGAACAAACACCAGGCACAGAACTGTGTTACAGGATGGTGGTGCTCAGGTGTTGGGGTAAGCAATGGGCTTGTCATGGATTCAACCAGAACTGAGGCGTGTGAATGGAAGAAAAAACCCCCACCTAGCAATGAAATTAATGATAGTTAGTTGTTCTAGTTTAATTGTTCAGACTGTGAAATTCTCACTCTGCCTAAGAAATGATTCTGTACTTTTTGATGAAAGAAGTCTGATACAGAGCTTCATCATGAATCCTTTATCAAAATAAGTAACAGCTCTTTGCTTTATTAAAAATTAATTTAGGAGTACTTTCCATGGTTGTATGATGGAAAACATCCCTTTTTTTACCTGCCAAACTGTTAAAATTTTGGTTACTTGGGTTGGTTTTTACTTTTCCTTATATAATTTCCACAGCTGGAAGAAAGAGTTCTTAAAACAAAAAGGGAAAATTTAACATGAAAAACCCTTTGCAGCAAGGCCACACTTAAATAAATACCCTCAAAGCAAAGGGAGAACACTGAAAACAAGGAGCCAGACTGCCCAGGGTAAATCAGACAGTGCTGAGAATGCTACAAAACAAAATAAATCTACACTGGAATTTGCTGGTAATATACTTCTCCAGCAGATTAAAGCAGGGAACTTAAAATAAACAAAAAGCAGCACTACCAACACTGTATAACTCTGACACAATGCCAGGAATGGAAGATATTCTAAGACTTTAAGTAGCTGCATGCATTGCTCTCCCCATGGGGCTTTCTGAGGTTATACATTATTTATTTGAGTTTGCAGCCATGCTTAAGTGTCCCTGGAAATGAAGAATCAATAAAATCTGCATTTGCAGGAAGGCTGGGCCAATGTCACTGCTGTCACCTTGCAGGATGCCTCTTCTAACCACTGTCATTATTTATTTGTTTTCTGCTGGGTGTTGTTTCTTTTTTTTTTTTTAAACAGAGCAAATTGTAACAAGGACAGGAGAGGGATTGCAAGAGAAACCTGAAGCTGCCCAGCTCACTGATATAACAAATGTTATGGTCTCTGACAAGGAGGCTTTCACTTCTTGCTCCAGAGATATCCAGATAGTAACTTCCAAAGCTGTGCTGGAACTGATAAAAAGCTGAATTTTCTGCCCAGTTAAATTTCTCCATTTGCTTCTTTCATGTCTCACTAAGCTGAAAATGTTCCCATTAACTTCAGTATGACTTGGGTGAATTGCTTACACAGGCCTCAAAATGCCCATGAAAACCCCAAAACGACAGGAACTAACCTTGTATTTAAGCAGAGAATGTGAGCTAAGAACTGTCATAAATAACTGCACAAAATGTGGTGTTTTGTGGTCCTGACAAACCCTGTGCTGTCCACTGACAGCTGGAGAAATCTGACACTGTTCAATGGGGCTTCGTGCATTGAAAACAACACCCAGGTCCCCCCTTTTTGTTCTGACTGATGAAAATGGAATGAATTTTCTCCTTTTCTCATTACACCTCTGCAACAGCAGATTCCCAGCACTCTTGGGAATCTAAATTTAGATCTGTTGCAGCCAAGCTGTGCTCTCAGACTGAATTTGGCTCAGTCAGCTCTTGGTGATGTAGCGAAGGTCCCTCTAAGAATGAACGCCTTGGACAGTTCAGTGTTAATTACAGTAACACACAATCAAATGTGTAATACTTACCCCAGCCTGGCCCATTCACATCCTTTCTGATTTTTAAGCAGTAATTTTTCAGCTTTACTAGCCGAAATATTCTTTTTTGACATTACAGCCTCACATGAGTTCCTTGTATCAACAACTGAATATATCCGTATGAAAAACTGTAATTTCACTTACTTTGTCCTAATACAGTGCTCAAGTGGAGGAGTAAGATCATTTTCTTTATTTTCAGGGCACACCTGAGTTGTATCTGCAGAGAGATAACAGACATTGTCAGTGGCTGGGGAAGTTTCTATTCATGCAGAACCCCTCAGCAAAGTCCTCTCAGATGATTCGAGTCCGACCACGGCCGCATCCACCACTGATCACCATGTCTGAGCCAGGTTAGATGACTCACAGAGAGATGGTTTCAAGGAAAACCACAGATCAGAAGATGAAATAATGTGCTGCAGGGCTGTCACGAGGCTTTTATTTTGCAATTGGTGTCGTAATTACTGAGTAACTTTTGTTACTCAAACACTAAGGACAGTGGCAGTGCTAGACTTGAATAGGAAACCCCGGGTGAAGACTCTTTCACCCTGGAAAAGAAGATTGTCCCTTGACTGTTCAGCAAGCAATGCACAGCCAGGAGAAGCTGATGCTGTGTGGGGTATCAGAGAGCCTCCCCAGGCCGTGTGAGCATTCCTTTGGGACCGAGAGGCAACTTCAGTGTTCCAGGGAAAACAGAGAGGTCACTGTCTCAGACGCGGCGTCTGTCAACAGTGAAAGTAGAGCTGAACTTCCCAGGGACAAAACATCCTGCCACCAGCTTGGATGTCAGTCTGCTCAGCTGTTTCCTGTTTTGGAGTCAAACATTTTAAACTGCAGCAGACCAGGATTTTTTGGTCTTTTTTGTTTTTTTCTTTTTTCTTTTCTGTCTGTCACGCCGCCAATGGATGGGCTGCGAGCAGCGATGCCAAGGCGGGATGCAGGATTTGGGTCTGCTTCAGTGAGACTGATGTAGACAGGATGGGAGGGGGTTGTCCTGACATTCACAGCTGCCACTCTCAGATCTGTGTGGCTCTCTCATGTCACAGAAAGGAGCTGGCTCTCCCGTGGGTGTTGATCTGATGGGTACAAACACGTGCAGAGGACTCTGGGTGACTGCAAGGGCTGGGGTAGAGGGAAATGGACAATATTTACAAGTACATAAAGTACTGGTGGTTTTCCTCTAGATCCTCAGGAACTTAGAGGCATACAGGAATCTTTTAAGTTTCAAAGAACCTTTTTAGTCGTAACATTGAAGAGTTTGTACCACAGAATTTCAGAATAATGGAAGTTGGAACCTCTAAGATCACCAAGTCCGAGCATCAACCCAGCACCACCACCACGTTCACCACTAACCCGTGACCCCAAATTCCACCTGCACACGTTTTCTGAACACTCCCAGGGATGGTGACTCCAACACTTCCCTGGGCAGCCTGCTCCAATGCTTGACAACCCCTTCTGTGAAGAAATTTTTCTCTAAACCTCTCCTGGTGCAACTTAAGCCACTGTCCTGACCACAGCCCTGGTAGCAGGACAGGCACACGGTGGCTGCCTTTCCCAGTCCCTGCCAACATTGATGAATTTTGCCATTTTTAGACTTGAATTCTTCCAACAAAAGGTTTGAATGGAGGGTTTCCATACAAAGAAATAGGAAAAACAGTACCATAAAGGTGTATCTTAGAGTAAAATAAGGGAATACGTATATTTTACCCTTAATTAGTGAGAAACTGAGTGCCAGCACTGTTACAGTTCTTCTCTGCCTCTCCAAAATTTTTACCCCAATGCAAAGATTTATTGTTATTTTCCTCTCTTTACGATGCTATGTTGATGTCACAAAACTGCTTTTATGAAGGAACTTTATATTTCCTGTCTACATTTTGACAAATGGTTAAGTATGGGAAGCAGGGCAAATTCTCAATATGAAGTAGCAATTGCTTCTACTCCCAAAATATAATTCTACTCTTCTGTCTTTTTTGCCTGTCTTGCCAAATTTCTTCAGTATTTCCTGAAACATTACCTTGATGGTAATTTTTCCTAATTATAATCAAGATTCTCATTTCAAGGAATTCACCTTCTTGCTCAAGTAAAGCAAACAACTTTGCTAATCAGCAGCAGGGAGATGTGGCTGGGCCAGCACCCAGCTCCTCGTGCTGCACCTCCAGGTAATGCTGCCTAAACACCACCCTGGCTGGGATTTCCACAAGGGAAATACCATCAATATTCAGCATTCTGATATTCCCATCTGCTCCTGTGTGCTGGGTTTAGATGTCTGGCCAGTGTTACCTTCTGGATGTAAAGTAATTTAAGAGTTTTCTCCAGACCTAGCAAGGGATTACTGCACAGCCAGAGCCAGGGCAGCATTTTCTGTGGAATGATGAAAATATTTGCATTTTTACTGCCTTTTGAAGAATTTCACTGATAACAAAGGATTTACTGGGACACATCCCTGGAAGGGGCTATGGCCACAACAAAGAGATATCTACAACTCCATGCACGTTTAGGCTTTGGGGAGAAACACACAGGAATGCCATGGCAGGCTGGACAGCAAAGGGAAAAAATTTATGTGTGATCTGAGGAATTTCTCATCCAGGGATCTTAGAGGGCTTGGCAGCTCTAGATTTTGGAAACATTCCTGGTGATGGAAAGACAGATTAGGATACCTGTTTTGGACCAGATGTTACGTGGCAGAACACATAACAGGCCTCTAGTCCTGTGCTGAGCTGTGTCATCTGTGTCACTTTTACCTGGGATGTGGGAACCAGCTGGCAACCAAAGTCCTGTGAAAACTGATCATTTTGTGAGATAACACATCATGTGACCCCTACAGCAGAATGACAGGGGTTTTCTCAAAAATAAGAGGATAAAAAACAGGCAGAAAGATGACTGAACTCACTACCAAATCTTGTGAGGTTCTCAAGCCCCCAGCTTTGCCACGGGGACTCGACCAGAACATGCAACACCCATCCTGCCTGAAAACCTGGATGTTGGTGCAAATAAGGAATAGGGACAACTTATTTCTAAAGAGCAGACTACAACAGAGTGGCTCCTTAAGACTGAGAAGGAATGTGGTTATCAAAGGATCCCAGATAAGTCTGTGTAAATACACCAAAGGAAAGAAAACAAGAGGTAGGTAGGATATTATTAGCAAACAGGGGTTTAGTGGTGGAGAATGTGCTGAAGGAGGTGCTTTCTAAGGATGAGAATACTCATCCAAATGCCTTCCAGTTGCAGAAGTGTGTAGTTACTGTAAAAGCAGCTGTGTAATTTGGCATGGTTTCCTGAAAGAAGGAGTTTAACGAGCTGGAAGACCTTTTGCAGGCTTGTGCTTCCAGGCAGGTAAGAGACTAAACTCTTTCAGCAGATTACTGGCATCTTCTTGCCTCGGAGGCAAGGATTTCATGTTTCCTCACCCTCTGTGCTCATTTTCCTACAGGTATTTAGGGTGAGGAATGGGACACCTGAACTTTCTGCCTGTAGAAACAATGTGAGATGGTGTGAAGGAGAATGGGAGTAGTAAAACATATTTTATGGTCCTGGGAAGATGAGTAAGGCAGAGATCACGACCTGTTCCTTGGGAATTAGTGCCACTGAAGGATTTGCCAGTGTGAATAAAGTGACACACACTCAATTTTAACCCTTTCAAGAGCTTTATCCTCAAAACCTCCTTGCGAAATATAATTAATCACCACAACCAATTAGGGAAATTAGGCAACAGCACACAAATTAACATTCACTGCCTGCAACCATCACTGTTTCTACGATTGGATCCTTCTTTCTGTGCCCCCCAGAGGTGAAAGTCAGGGTCAGGGAGCTGCACATACCCACTGTCAACCGTATCTCTTCATCCTGGTTGGCCAAGCCATCGTAGTAATAGAGATCAAACCTCTGTCCCGTTTTCCAGTCACTGAGCAAATTCTTTTCCAAACAAAACAGCACACTGAAGTGGCTTTCACTGCAGACCAGCCAAATGGGGTACTTGGGGGTCTTCAAGTAACAACCAACCTAGAAGAAAAGTAGAAAATATTAGAGCATCGCCAGGGCTGGGGGGAGAAATAGTTCAGTGTGGAAAACACAAAATTTTTAAGATAATTTATTTACTGTAGTCTACCAACACTAGTGAAGGCTCATTATGAACTGTTGACGAAGCAGACCAGTACAGCTCTGGTAAATCAGGGAGCATTTAAAGCAAATATTAGGCCTTGAGTTATGGCAGGTAATGAAATGCAGCTGTAGCTGAAAGGTCAGATCCCAGATGAGCTGAGCCAAAAGGAAGCCTGATACCTGCAACAGCTGTAAAACCACAGTGAGTTTGGTCAGGAATATGACACTGGATCAACGGGAGGCTGTGCTGTCATTCAACAATAACTGGAAACCAGGTGAGAAACTTACAGGATCTCAGGTGCCATCAGACATCCCTGCCTCACTGAGCCCAAAATCTCTTCTTGAATAAAGAATGTAACACATTCCCATCACTTTATCATCTTCTAGTTCACAGTCTAAACATGTATTTTCAGCTATAGAAGAGTGCAATAAGAGAAGCATTTGTTTTGTGTCATTATTCTTAAAAATGGAATATGCTCAGGTGAAAAGAACAATTTAACAAAAGCCTTTTCTAAACCTTTGTCCTTCTTTTGAAAGTATATCCATAAATAACTGGAATATTCTGTAAGAAAGCACATAAAAGCAACTTTCATGCTCATTCATAGATGTTTTAAACTAAAATACTCAAGAGATTTAATCTGTAAGGGATGGAAGAAGGGGGTACCAACAGCGCTGCAGCTGCATTTTGTACCTTTGAGAAATTACTTAGGAAAACTGAAATCTGAAATTAAACATTTTGCTTTCAGTCACTTTGCTCTTGGGGCTTTTTCACTGAAAAAGCCCTAGTGGAAACTGAGTCACTTTTAACAGAGAAATCCTTATACATGATTTCCAGATATAGATCTGTGCATGCAGCTCCCAGAGTGCAGCCCTCAGTTCTTCACCCTGGGCAAATGGCAAATGGCAAATGCCAAAAGGCAGAAGTCAACATTAATTCTGTTGCAATCAAAACTCTAGCCAGCATTCTAAGTGATGAGGAGTTTGTGTTTTCACCTCGATTGATGTTCACCATTTATATCTGAAGTGTTATGAGTGCAAATTCAGCTGCCTTCCCCGAGGAGAATTTCTTCTGATGTTAGATAACAAGTCTCCAGCTAATTAAGTAACTGTTCCCTGACTCATTACGTTGCTAATATCTATTTGAAGCAGCCTTTTATACAACAGTTTTGCTTTTTAAGTAAATTCTTGGCTTAGAAGTAAAGAAATTTTTTCCAAGCTTCCAATAATACTCGTAAGAGGAGTTATCAAGAAAGAAAATACACAGTTTCAACAAAAGATGGCAAATTAGAGGGACACAGATGAAAAGATTCAGTCTCACAAACATGCATATTTTAATATGCAGATAAGTCAAAGCCAAAAAGAACAGCCAGTCTCCTCCCAAAAATATGTCCTTCCTACGTTTGTCAGCAAAAGCAACTTCCCAGCCTCACCAAACAACATTTGACAAAGATCAGAGAGATCCAGAACCTTCAAAGGCACGGCCATTCCAGCTCTCACTCACATGGACCGTGCCCCTGAAGCCAGGACAAACTGTTCAGATGATTGAGGGCTGCAGGAACATTCTCCAGAAATGTGTATTTTTCAATGACAATCTCTGCAGAAAGCCATGAGGGCACGAACTCTGAGACAACAAGAGAGTCTAAAAATATTGTGGCTCAAATCCCCAAAAAGGGAGAAGCCTTTGTTTTGGTTACATCAATTTAATCAGCTGAGGATTAGCTGCTGCCTTCGACATCAGGATGAAAAACGTATTTTGTACAAAATATAACATGGAACTGTGCTGCTGACAAGGTGAGGACAATCCTCACTGTGAGGATTCCTTTGGTTGCCTCTTCAAGCATCAGCTGTTGAGCAGAGAAAAGTCACTGAGTCATTTAGGCTGGAAAAGACCTCCAGGACCATCAAATCCAACCTCTGACCAAACTCCACCTTGGCAACCAGACCAGAGCACTGAGTGCCACATCCAGGGGTTTCTTGAATACTCCCAGGAATGGGGACTCCACCACCTACCTGGGCAGCCCACCCCAACATCTGACCACCCTTCCAGTGATAAAATTCCTGCTGCTGTCCCACCTGAACCTCCCCTGGTGCAGCTGGAGGCCGTTTCCTCTTGTCTTGTTGCCTGGGAGAAGAAGCCGACCCTCACCTCCCTACCCTCTCCTGTCAGGAGTTTTGGAGAGCAGTGAGGTCATCCCTGAGCCTCCTTTTCTCCAGGCTGACACCCCCAGCTTCCTCAGCAGCTCCTCCACACTGGACTGACTCTCCAGACTCTTCCCCATACACAGAATTATGCCCTGTTTTACTGGGTGCTTCCTCAACTGCCTGGCCAGCCTGGTTGGTGGTAGTGATCCTGGAATAAAACCTGGGAGCAGGACAAGGAAGAACAGGCAGGAACACCCTTTTTTCTGACCCCTCAGCAAACCCCTCGAACTCAGCAGTGTCTGTGTCACCCCACAAGAGCCTGACAGTGCTCGGGGCTGACAGAGACCCCTCTGTCCCAGTGTGCTCCCTACGACTGGAAGGCTGAATTCCAAAGGCAAATCAGGGATATGTGACTTGCATCCTTTTTATGAAATCTTATTTTTGATAAGGACTCAATGGCTGTATTTTTATCACTATTCAAGTACTGGTTTTCAAGCAGGCTCGTTAATCACCCTCAGGTGAAAGGAGAGTAAGGAGGGAGGGTCCTTTTGTGCTGCATGTTTCCAGTTCCTACAGAGACTTCCATAACCCCAGTCCTCTACCTTACAAAGCCCTCAAGAATGCTCATAAATTTCAGGGACACTGAAATGATCTTTGGGAAACACCAAGTTTTCAAAAGCAAGCCCCTTCAAAGGGCTCATTCCCCATCTGACATCCGACCTCAGTGTGTATTCACATGATGGTGAAACCCAACCTGCTGACAAATGTTTATTGCTGGAGAATTATTCCAACAGATCCAATAGCCAGAGGGAGTGGATGGTACCTCACCATTCAGCTTTTCCTTGAACAAGGCCATCTTTTGCCAGGTGTATTCCAGAAGAAACAAAGAAGAGAATGTGGTATCAAAACCAAGCAGGAGAACTGGATGTGGCCAATCTGATGGCATTTTTCTCCGGGAGTTTTATCACTTCATGTAATTTCACCTCCTTGCTTGTGGGACTTTACTGTTCCTTTTTGAGTTACAATCAATAATTCCTTGCTTTATGTTTCCTTCCCTGAACACAGCTGCTAGAGATGTTTATTTGCCAAGCAATCCCAGTGTGCAATGGTTCCACAAAGGGCTGGGTTCTGTCAAACTGAGGAATTTCTGGTAGTACTGAATCCAGTAGGACTGACAGACCAAAAGGATAATTACACAAAGCTTTCAGATTCACAGGCCTGTTGTTTGTCCTGTCAGTGTTTTGTTCCCCACAGCTGCAATGATCTTTACTGAGTGAATATTAAACATTGTTCCAGGGGTGTAAAAACAGGCACCTCTTCACCAGCCCTCGGGGAAGCAGGAACCCCACTGACCCAGGTCACCCATTCCACCAGGTCAGCACCATCACCTCTGTATTTGCACATAATTAAGGGACACAGTGAAGGTAAAATTATTGCCATTGCTGAGTACTTGATTTCAATCAGATTGAGAAAAACAAAATTAATGCTTACAAGATCTGCCATTCAGAGTATGCACTATGCCAGGTGAGACAACAATTGAGGTGTTTTTAGCCATACCTTTATAAAATAATAGCAAACACTACTGCTGCACTGGAGCCTCAGGTAATTTCTCTGCAGCTTTGGATTTTTATTTTTTTAGAAAAGGAAATCTTTCTGATCATGAACTGGGAGTGGGGAGGAAAGGGCTTGACTGAAGAAGAATAGAAAGAGATGTGTGTTAAATCCTAGGAGTCCCAAAGGAAAAGAAGAGACTCCTGGAAAGCACTGGCTTCTGATTAAAGTTCCCTTACGCTGCCATGGTATAAAAAGCAGCAGATGTGGCACAGAAAATGGACCTCAGGGTGCCAGGCAGCCTCAAGAGCTTTACTTAATCCCTGTCCCACTCTGCTGCTCTTCTGGAATGTCCCAAAAAACGAATACATTTTGAGGGAGATTCAGACCCTCACTCAGATTTCAGCATTTTGCCATTTCCTCAAAGTTTATAGCCCACTTTGGGGACTTATCATTATTTATTCATCACTGCAATGACAAGGACAGGGCTGAATCCAGCCCATTGAACTCTTCTGTATTTATTTCTAGGCCCTTTAATGCAGGCTGGCCCTGAGGCTTTGGCTGTAAAACCAAGTAAGGAAGAGATGGGTGTTGTCAGAAATTTAAACCCCTCCCATTCACCAGCGATGCAGGGAGTTGGCTGGATCCTCACCTGAAGCATTTTCAGCCTAAAAAGCACCTCAAGTGACATGGGACAAATCCAGATCCAAAGGCAGGGATGGCAGGTGTTTATAATCTAGAGAGACACGTGGACAGTATCTGACCTATCATTTTCTGCTTTTATCTGTTTGCAAAGCACAAAGAGCTCTTCCAAACGTGGGCTTTGTTACTCCCATTGTCTCACCCAAAAACTCTGTCATTCTGTTTCACTGGGAAGGATGCTGATGGGGAAGCAATGCCAATACCCCAGCAGCAGTGAGTGGCCCCTGGGAGAAATAACTGGCCATAACTCAGAGGACAATAGGACTTCATTAAAGAAAATTTCAGTGCCAGGCTAGAATGGGAGGATGTAAAAACAAGGAATGAAGAACAGACTTTCTCAAAGGCCAGTGCTTTGTCTGCCTTGTTTCACTCACATTTGGATGCACTCCATGTTTTTGCCTGCAGTGATGTTCACAAAAATCTTACATAAATGGCAGCTTCCTTTGCTGCATTGCACAGGGCACGATGTTTACCCCTATTCCTGAAAAATAAAATGGAAAATTGAAGCCAGCCACAGGTTTCCAGTTTGCACTTGTGTGTTTCTGTGGCTGGTTTCTCAAACGAGGTGCTTAAGCAGATTTAAGCTGTGCCAAGGAAAATACAGGTTGGATATCAGGAAGAAGATTTTTACAGAAAGAGTGATAAAGTTCTGGAATGGTCTGCCCAGAGAGGTGGTGGAGTCACCATCCCTGGGTGTGATTAAAAAGAGATTGGATGTGGCACTGGGTGCCAGGGTTTAGTTGAGCTGTTGGGGCAGGGGTTGGACTCAGTGATCTTGGAGGTCTCTCCCAGCCTGGTGGTTCTGTGATTCTGGGATTCTGTAAATCCCTCTTTCTCAACCTTCCCCTCCACAACCCCACCAAAGGCCTGGCTTGAATCCACCCCATCTGATGGGGAAAAGAGGTTTTTTAGGAGCCACATTTCCCTGGGAAGAAGGTTATAGGAGGGACATTCCACAGGGCAAAAAAAACCCAGGTGAGGTGCCAGGAGACAGAGCGTGTGTGCTGAATTTCATCACTCGAGCAGGCCTTGTCATAGCAGAGAGTGGTTCCTTCAAAAGGACCAAAGATAATATTTCCCATCTGTGGAATTTTAATGAATAAATTCTGTTTATTTCTGTTACTTTACTCTCTCTTTTTTAAAAGAAATGGGGGAAATGTGTGTAGCTTCTTTGTCAATGCCCTCTCCGTCTTCAGAGAAGCAGAAACTAAAAAGCACCAGTCCCTTGAAGTGCTGGGCAGGGACTGGGACACTGTCAGGAGCCAGAGTAGGATGAATTTGGGATGTCAGACAAAAGGAGATTTAACTGACAGGACAGCTCAAAGCAGGAGAGAATTGATGAAAATAAAGACAAATCAGAGAGAAGGTTCAAAAGAGACAAATAACCTTGAATATTTCCATTATTCCACATACAACAGCACACTCCTAGAGTGGTTTCAGAAAACATTTCTAAAGGACGGTGAAATTCATCAGCCAGCACCACACTGCCTTTAGAATGAGAGATTCAGACCTGTACTGATCCCAGTTCAGCCAGGAGCTTACTGGGTGATTTACTGGGATAAGCACTTTGACTTTTATTAACCTGTTACCCCTCTCCGTAAAGTGGAAATGGCACTCTTGCAAAGCACAGGATGCCAACAGGAAATGGCATATAAATGCTATTCAATACTGTGCTTATCATCATTATTCATGTTAATTAGCACCGTGGTGTTATTAATTGGCTATTAATATTATTAAAGAATTAGCAAGTTATTAAGGATAATAACAGGATCTGTTAAATTAATTACCTGAAAATGCAGATTATTTTTCCCTTTTTCACTGTTATTAAATGACCTGGCAGAAACATGAGGAGCCTCTGTTTCCATCCCTTTCTACTTTTCATGTCACAAGACATTTTGAAAGAAAGAATTTCGTCACTCTAAGTCTTTCCACCTGCAATTTTAATGTGGCATTTAGGCCAAAGGCTCTGACTCAAATGCAGGGATTTTCTTACCCTTGGGAGTGCTAAAATTGGTCCTGCCCACTCCTGTGCCTCATCCCCTTCCCTGAGGTCTTGTCCCTGCTGAGAAACCACTCAGCCTCCCCGAGACTGAACTGCTGCATCCTGCAGCTCAGCAGACAGAGGAAACCCCCACCAATTTCACGTGGAAATGTTTCTATTGCTTGAAGTGCTCTAAATAAACCCCAGGAAACCCAAAATCTTGACTGGGGCTTCTAAGTTAAATGTGCAAGAACACACGGAATTGATCTTGCTTAAACACAGGCTTAGCACAAAGAAAAGAAACCCAAAGATGTGTAACCTGCTGACCGAAAAGCAGCAGAATTGGACTTTTAGCTATTTTTTTTCCCATTGAAAGACAGAATCTTCCTCTGAAACTAAACGTTTGCACATGAAACAGATGGAATGGATCCATCTGCCACTGGGAAACAATTTGCAGCAACTAATTACCCAGCAGAAACTCTGCAGAGTTTGGAGATGTGTCAGGACTGAGAGTGGTGATTAAACGTGAACAACCCCTGACAAATTACTCAGGGTGCACGTTTTTCTCATCAGCAGAGAGAAAACACACGAGCCACTGGAAGAGGTGGATGGGTGGGGAACAGAGGGGTTCTCCAGGCAGCCACTGGAGAAGAAGGGATGCATCATTCTGTTTCAATTTGCCACTGCTGGAGTTGGACAGGAGGATTAATTCAAGGCCCCTCACAACATCTGCAACTCAGCAGCCACGCCAAGGGAACTGTGGATTGTGCACAAAGTGCTCCAGATATCCAAAAAAATGAGATAAAACGGTAGAGGAGTCTTCCTCCACATGTATTTACTGCATCTAGGCTGGAATCTTGAATAGCCCGTCCTAAATGTGTTGGTCAGTTGGAACAAGTCTGGAGCAGGGCAATAAAAACAAGCTCTGGACAGGATGTGCTGATGAAAAAGGGAGGAACTGTTACATCAGTTGCAAATGCCCAGCGGATGGGGATGAATTGTTTAGGGGGCAGGTTGGATTAGGAGTGAAATTATAATCAGAGGAAACTAAGTAAATGAAGAGTCTGATTTTTTAATAGTATTTCCAAACACAGGCTGGGTAGTCAACATTAAAATCTCAAAATTCACAAGGACCTGAAAACCTTTATTAGCATTTATTCATGTTTTAGAGTGGAGATGGGTGAGAAAAACTGTAAGATCACAGTTATGTGCACTAAAATCAATGAAAAATTGGCCATCTGAGCAAAAAGTCACTTCATGGAGACAGATCTTTAGAAGAAACCCTGCTATATAACAGGACACAAAAATATCCTGAGTTATCCCTTGAGGGACTGGCTGGATATGACCTAAAGGGATCTTTCTGACTCTCCAGTGTCTATGATTCACCATATAGCACACTCAGGATTTTCTTACTGCTGGAAACACAAAATGAACCCAACCAGAAATGACAGTCCTTTTCCATGGCTGGTTTCAGTTACCAGCCTCAGAGCCACGCTGTAATTGGATGCTGAGAGGAATAAAAGAGTTACTTTGAAAGACAAATTCTATTCTCAGTTCCACTGCTGAAAACTGCCACTGGCATTTCTTTTTTCCTCAACTGCTCTGAGTTTTGTAACAGGAAGCAGAATCTGGCCCCTCACCACAGTGGAGACTCCCCGATTTGGGGCCAAAGTCCACCAGAATCTGACTTTTGTCCCAGTCCTAAGCAGACACTGCCTCTGAACTGAAATGCAGAGAACACCCAGATGTTCTTAATAAAAAGCAGGACAATTTGCAGCAGATGCCCAACCAGTGTAGACTCTTTAAAGAAAAAGGAAACGACGTCTGCTGGAGTTTCTGTAACTGATTAAGTCACTGGCTTGGAAAAACAGATCCCTGCTCATGAGTCCAGCTCCCATGTAAGAGAACAGCAGTAGAAACAGATCCCCTCTACCATGTAATTTGCAGAATAAGTGGAAAATGGTGTCTGAATCTCTGGGTAACTCACTTTATTTTTAGAGGGCAGGTGGGTAAGAAATAGCTATTACCTGTCCTGACTTCATTTACCATTTTGCTACTCCCAAGTCATTTTCCTCACCAGAGAATGGAAAAAATGCTGGAGTGGTGCATAACCATTTCTTGAGGGTTTAAATGTTACATTGTTTATAGAAAAAAAAAAAAAAAAGAAGCGTGAACTAGACACAGAAGCTTATTTATTTATAGTCCACTCTATTCTGAATTAATCTGATTTGGGCACACTGATAAGCTGTCTTGACTGAATTCAAGCCTTTTGTAATCTGGTGAATAATGTAAATAGTTGTGGTAATTAAAAATAACAAAAATTATAATTTGCCAGTAGCAGGTGAATGCAGCTGATTTCAACCTTATGGGAAGGAGTGAAAATCAAGCTTTGCTTTCAGTCTCACATTTAGATCAGATCAGTACAAACAAATCCTTTGGTAATCACTTCAAACTTTCACAGAGGTGCTGCTGCTGCAAATTTCAGGTGCAACTGCTACAAGCATCTAATCTAATCTAATCTTTGAAAGCAATTCCAAAGAATTTCAAATAATATTCTTGTACCAAACAGAAAATTGGCTGTTTAGAACAGAACATGTCTTTAGGAAAAATGTCCATCCTGACATCCTCCATCTCCTCTTGATGGAGAACTAGTGAAATCCTCACACAAGTTTTTCCTGAGATAAATTAAAACCTGTCACTCCTTTGAAGGTTTTAACCGATCTTTTAAATTTTTTAATGACTACAATTGAAATATGACTATCAAAAGCAATTAAAGGGAACAATCCCATTGCATTAACAGCTATTTGGATAGTCTGTAATTTTTTTTTTTTACAGGTAATAGGACCACCACTACAGCACAGAAGAGATAAACTAAACCAAGCCAGTAATTTCTTTGCTGCTTTACTCACTCCGAGCTGATTTTAAAAGTAACTTATTTTCTTTTTAATTAAACCAGGGGAATGGAAAACATACCTGGCAGACATCATAGTGCTCAAAGAGGGACAGCAAACCAATGTCACTGCGGCTCGTGATGCCTTTCAGAATGGTGATGTTGCCATTCCCAGAGTCAAGCTCTATCACGTTGTTGAAAACATTGGACACAGCTTTGCCAGTCAAAAGCAAGTTCACCAATTCCTGTTTGGGACATGTTAAAAAAAAAAATCAAACAAAAAAAACCACAAAACAAAACAAAAAGCAAACAGTAGTTAAACATCAGCACAAGATTGATTCAGGGTTGATAAAGTTACACCTGTACCTGACCCCTAATTTGTGTGGTGGCTTTAAGTTTAGGGTTAGGATTAAAGTTGCTCATAAAAAGATTCCAGACATTTTGGTCAAAGTCTCCCAAAGCAAAATGAGGAAATTACAAAATCATGGAATATCCTGAGTTGGAAGTGACCCGCAAGGATCATCCAGTCCCACTCCTGGGACACCCCAAAATCCCACCCTGGGCATCCCTGGCAGCGCTGCCCAAACGCTCCTGGAGCTCTGGCAGCCTCGGGGCTGTGCCCATTCCCTGGGGAGCCTGGGCAGTGCCCAGCGCCCTCTGGGGGAAGAACCTTTTCCAGCTGTGGGCTTGACTTTTTGTCAAGGAGGATGCTGTGAGAGACAGAAGTGAAAGCTTTGCTGAAGTCCAAATATCAGAGGAGTTTTCAGTTTTCATCCTTCTGGGGGCAAACTGCTGATAATCGATTTACTCGCACATCCAACTCTCCAACAGCTCATTTAAGTGGTGCTTTTGGGGTATTTTTTAACAAGAAAACATTTTGGTTTCCCTTATTCTCTACAATAAGAAGTACAGCATGAATGATATAAACTCCAAGCCTGTACAGTACTGTGTGATACTACCACATGGGATGTGTTTAGAATGTTGGACATGATTTGTTGAATTATTATCATTATTATTTCTGGATGAACTGAAGTCTCATTCAGTAAGACATTTACCCATATGGACCCACATCACTAAGATACTGATATTTCCTAGAGATGACTGTTGATTATTTCCTCTCCAGCTGAAGCAGGGTGTGTCAGAGGTTAAACACACGTGAGAGGGTGGCATGTAACATGTGAGTGTGCCTGAAGTTCAAGAACAGAGCTACGGTGTTAAAAATCTTTGTTTTGTTTTTTGTGAGTTTTACTCAGAGCTTGAATTAAAGCACAGGAAACAGGGAGTTTTTCTTTGGACTTAGATGTTTATTATATTCCTATCTATGGCATTCCTGCACGGGATGTGCCTCTGAGTTAACAAGGTGGAAAATGGCCCCGAGGTCTCCCTTCCAAGGCCATTTAAAGTCCAATCCATGCAATTATGAAATACCAACAAATTTATTTTTACTTATAAACCAGTAACTATTAATTTCTGACTTGCACTGCGGGATTTTTGACCCACTAATGGAACACCCAGATTTGTGAAGAAGAAAAAAGAAAGAAGAAGAACAACCCCACACCCAAAATCCTCCATCTTGTTACCTACATATTCCTAATATCCCATAAACCTAAAACCCAGGATTCCAACATCCCCCTCTTCTGCTTGAACCATGAACACTGCTTTGTCAGCTACATTTTTCTCAGCTAACATCCCACCAGGGCCAGCTGGGGTGCAACAGCCTGAGAGGAGAGCTAGGAGCAGGCTGTGCTGCAGCAGTGAACAGCTCGCTATTAATAAATAACATATGGCTAGAAACAGGAGGGGAAATATCAAAGAGAAAGTTTCCAGCAAAAATACTGCAAATCACCATGCCCAAAGGCATGAATAACTCTGCTATGGCCAGTTTGGAACTGGTCTTAAAAATACTGCACATAATTACAGCTCTGTGTTTCTCCTGAAGGATTCCCCAGCGTTTATAGGTTCTTACTGATGTTTTCAGTATTTCTAATCCACCAGGGATGTTCCTTCCTGAGGAACCATTGTGTGGTCACAGTACGAAAGTCCTCTGGCAACAAGGGAAGAACATGAAGCTTGTCTTTGGCAGCCAGGAGAGCAATAGACAGAATCATGGAATCCCTGAGGAGCTGTAGGATCAGGCATGGAACCTCAGGCACCTCTCTGAAAGGGCAGGGAGGGAACCCAGCAATGTCTCAGCACTGAAATCAACCAAGGAGTCCAAAAGAGGAAGATGAGAGGAGTGTGAGGATGTGGGCAGACAGGTACAGGCACCTGCAGGCCAGAAAACCAGCCTGAGAAGCAGAACCTCTGAAGGCAAACCAACAGTGTGCCAAAACACGAGGAAAAAGAACAAAGGATGGAGGTGCTTGAAATATGGGGATAAGGGGAAACACAAAAGGGAACTGGTGGAGATTTTAGAGCAGCCTTCCCATACCTAAAGGGGCTGCAAAAGAGCTGGAGAGGGACTTTTCCTAAGGGCATGGAGTGACAGGACAAGGGGGAATGGCCTTCATCTGAAGGAGTGTAGGTTTAGATGGGATATCAGGAAGAAATTCTTCACTCTGAGAGTGGTGAGACCCTGGCACAGGTGGACTCCCCATCCCTGGAGATGTTCAAGGACTGGCTGGACAGGGCTTGGACCAACCTGGACTAGGGGAAGGTTGGAAGGGTTGGAACAAGACAAACTCTAAGGTCCCTTCCCACCCAAACCATTCTATGATTCCTTGACTCTGGGACTTAAAAATAAGAAATGCCATCTCTTCCCAGAGGTCAGTTCCCAGCAGAGGCACAGGATGTCCCCAAAACTCTGACTCACCTGAGTGCAGTAGCCATGGCTGCCAATGAGGCGGTTTGTGAGCACATCGAAGTCATTGCGCACCCTGAAGAGGAAAATACAGTTACACTTAAATACAATTCAATTTAAATGCAATTGCTTCTTTTCATTAGGCATAACTCCTCTAAATCTTACAGAAAAAAAAAAAAACAAAACCAAACTGTTTCCCAACCATAAACACAGCTCTGTATTTTCTGAGTCTTTTCAAGGTGTTTTTTACATGGCAAAAAAAAAAATTAATGTATCAATTAAACCTGTGGGAAGAAGAGTTTTGTAGAGCTGTTGAACAAAATAGCTGCAGAGGAGAAGTCACTGATATCACGAGGTGGAATTTTAGAAGTTAGAATTACTGCACTATTTAGGTGACAGAATCACGGAACAGTTGAGGCTGGAATGGACCTCTGGAGGTCCCTCTGTCCACCCCACCTCTGGTACCTGCAGCCAGTTCCCCAGGTCCACATCTGGATGGTTTCTGAACACTTCTAAAGAGACAGACTCTAAAATGTACCTGGGCAACACATTCTGGTACTCAGGTAAGATTTTCTATTCCTTGCAATATATCCACACAATCTATCCACCACATTGCCCGTGAAAAGAAGAAGAAAAGATAAAAGAAACCCTCCAGGTGTTCACATTTATAGTGGTGTTGTGTGGCCCCCAATTATACACTGTGACACCAAAGAGAGAAGTCTGTGAAATTGCAGTACCCATAATTATGGATTAATGTCTCCCCAAACTCAGTTCACTCCCTCGTAACTCCTGGAATTACTCAATTAGTGATTGGTTGATGGCCTAAACAATAAAAGGTTGTAACTGTGGTGTTTTCTTATCCTGCAGATATAATGGAACTGCAAACATTACTTTATACGTGAATAAATGTTTAATCTAGGTTTGAGGAAAAGCAATGTGCTGTATTCTGGGAGAGTTATGGCAATAAAATCCACAGATTAATTCTGCGGGTTGTAAAAAAGCTGTTTTGACTCCATCCTTATTTTGGTATTGCTCCTGAGGTAGAGAGAATGCCTGAATGATCACCACCTAAAATTTAGTTATTTTACACACATCCAGGCTTCTTATTTGACTTGGGAAACCTATGCATATAAATATCCATGTTTCTTGACAATTGCCACAATTTTATTTTAAAAAGACAATATTTTGTTTGTGACAAAGCAGGGGTTGAATTGGTGTGGTCAGGGTAAAGCCAGCTGGAAATTTCCCCTTAACACTGGTACACATGCTCGAATAAAAATTTATTTATTAAGTAAAAAAGCCAGGATGTTTCCTGTCTTCATCCCAAACTTTAGATAATTATTTTCTCACAGGATTTCTTTGGATGCCAAAACCAGAATGTAATATATAATTTTGAGGTTTACAGCCCTAAAGATAAATTAAAATTATTCAAATAAAGTCCTAGTCATGGAATCACAGTTCCCAGACTTTACATAATTATTTTCTCAGGATTTATTTGAATGCCAAAATCAGATCGTAATGTATAAATTTGAGATTTACAGATCTAAAAGTATTCAAAATAATTCAGTAGAAGTCATAGTCATGGAATCAGGATTCCCATGTTGAAAAATGCATTTTATCCCTTTTGCAAAAACACATTTTACCCCTTTTTAAAACACTTATTTTAGAGGTAATTGACAAGTCAGTGTCAGACACAACGAGGTGCCACTGACATCCCTTGCCGGTGTGAAATCAAAGGAAAGGCCAGGGAAAGTGTGCCCGTGACAGGGAAAACTCTCTTGTGCACCACCAAGGCATGGATGGGATGATAAAAATCTTTGGATTTGGGCCATTTTTCAGTTTTAGCACCGGTCCCATCCCGCCAGCGCCGCGGGCTGAGTGTCCAACATGCGTCAGTCGGGGACGAGGGGACATACGCCACACACAATGGCAGGAAGCTCTAATTCCATCTGTAGGCACAAACAATATGGGAGTCTGGAGGTGGATCTCAGCTCCTCCAGGAGGAGGACAACATCTGCCTTTGCCATCAGCCCTGCTGACGAGGAAACCGACGTCAGGCGCGTGGCCGCAGGGTTTGCACCTCTGCTGAGCGCCTTTGGGGCTCCCACTCCTGCCCCAGGGCTCCCCAGTTCTTCTGCAGGTGTGTTTGTGGTGTTTTAGGTGCAAGTGCACTTCAGGCATTGTGAAAACACCAGGTAGTGGTAATTCTGTGATTGGTTTTCTGCTGGGGTGTGCAGATGTTTATTGGTGATGGGCAAACCTGAAGTGTTTGTTCCTTCTGCTGTCCTGGCTATTCAGTGTCAATGCTGACAAAATCAATAAATCACTATCACTAATACGACTGCCCCAGCATGGAATGTTCCATTTATAATTTTTCAATCACTTCAGAACAGAAAAAAACCACTCATTTTAAGGCAGGAGTCTTTTAAGTATCCCAGTGATCGATCATCAGACAGCGATTTAAGGCTTGACTCCATGAATCCCTTCTTAATTCACAGCCCAACACTCCACGTGCTGCTGTGAAGAATCACAGGTCAGTAAAGAAACATTAAAAAGGAACAGTGGTAATGGTAAATATTCCTTTCTTGTGTTGTATTATCACTATTTTCCAGTTCATAATCCCAGCTGGAGAGTGGGGTAGGAGCACGTTGCCTGATAGAGCAGGACAGTGGGGTTTGCCTCTCCTGGTAATACTATAAAATCTGTTTGAGAAAAATTATTCAGGCAGAAAGCAAGATATTGATTTTTTAAATCCCCTGAATAAAGATTTAAAATCAAGCATATGCTTCATGTGCATTTCTCAGCAGAAATCATTCCCTGTGCTAACACAAATCAAAAAGTTGGCGACAAGACTTTGCTAAATTTCAGATCGCTTGTAAGATCTCCCAGCCTGATTTTTGGTTTTAGTTGTAATGTGTGTGATGTGGTTGATGCCTGTATGAAACCACGGAACAGAGAGTTTGGATTCTAATCTATTTGCAAAATGGGGATGTTTTAATATGCTCATAGCACTTAAATAACATGGCAAAACTCAGCTCCATATGCTTTATTCACTTTCTATGGTTCTTTTAAAAATATTTCTATTAAAGCCTTTTTTTTCCCCAAAAAAGGGTGATTGTGAGCCTTTATCCTGGGGCTTAACTGTCCTTTCATTCCTTATGCAAGCAAACATTTTTTTCTTGCATTATTTTCACATAAAATGAACATCATTATGTGGTGAACCCAAAATACATTTAAGGTGGCTTCAGAGAAAAGAATTCATTTATAGCAACTGGAAAAATCTCCTTGTGACAGAAATCACTAAAATACAGCTGGTATGAAGTATACCTATATTTTCATGGTTTTAAATACTGCAGGGTTTAGGGCAGGGATGCCTGAAAGTCCTTCCAAAAAATATCTTTATGTATTATAAATTCATTTTCTCTCCATGCTCCTGCTGGTGAATCTGTGTTTATCCTCCGGCTGCTCGTAACTGTTTGTTTCAAGTTATAAATCATGTCTTTATAAAGGATGTTAAGTACTGAATGTGGACAGAGGTTCTGAGCCAAACCTTTGGCTGCTTTGAATTGTCACAGCCACACTGACACAATTTGCTGACTTCCAGTTGTTACCAATCTGCCTAGAAATCAACCCACTGTGTGATATAAAATAATAAAAAAATAATCAAAGGTTTGAAGACAGATGGACAAAATCACCACTACACAGAAGAAACTGTAAAGTCATTATAAACCTTAGCACTGATGGTATATTGCTAAAATAAACTTCAGTGATCTGTTTGGACTCGATAAAGTTTTAGAAGTGCATAAATACAAACCCAAAATGTAAATATTTTAAACACTGCAATCTCCAATATAGCATAATCTGCAATCAGATGAACTTTTCCTTAGTAAAACCTAAGTTCAATAAATAAGACATTTTCAAAAATGCTTCATATACATTTATTCTCAGTTTAGTTCCAGGAAAGTTCTCAACAAGTCTTAAATGGAGAATAATTAAATATTGAATACAAAAGTCCCACACAAACTGTAATAGCAGGAATAATCCCAGACTATCACAATATGAGTTAGTTCATGCCATAGATACTGTTTGGCTCTATAACAGAACAAAATAAAATAATATAAAAGAAGAAACAGTGTATTTGAATAAGTGCTGGCTGGTTTACAGCCCTTAATTCTGAGGCAAAGCTGCCATAGAAGATTGGTGACCTCACTTTGTTCATAGCAACAGACACATTAACAAACACACAATTACAAGTCTACTCTCAAAATAGATTTGGGGCTGGGAGGGAGAAAAAACTCATCTTCAAGCATAAGGATTTCAAATAATTACAATGGGGATGTGGAAAATGTCAGGATGGGTGACTGACTTATTGTCTAAATGTTCCAGAATATTTCTTTTTTTTTTTTTTTTAATACTGGCACATGGCAAAGGTTTCAAATGAATGTTCAAAGAAGGGAAGAGCCTCTCCAAAAAAAAAGCCATAGTTTGGGATTCAGACCAGTGAAAGCAAGGAAGTGGCCTCATTCTTTATTTATCACTTTTGCCACATACCTGCTAATTTCACAAAGTTCTTATGATGCCCTTTCTGGTCCTAAAATCAACAGTCAAACACAGTTAGAAGGGAAAAAGGGATTTTCCCTTGGTGTTTATTTTAAGGATCCTCAGGTGCACCACGGCCAGGTCGAATGTACCCCAATGCACCCCGCAGTGCCCACCCACAATAGATCTGGGATCACATTAGAGGTGTTACTAATTAGCACATCTATCAAAGATTCCCCAAGGAGAGGCTCCAGTGAGCCCCCTCCCCAAGGAACCTTCCCCTGGATGGTTCTGTCTCAGTTTCCAAAATGTGTTCTGGAGAGGCCCTTGGGCTCTGGGCACACTGATCCCTGACTGCGAAGCTTCTGAAATGTTCAGTGTCCCAGCTTGGCAAACAAGCCCAAGAATGTGGGCAAAAAGCACTGAGAATGCAGAAATTGTAAAAAGGTATAAAGGAAGGTTTAAAAGAAAAGGCAAAAAATCCTCATGGCATCAGTTAAAATGCACTGAGGTACTAATGCAGGTTAATTTATCACCTCTGCTGCTCCAGGGTGCTAATGTATCATAGGAAGAATTTATATTTCACAGGGATAGATCTGATGGGAAAAATGATTCATCTACTGGCATATTCAACCCACTATTTTATTTTTTTTCAAAGAAATCATCTTTCCTACTGAGTGCAATGTCTTCCTGAGTGCAACAGAACAAGCAAAGATGCTAAACCTGTATCTACCTCACCATATGGACCCTTCTGCAAACAGCTGAATAATCTGAATGTAACGAGAGTAACCTGAAATTTGGACAAAATCTGACAATTTATTTGTTACTACTATGTTTTGCAGTAAAATCCCACTTCTTCTTCCTCACCTTTGCAGACTTTTTATCAATATACTTTATTCTCCTAAAATAAAAATAATTCATTTCTGTAATGCTCTGATTCACTAAAGGTAAGGGGAAAAAACAAGATTGGAAAGATGATCAATTGCTTTAGGGCAGGATTCATGTCACTAATTTTTTATACCTAAAGATGGACACATCAACAGGCAATCACTCTGGACTTCTTTAAATTTGTGTACACGGAGAGAAACTGGTAAATCCTGAAGGCAATTTGGGTGACCTTGCTCAGGTAATTTGCAGAGCAGAGGAGGAAACGACAGGAAAATTCCTTTTCTCAACCTGATGAACACACAGGAAAAGGAGCCTGCCACAGCCTGGCCATGGCCATAGAGCTGCTAAATACCAAGGACTGGAGGGATAAATCACAAATATTCTGGTACTGCAGACAGGCTGAGTCTATTTGGTTGTTTTGTTTTTTTTTTTTTTAATTAAAAGCTGAGAAGTGAGAAATAAGATTGATATAGAAATAAAAACATCCTTTGAAAAAGACTCCTTGATTGGACAAAACCAATGAAAAGCAATGCATGAAGACTCGATTACATTTTGTTAATCTGATACAAATTTTAGCTCAACAGAATTTGGGCATATAGATATTGGAGGATCAGAGGAATTTCTGGTGGTCAGAAGAAACCACAGCTGAGAAATGGAGCAGCTTTCCTGTGGGAAGAGGCTACAGAGACCAAGATCATTTCTCTACAGCAGGACACAACTGATGGAGTCCAAGAGATGTTCAAATGGTGAAGAGATGATTAAGGAACATTTCCTCATTTCTTTTCATAGCATGAATTCCACAACACTCCTTGGACTTACTGGGCAATTCAAGGCAAAAATAAAAGGAAAAACTCTTTCACAAAACACATTTCTGCAGCAGGGAGCTCATTGCCACAGGGGGTCGTGGAGGCCAAAAGGATTAAAGGGTTTGGAAAAACTCATGGAGGACAGGTTTCATCAAGGGCTAATAAACACAAGTGCCAGCTTGGGAAATGCTGAAATTACTGCTGGAAACATGGAGAATATTCCAAGCAGAAAGATTCTTCACTGCATTTCTTGGAGAGTTTCCTATCTTTCCCCTATCAAACCCAGGCCAGCACGATTGAAGAACATTTCCTTGACACTCCAGGTGCTGTCTAATGGAACCAAGGGCCAGATGAACCCACAGAGCTCAGGTTCTGCCCAGAACAATTTTCCATGTTCACATCAGCCCTGGTGTGGACTGCAGCCACATCCCACACTGGGATAAAGCAGAGTTGTGGGGAGGGAGAAGGGAAGATGGAGTTCTCTGCATCTGGCAGGTAAAACCCAGCCATCCCAGTTACTCTCTTTCACAGAAATCCACATTTCTTAGCTGCTTTCTCAGCTTTCCACACTTTTCTCAGGGGTAGCTCAGGAACCTGAACTCTGGTCATGCTTTGATGAGGTTTATTGACTCAACACCGATGCACTTTCACTCTGTACTAACAACCATCTCTAAATTAAATAACTTTTCCCTACATTTCTTGTTTATTTACAACCACCACCATCCCAGTCTTTAGAAAACAGCTATGTCCCACCTCAACATGTTGCTTTTTTAAGGCTATAAAATATAAAAAACTTTTGTTCTCTTCGAATTCTTTTTCAGTAAAACACATTTCTCCTTCCCCTGCTCTGTGCTTTTCCTACACTGCTCCTGGCTTTAATGAGTGAACCCAGCCTGACATGGTGTTTCTCTGAGGACACATCAGTGCCTTGCACAATCCATTACCATTTCTTCACCTCCTAAAACTATTTATGCTGATACACCCTCAGAGCAGATCCAAGGCTATTTTTTAATGCTGGCTCAGAGTCACTGTGTGCTCTGCTGCTCTCCAGCTCCTCATCCTGCCATTTACAGCTGATGAACCCCCCCAGCACAGTAGTGAGCAGCCTCTGTTTACAAGACCTTGCAGTTTCTGTAGTGAAAATAAATTCTTTTTTACTGCCCTCAGCACGAGGCTGAGCCAACTCCTTTTTTTTACAGCACGATTTGTTCTCTGGATTGACAGGGCCTCTCAGCTTTTCAGTTACCAGGTCACTTCATTAGCACAGCACTCCCTTTTTCCAGCATTATTGCAGGGAATAAAACATTTTGAATCCCAAGCTGATCACTGACAAACTCCATCAGTCACCTTCCCCATGCTAACACCACCTTTCTGAGTCTCTTTCTTTTAGCAGCTTTACAGCTCTTAAAAGATGGGTTATTTTCACATCAGCAAATCATTTTCCATTTGACATATCAAATAAAAATCTCCCAGGAGGTCTCCATTAACTAGTTTTATTCTATTTTTTTTCCTAGTTTAACTAACAATTCTCCATTTGGTCCTATAATTGCAAGTCAAGTCACTCTATATTTAAATAAGGCATGACAAATGTAACCTTTTAGGATCAGGACCATTCAGAAAGTCTGGCAAAGCAAGAGAGAGCCTGAAAACGCTGAATAAATTCAGGAATGAGGTGTAGGTACAAAGCTACCTGGTTTATTTTTCTTTTCTTGTTGTGCAGCCATCACTTTTTCGGGTTAAATTCCACCTCCCACAAATTTAATTCAGTTATTATGCACGAATCCCAATCAGCCCTGCTGACTCTGCACCGTGCTCCTCTCCTTACTGAAAGGCAGGACACTAATTAAGACTTGGAGCATTCTTTACATTATTACTGATATCAGCCACCTCCACTCCACACAGACACCTCACATCTTTTCCTGATATCTCTGTATTAATATGATAAGGAAATCACTTGTTGGTTCATTTCCTCAGGCCTGACCTCGCCTGAACCACGTTTTTTCTCCATTTTCCAGCACCAGCACTCAGACCACTAAGGACAGAGAGGGCTGTTGTTGCTCACCACACTTTCTTCATTCCTCTGCACTATTTTAAGAAGTCAGAGAACTCCCCAGAGAATGAGCTGATCATCTTCCTTCTCCTCAGCACTGTTCCTCAGCTTTATGATTTCTCCTGATCTGTTCCACAAGGAGCTGCATGTGTCAGGGGAGCAATCTGGATTTATCCCCACAAGTGACCTTTCTGCTGCACAGCCACACCAGATTTGCTGCCACTCAGTCTCCAGCCCACTTCTGTGAACCCAGCTGGTGACAGCTTCCTGAATTTCCTTACCAGGGGGACAGGAGTCACATGTCTCAATTTTCTATGCAAACTCCACGTTTTCCCCCCTTTATTATTTTTGGCTTTGTTTCCCAGTTCCCCAGTCCCTTCCCTATCAAGCTCACAAACATAACCAGCATAACAACCTCTTTGTCTTCTTGATTCTTCCTTTTTTTTTCCTCAGTGGAGTCTCATTTTTTCACCTTTCTCTGCCACTAACCTTTGTTCCTTGGCCTCCAGTGTAGCCAACATCCTCAAACCCAATCCAACCTTTCCTCTTCTTTGCCTTTGTGGTCACGTTTCCACCTGGGTCACACTCCTCATCTACAATGTTAAATAGCTTCCTTACACTCACATTTTACCTGGCAAATCCTACACATTCCCCTTCAGTGAGCCCCTACTCTCCTTTCCTCTATCTTGTCTCCAAAACCCCCTTTTCCCACCACCTTTTGTCCCTGGGTCCCCTCTCTCTCAAGCATTGGAAGGTGACATTTCACACACCAAGATGTCCCACTGCTCACCCTCTTTGGAAAGCACATAAATCCCTTTATGCTTCAAACTGTGGTCTCACATCCTCCCACAAACACTGCTGGGGCTGTGGCACTGACTGGCCCCCATATTCTTGCCTTTCTTTGAAGGAAAAAACATTAAACTCAAGCAAACTCCCTCCTTTATTAACTCTTAGCAGCTGCAGGCTGTGCTTCATCAAATGTTCTGCATTTATTAATTCATTAATAAATGAATTTAGTTGCTGCAAGCAACTCCTGCCCAGTGAACCCTCTGGGCTCCAGGGGCCTCTGTCCAGCTCCCACAACAGAACCTCAAAGGCAGGGAAGATCCCAAAAATCAGGAATTGCACACAGCCCATCGAGCAGGAGGCACAGAAGTTCACTTGCCCCAACAAAAAAGGGCTCAATTCTTCCCTGCCAAGGTCTGAATCCCACAAAATCTCTCCTTTTTGCTCCTCCCACTGTTCCTGAAATCTAAGCTGCTGCCTTCATGTTGCAAAATCCCAAATGGCTCTTGGAGAGCTCTGAGATCCTCAAGGATTTATTTTTTTTCTGCAGTTGTGTGCAGCTCCTTGTTTTTCAGCACTGTCACATAACTGACAGCAGCTTCCCTGTCTTTTTTCAAACACCAGAAAGCTGCAAAAACCACAATGACATCTATTTCTACCACGTAACTGCAAGCCCTGAGTGAAAACTGCTCCCAGACACAACTTCCCCCTGCTGCTGGTCTCCCAGGCACTCTCAAGTGGAAGGGAAATCACCTCTGGAAAGGTTTTCCCAGAAAACTGGCTCATGGAAAAATGTAATTCCATCAGGAGCTGAGAGTGCCCCGTGTGATTGGATCTTTCACACGAAATTGGAATTGGAATTTTACCCCTGACCCAGCCAAATTGGTATTTCACAGAAAACCCTTTCTTCAGCAGCCAAACAGCGTGAGGAGAGAAGGTGCATTTCAGGGGAACTCCAAATTACAGACTGGCTCTGGGACAGGAAAAGGTGTCAGCAAAGGAAAGTGGACTGAGGGTGGGGGACCCTTTGTTCCACCCAGAGCCCATCAGCCAGCAGAGCATCACTTTCCTTTTCAGTGTCCTGCAGGACTGGAAGAGATCTCAGGTCGGGTGATGTGTCAGAATTGGGGTTATTTTGCAGTAAATGATACAGAAAGGAGACAGGAAATACTACAGGGGGAAAATGGTTTGATACAGAGCCCTGCAGGGATGATCACTGCCTGTTACACATCTCAATAAAAGCTTCTCTCGCTGAGTAAAGGCAGACAGAACTGTTAAAATGTTTTAAAAAATAGTAAAAGTGGGTTGCCAATGGACCAAAAGAGGAAGATTCTTGGAGTACTGTCTGCAACCAGACAAATGATTACAGAATTAAACCCAAGATGATAAACAGATATATTTGACCATGGTAAAGAGCATAACAATGGGAAGCACTTAACATGATTTGGTGCTTCTGTGTGTTTATGTCAAGAATGGATTAGGATGGCAGATTAAGGAGATTTAACTTCCCCAGTTAGGTGATACAGTACCACAGGAATGAAGAGTAAGTGCTCAAGTGCAGAGAACAACATCATTTTAATCATTTGATTCCCTCAAGTGAAAAATTGTTCATTAATAGATTTCAGAGAATGAGGTGAATTGGTAATAATCAAGGACAGTTATGGGGTGTGAGAAATCCTGGACTGATAAGGAGTCATAATGTGATTTATTCAGTTTAATAACAAGTGGCTTGTGAAATAAAGAAATTAAATAAACACATGAAACAACCAACTCCAAACACCCAAAATTACCCAGCACCAAAATGGGAACAGCACAGATAATTCTGAAACAGGTCTGAACACCCTTTTGTGGAGCAGTAAGGGCTACAGGAGTGTAGTTAATAGACTTGTGGGAGCACAGCAAGGAAGAAGATGTTGACGTGTATTTTCCAAGGTTTTATGATCAGCCAACCTTAATGAAATACACAGCCTCCTCCTGACTGGCAAAATCAGTGTTCTTTTTTATTTTTCCCACAGCTAAAGCCATTGTTTTACTTCTTCTCACAGAAACACCTCAGAGAAAACATGGAAAAGACAAGCCAGTGACCAATCCTGACCGGAGAGCCACACGTGACCTGACATCAGTAACTGATAAAAGTATCCCCAGGTCAACAGGAGTTATGCAAACAGTGGCATTTTGATTGGTGAGCAACACAATGAGCCTGTGCTTCAGATCAGGCTCTGTGCACTGGCTCCAGGTAGCCCAAAAATGGCAATAAACTGGTTTTTCCACAGAGGGATTCAACCTAAGGAATTCTCTCGTGTTCTTTGCTCCAGTGGGTTCCAGTGGTGGTGCTCTGGTGCCACGGGGTTACTGCAATGATTAGGAGAAATGTGCAAACTGAGGGCTGGTGAGGAGCTGGGATTTAAGGAAAGCTGAGGATGCAGTGAGTGGATCCAAAGGAGCCACATGCCACCCCAGGCATGGCTTTGCACGAGTAAGAACAGCAAGGAAGGTGCCAAGGGCTGGGAGAGGATGAGGCAGCATCCAGCAAGGAAAGCCAGGCTGCAGTTCCACTGCAGGCTGGAAATTCAGTCACGCTGTGAGCATCACTCAAGCTGTCACTGAAATCACTCCTGAATATTCACAACTTTCCTACACCCAGTGGTGAGGCTCAGTGGGGGCCTGCAGCCCAGCTTTGAGCTCATTCTCTCTCCCACATGCACGGAAAATATCCTGCAGCTCTCATCAGCCTGAAGATCCCAGTACACACCTTGCACACTCAGAAAGATTAGTCCCCTGAGCTGCTACAGCATCACTATTTTTTTTTAATTTTTCACTGGCTGTTTAAAAAAATATATGAAAAAAAATTTAAAAAAAGAGTTTACAATTGTTAGGGCCCAGCATTCTTCCTGTATCAGAAGCAACAACGCGTTCTCAGCAACTTCCTCAGGAATTCTCACTCCTCTCTGGCCATTTGTTATCAGCTCAGGCAGTGATGATCATTAGTGCTTGGAGCATGAAAAACTCATTACCCCAAAAATCTACAAAGCAGCACAAGCTCCTGCATTTCCTGGCATGCGTCCCCATGAAATAAAAATACTTCGGATTGCCAGCGACTTCGGAACAACTGCCCAGCAGACCTGGCTGGGAGCTGGAATTTCCATTGGCCAGGGAAAAACCTGTAACAATGTAAAAATCGTGGAGAAACATCAAGGCAGAACACAAAAGGGGGGAACAGGGAGATAACATCGAGGCCAAGGGGTTTAGGGATGCTGGAGCTTGCACCTTCCAGGAATTGCTCTAAATTTACTTGAACTTTTTGATACTTTCGGCCTCCTCATCGCCCAGTACTGAAAGTGATTTCTGCTGTGGGGAAAAAATAAAACACCACAGAATTGTGGCTTGTTTTAACATCAAAGCATGAGTCCCAAACTTTTGGACTCTGAGGGAAAATGTACTCAGCCTTATCATGGGGACCTGAATTTTTATTTCTCCCAAGTTATTCCTCTTCGTTGGTGAAGAAAAAGGATTTTTTTTAATCTGTCCAAATTAAAGGGAAACTTTGTTTTTGTCTTCCACTCTGCTCCAGTACTAATGTGACTTTCCTGGCCTGGGGAGACAGGACTACATGCAAGATAAAATATGCAGGACTGTATATTTATATAAAGCCATCAATGTGTTTTTATTCTGTTCTCAACCCCCAACACATGATTCATCTCTTGTCTGTCACAGAATACTGAGCTGATGTGTTCAGATAACTGAATTTCTAGTGGTGGGGCCAGAATTTCTCTCCTTTTTTTTTTAACAGCCTATTTATTAAAGCCCATTGCTAGGTGAGGATAGCTAAGACCGTTTTCATCTCATGTAATGCTCTGCATAATTGACATTTCATCTCCCATTTTTCACTGACCTGTCACTAAAAAACAGATTTCATTTCACGACTTGATATCTACAGTGTAACATTTCTTTAGGAGTAGGTTATTTAGATTTTCTCACCTTACAGGGGATGGATAACCAAGCACTTCTAGAGATGATTTATCTCGTTCTAAGCTAGACACCCAAAATAAGTCAAATTAATCATGATGTCTTTCTGATTTTTTGAGTATAAAAAGGCCTATATGCAAATATTTCCATAGAAAGTAAGTAAATCACAGAATCCTGGAATGCTTTGGGTTGGAAGGGACCTGAAAGCCCATCCAGTGCCACCCCTGCCATGGGCAGGGACACCTTCCACTGTCCCAGGTGGCTCCAAGCCCCATCCAACCTGGCCTTGGAAACTTCCAGGCATGGGGAGTCCACAACCTCTCTGGGCAATAAAGATCATTAGGACAGATAATTACAATCAAAATAGGTAAAATCAAAGTGCTGCCAACTCCTCAAGTAAAGTTAAATAATCTTTCTTCCTCACACAAAAACACAGACAACCGAATCTTCCATGGAGTTTTCTTTTGCAAAAAACCTGATTTTCTGTTGAAAAAATAACTGGGACAGAACAATCCCAGGGAGATCCCTCACTGGCTGAAAATTCCATTATCTAAACCAACTCTTTTTTGCCTTCAGCTGCTTGTCCAGAACTATGCCAGTTATGTAAATAATTGCTTACCATGCTGGTAACACTCTCTGCATGGTACATATTTATGGAGGGTATCAGCACTGCCTTATTTGTCTTGATATTTTTAATATCCTAAGAGAAGCACTGTGACATAGGCAGCTGAATCGATTGCTGAGGGTTACATAAACAAAATTCAGTTTGCACTTCTGAAAAAAAATTATGCAAAGGTCTAAAACCACTTTCCATTGTGTTTAAAGAGAGAAAAACTCCTGTTCCTTGAAAGCAAAAGACAGGTACCAAGTGCAGTGTCTCACACAGTAGGAGCTAGAGGAGTAACAGTACTTCAAAATGAAGTTTTGTGAGAAAATCATCACAATTCCTCAAAACAGAACTGCACTTCATAAATGGTTCTGACATTCTGGATCAGATCTGTAACAATATTTAGATAGCTGAAAATGCAAACAGGCACCACAAGGAATTGCCATGCTCACTTTAGACACAGCTCCCCTGAGCAAAAACACAGATGATTGATTTGCCTAGTCATAATCCATCTGTTAGGAACTGGGAGATGATGAGGGAGAATATATCCTTGCTTTTATTACTAAAGAATATTTATCATTTTATAGCAAGCAAAGCAGGGCAGACAGCAGCAGATATGGACTTACCAAACACCAAACAGATCATTACTTGCACAAATACCTTCACTAGTCTGAGCCTCTCTGTTGGAACCAGCTCAGAAAAATGAGAATAAATGGCATATGCCCTGAAATTATCACATTGTTTTGTGACATTATCACACTGTGAAATGATCACTTTGTGTGAGTACAAAAGTGGAGCCGAGCCAAGGGCTGGAGTGTTACTACGAGCAAAAGAGAGGAAGAAATTGCAACAAAACCAAAAAAACTCAATCTGCAAACACTTGCTGGGATCCCAGCAGGTGAGCAGCTGATTGTGGATCTCCAGTTTGGACTGAGTTGCTGTTTCTTGCCAAGACAAGGCAGAGCTGTGAGAAATAAAAGTTCCCATAAAGCAGCCTCGTGCTGTTCCTCTCCCTGTGTCACTTGCTATAAACTGCCAGGGAGCAGCTTCCCCTCGCTCCTGGGGCTTCTCACAGAAGTGGAACTTGTCTAAACCAAGGAAACCTTTGTACTGTGACCCACTGGCACTCCCAGCATCACAGCAACACCTTCAGTCTGTGTAAAAGCACAATTAAATGCCACTGTGCCTGGGTGAGCCTCGGGGAGCTTTTAAAGAGCTTATGGTGACATCCTATGGGTTAGAGCTCAGAATATTCATTGCAGCAATAAACTGAGGCCACATTTGCCACACATTACTCACAACTGCCTAAAAATGAGCTGCCTAATCCGTTTTATTCCAGCTTTTCCTGAGCAGTTATTCCCCCCTACCTCAGATACCCCAAATGTGAAATAAATAACCCCCAAATAAGTCTTGTTTAAACTGACAAGGTAAGCAGCACAGAAAAGCATCTCAGATACGACAGATACCTGATGTTTAGATGGAGTATTTGATATCAGATGTGATGGACTGATCACTAAAATGGGTATCTATAGATATTTATAGGTCTTCACACACACCACTGTGTGTATGCAACAAGAAAAGCCAAGATGAGGGGAGTAAATCTGCATCACTCCCCCACATTTATCAGAGCAAACACCACAACAGGTTAAAAAGGCCAGAGATTTGAGCCCACCATGGATTTTCCCTCACTTCTCACAGCTCCCTTTGCTCTGCAGTTCATGAAAAAAGGCTAGAGAGGCACTCACAGGTTGATGGATCTTGATAAGATGACAGACACCGTCAGGAGGATGCACCCGTAGGGACCGACCTCAAACTGGAAAAGAAAAGGTGTTATTTTGGTGTTGTTTTGTTTGTTTGCTTGTCTAGGATTTTGGTGTTATTTTGTTTGTTGTGTATCTATTTCTTTGCCCAACCCTCCAGAAATCCAAATGGAACTGAAGGCAGAAGGAGCTGCTGTGATTTATTCTAAAACTGAATTTGTTGCTGTGTTTGTTACAATGCAAGACATGTCCACTGTTCAGGACACACCAGGTGAGACCAACACACACAGAAAGTCTGGCAGCTGAACCATAATTTGTTTAATTAAAACATAATTAAACACAGTACCTGGTGGATATTCTGCTGTAGAAATAGGATCAGATCCTCATATCTCGTGGTACTGTGAATCATCAGCTGGGAAGAAATGCAAGAAGGAAAAAAATGGGATTTGAAAAACAGCAACTCATTCTTACAACCTGAAAGCTGAAAAGAAGTAGCCAAAACTTTCAAACTGCCTGGAAAGATGTGACCTAACAAAAGGAAGTAAAAGATCTAATGAGATCTACCCCTTAGTTTTGTCATTTGGCATTGAATTGCATCTCTGCACCTCAACTCATATATTCTGAATTTTTCAGTGCTGCTTCTTGATGCTTTTAAGTTTGTTGAACAGAGCTTTTGACTCAATTTTATGCATTGTCTATACAATGAAAAACAATTCCTGAAACAGAGGAATACTGAAGCTGTACAAGACAGAGGATGGGCAAGAAGCTCAGGGGTTGGTACCTATATGGTGAGGCATTTATCCTACTCAGAGAACTGAGTTTTCCTATTGAACACGAATTCCAGGAGAGCTCACAGATCCAGGCCCTCACTTCAAAATTCTTTGCCTGTTTTTCCATCTTCAGATTTTGAGCCATCCACTCCCCTTTCAGGAGGCCAACAACATTTCCTCCAACCACTGAAGCCTGGCTGATGGCAGCACTGCTTGTAAAGCCATCTGAGAGCCTCAGATGGAAACAAGGCATAACTGGAAAGTGTTCTGCCATTTGGAGCTCCTGAAAGGGGGGAAAAAAGGCAAGAATTCTGTGTAAGACAAGAAGAAAACAGTGCCTTTTCATGCTCATGGTCACTTGGAGGGGCCCACGTTCGTTTTTACTGTGTAGCACTAAAAACAGGCAGAGTTTCTGGGTTTGGAAGGTAAAAGGGAAAAAAAAAAGATTTCAGAGAGCCCAACTTCTCACAGCCACTGGGACAACTCAGAGCCAGGCAGGCTGTGGGGTTCTACTTTCTGTTGGGTTTTGGATCATAACTAATTTAGCATAATAGATTTTAAAATGTTAGGAGAGCAATGGGAATCAGATTCCTTGAACTAAAACAGGGAAAGCAAGAAAGAGGAGCAGGAGAACAGGAGTCACACAGAGCCTTACAGTTTCTAGGATCCCATCTGCCTTGTATTTTCCTGTGGGAGTGAATTGCTGTCTTCCTGATGGCCTGAAGGGGATATTCAGACAAAACTCATGTTAAAAGGAAGAAAATGGCATTAAAGAGGAATCAATCATGTTTTATGAACTGAATGATGAGCCAAAGATTTGCATTATTATTATTTTTAATGACTTTTTAAAAAAAAATCCCTTGTAAATAATTTCATATTGCAAATCAAACCTCTGTCAGTGAAACACTTTATCTGTGCTGTGCTCTCTCAGTCTAACACAGATTACAAGTTTCTCCATACACAAAGAGGATAAATATAAATTTAAGATGTTAATGACTGTTTTCACTGCAAAATATTTTTAGAGCAATGACATTCAAAGAAGCAGAAGAACACATGTAAAATATCACAGAGGAAGCAGTTTTGAGATGTAAAATATGTGAAATATCATTTGAAAAGTCTTTGAATTTGCTGCTTCTATTTCAGGTTTTCTGTGTCCCAAAGCCATTCTGTTATTTTTCAGCTAGATTAGTTATTTAAAAGAAGTTAATTATGCTCAAAAAACCTGACTCATTTAAAAATATCCTTTAGGTTCCAGTGTAGCCAACACTAGGGATCTAAAAGTTGGGATGTTTTGTGTAAAAGGAGCCTAACTGCACTGCACAAACCAAGCAGGCAAATACAGAAAAAGGAAGTTAATTCCAGCCATAATGGAATATCCTGCAACACAGGAGCAGAATGCTGGAAAAATAACTCTTGGTGAAAACATTTTGGAGGATTCCTAATTCAATTAAATCCACAGGATCCTTCAGAGCAACCTCAAAGTGTTTTGTCTGTTCTGTCTCAGCTACTGGGGCAGCAGAAACTGCATTCTGCATTTCTTAGGCTGTTTTAGGGGGCACAAACACAGCTTACAAGGCTTTTATATAGTGAATTGTGAAGATTTGGGGTAGATAGAGGTGTTAAGAGCAGTGTGCAGTGACTAAAAAGGGCCTGTCCTACTCACAGTGCCACGAGGGCTTTCTCGTGGCCCCCCGCACGCCACAGAATGTCAGCGAGAGCCAGGGAGAGGCACTTGGTCCTGTGAGCTTCTGAGGGCTGGAGGCAACTGCAGTCCAGGAAATAAAGCAGAGAGACAAGCACCAAAATGTGAGGGCAAACAGATTCATGGCAGGCTTGTCCCTAAAAGAGCAAAAGCAGCTTTAGAGACGATCTTGTAACGATTAATAACGAGGCTCCGGTGAGCTGCCGCAGAAAATCATCATTTAGGTACCTCAGTTCTTCAACAGCTGAGAGAGAGACAACCTGGATGGCCAAAAATCCTGTGAGTTGGAAGAGGAAGCTGGTTTTGTCACTGGGGAGCAATTCCAGGTGTGAAGGCACAGCTGGATCCCCCCTTTCTTTCCCTGGGAATCGAGCAGCACGGTGAGCACTCACTGCACACCCTGCACTGAGACCTCCCAGCACCTGCAGGGCCCTCGAGAGGGAGATGCAATTGATGCCACCCCTGGGCTCCCTGGAACCACTCTCTGGGGAAAAACCTCATTTGAGGCATTTCAGAAGACCCTGAAGATGATCAGACCCAGGGGAAGGCAGCTGTAGGGAGAACAACTCGGTCTTTAGGTTGCTGCAGGACAAACTGGGCACACTGGGTGGGTGTCCTCTGAAGAAAGAAGGAAAACAGGCATTGGAAGGAAGTTAATTCACCAAGTGCACAGTGTTAACAGCTCTGTGCTGCTTTTTGGGGCAGCTGGATGAGTTTTTGTTGCTCCTGAGGATGGTTAAACTGCTGCCATGGGCACTTAAGCAGTTGCAGGCTGCTGTGTCTGTGTGTCCGTGACACTGCTCCTGTCACACAGGTGAGTTCAGGTGAAGAAATGCACAGTTTCTGCTCCTAGGAGATCATTGCTTAAGCTGGTGTCTGATTTATAACAAATAATTGGAATAAAGCTGTTTTTATCATTAAAAGCAAAGGGTGAAAATCAAGAGAAGGCTAAATAAGGTATGATCAACAACAGGAACTGATTGTGCACAGATCTGTTATCACACCCTGATCTTCTAAAAGGAAGAGATGCTCTTTCACAGAACATGTTTTTAAGTGCTTGGACTAAAAAAAGCAGGTAAATGTTTCAGGGAACAATACCACATTGTCAAATAATGGGCAAGAGAAGCTACTTCATCTTTTAATCTGTAATAAAACTTTCAATATTCTCCAACAGGATTTCTTTTATGTTTTAAATTTAAGTTTTCGTTTCTAAATGCATCCACACTTCATTTCTTTCTGAAGTTTTTACTTCTTAACCCTTTTAAACAAAACTACACTGGGTAATGGTTTTACCCACTACTCCACTTTCTCCAAAGTACCACCTGCAATAAACACATCTTGCATTTTCTTAAATAAGGTGTGCCCCAAAGTCAGGACCTCAAACATGACAGGGCCAGGAAGCAAAAAGTCACAAAATGGGAAAACTGGCAGATTTGAGAATAAACCCAATAACCACGAGACTGAAGAAGTGGCCAAAAGATCCCATGTGCCTGGGAAGAACCTAACTGGAGTTTTCTCTAATGGCTTCAAGAATGGCACTCCTTGAAATTCAGATTTTATCAGTTTCAGAGTGTTACCAGCATGGGAGACGAGGACAAAACCTGTTCCCAGCATTTGAGTAAAAGATCTAATAATTCAAAAGACTAAACAAGAAGCACCAAACATCAAAAAAATTAAAACAGCCTTTCAAGTTCAATGTCTGCCTTGAGCGTAACATTCACTTAGAGAATGTTTCCCTCTCTGAAGGATGTGAGATATGGGAAATAACTGGTGAGAGTTTTCAAGTGGAAAAAAAAAATACAGCCACAACTTTCTCTTATCTCTGTCTGTGTTCTAATACAGACACCCAGAAATTTATGGGAATCCCAACTAATTTTTGTGTCTGAGAGAGGCAGCAGAGGCACAAGGAGACGTGATAATTATTTCTTGGATGTTGAAGAAGCCTGAAATCAAACACTTCATGAAAACCAAACCTTTCAGATAAAAAAAATTAGATAATTTCAGATAAGCCTGAAATCAAACATTTCGACTTATCAAGTGGTCAATAATTAGAAAATCCAGGTTAGAATTAGAAAAAGAATATTTATCCTCTTATTTCAAGCTCTGAGACTTCCTTTCCTTTCTCCCTGACTAAAAGCTCCTGCCCATGGCGAGCACAACACAAGAAAAGTTATGTTTATCTTATGAATAAAAACCAAAAATCCTTTAAAACCATGTGGATAATAAGAGGGGGAAAACAGGAGAGGCGAATTCTGCCACGTAAACAGGACAGGCTGGAGCTGGCACGAGCTGGGACACCCAGTTTAGGCAGCCTGGCCTCCATCCACCTCTCTGGGTGCCACATAATTTTATTTCATTTCTGGTCTCTGAACCATGCTGCAAGAGGAAAATTAACATCTCTGTTTTGACTGAGGATGACCTGAGACACAAAGGGACCAAGGAGCAGATGATCAAAGGCTGTCCTCAAAGCTGGAAGAAATTCTTGGTTTTCACAACCAGAAATAATTCTTCTGTGGAGATCCCTGGTCATAAAACCTAAGCATGCACTGAGCTTCTTGCAAGGAAGTTTGTGAGGTTTTCCTTTTAGGCAGGCAAGGACCTTGAAAAGTCTGCCCTCATTATAATCTGAATTTGAATCCTAAAGTTTGGCAGGAACATTTCTGTCACTTCCCATCCTGGATGCTGAAGACAACTAATGATGCTCCACAGGTACCTTTTTCTTTCCAGTATTGATGAAAAACAGCCCAAAGAGTGAATTCACATTAAGTGCAAGCCAGACAACACCAAGGAACATCAGCAGAGACCACAGCATTGCCCTACACAGCTCCAAGCAGAAAAATGGGCATTCAAGGCCAAAATTTAACACAAGAGAAGCATTTTTATGTTGTAAGATAATGAAGTTCAAGAAAGATCTCAGCATGAAAGCTTTGGACTAAATCGAGGTCAGACTAATGGAGGTCACAAATAAAACAAGGTGGTGGCAGCACAACCCAGTAAAAATAATTTTCCCTATTTAACATTCTGTTCCTTTAAGGCACAGGGGAGCTTTGTGGAATTTTTCTTATGCAATGGACTTCATTTCTTATTGAAAACAAAAGGTAAATACATGAAAGCTGGTAATAAAGTCATTTTTGAGGCATTACTTTCCAGAATTTAATTCAATAACCCCTGTTCCTGTAGCAATGTGACAAGTACATCATTATTATTATCATTATTATTATAGCAGTCCAAGCAATTTCTTTGTCAGTAGCAACACTTAACAAAATTCCTTTAAAGCAAGTAGAAAATACACAGAGTATAAATTCAAATTCCACTAAGGAGTTTAAACGTGGATGATCAAATACAGTTACAAGGAAAAAAAAAATCATTATAAATTTAATTTTTCAGCCCTGTTGAGATTCTTAGTGTCAAACACTGGATGAACTTCAAGGTCTTTCAAACCTTGATTACTTTTTTTTGTTTGAAATCAGATTTCCATGAGGACCTCGAGGCTGAATAATTTTCCTTGGCCTCAATTCAAAGCTGTTGGGTTTTTGCAGAGGTTCTTGGGTTAATCACAAGCAATTACACAAATAAGACACCAACTTCTACATTCCTACACTTCAATGGGAAGTAAACACGAGTAAATCAGATGCTGCTTTCTTTCTCTCTCTGAGACCAAAAGAAGTTCAGGAAGTTCAAACTCAAACGGCTCCTGAGTGGCTCCAGCAGAGAAATAATTTTTGTTTTTTAACTTCTGTAGGGAAAATTCCTGAAAATTCCTTGACTTACCGAGGGTCTCTGTTCCTGTTGCTGTCTGCAAAGATCAGCTGCTGCAGGACACAGGCTTGGACTGCAGCCAGAACTCCACAAGGGCCACCCTGGGGGAAAAATGGGACACTCCATGAGCAAAAGCCTGGATGGTGCTGGAGGAAACCTCTGTGAGGTCCCATGCAGCCCAAAGCTCTCCTTGCACCTCTCTCCTTCCAGCCAGGACCTTACAGAGCTCCCTGGGACTCTGGGGTTCTGTGCAAGCCACTGAAAATCAGTGTTTTTAAGTGTGGTTCCTGCCTGTTTTTCCTGAAGAGACCCAGACATCTACAATGTCAGAAGAAATGTGGGTTTTTTTTTTTTTTTCAAGCTGGGGTATACAAACTAAATATCTCCTGATCCCTACTGGGCTGCAGTTTAATTTTTTCAGAGAGCAATCAAATCTGTGCTTTCCAAGGACTGAAAACAAGCCTTGCTCTTGTACCTCCTCTCTCAGCACCTCAAGCTCCCAGCTGCATCAGCAAACAAAGATTCCAGCTCTCAGTACAGCCCTCTGCACCAGGCAGATCCTCCCTCTCTCTCCCTCCCAGAGGGGAAGAGAAAGAAAACCAAGAAAGTTTGAATCTTTCAAACCATTCATGTCACAGGAAGAAAATCATAACACCAAGAAATGCCACGTTAACTTTGAATTTCTTGGGAAATGAATTCATAGCAGGTCTGGGCTCTGTGCAGGACACAAGGCTACACCCCAGTGCCACCCATCAAACTCCTCCCAAAGCCCTGCAGAAGAAGGGAGAGGGCAGCCAGCACTGCTGTTTTCACACAGCAATGTGATTAAACAGATCAGTTCAACTCCCTGGTTGTCCCAAGTGCAGCACCAAGGGAACAGGACCTGCAGGTAAATAATGAGTGGAACCTAGAAAGCAAAGGTCCTGGAATCAGGAAAGAGCTTAGATATTGACACCTTCCTCCTTCTCATTTATATTATACACACACTCCCTCTCTAGATTTATTTTAATAACTGAGGAGTGAATAATTTGAAATATATCAAGGAAAAAAAAGCAAGGTTTGTTTCAGTCCATCAGGGAGAGCCTCCCAGTCAAAGAAGAAATTACAGGTTCGACTCTAAATTTTTTTAATAGCACCACAAAAACTTAACATAAGAAAGAACCAAACAGTTGTTCAGCTGAAGTGAATTTTGGAAGTGAGGAGGAAATATGCTAACCATGAAACAGGCACAGTGCTAAGCAAAACACCATTCCTGCCCTGGAATTTACAGTGGGGAACTGAATGGCCAGTGAGAGGCTGGCAGTGATGAGATCTCCTTTCTCCAGCAGCAGGGGCTGCAAACACCACAGTGACATTTACTCTGGGCCAGAGAACACCACTGCCACAGTTCCTCTTGGAGTTTAGATTAACATTTAATATCTTCTTTTTCCGCTAGGCTTTGTAAGATAAGCAGCTTTCTTCTGAGATCCCCGTCCTAATGCAATATTTAACTAGAGGAGATAAGTTAATTAAACATCTTAATGACATGTTTATTAGCCATTGTCCTTGCCTCAAAGCCTCTCTTCCTCTCATTTCTGGATAATGGTCTGCTTTGAGATTTTCTGTACCAGCACAGAGGCTTGATGAGTGTTTTGTAAAGAGGAGCCTACAAGCATTCACTGATAATAAATAATAATAATTCACTGGCTATCCAAAGGTGCTGTGGATACCCCAGGAGCACATGCACAGCCACAGGGGCTGGCACAAAAGCACCAAGCAGCTGGGCAGGATTTGTTCTTACAAGAGACCTGTTGGATTTTGGGGGCAGCTCCCTGACCCTGGGGTGGTGCCTGCTCTGAGCGTGTGACACCAAGGTGAGCAACACAGAGGGCTGGGAAACACTGCAGGCTCAGTCTCTGAGCCAAGTGCCCAGACAGGGCTGAAAGGGACTGAGTACCCTGGAACAGAGATCTTCATTAGCACCAAAAGCTTCCATGGATGGGGCACTGCCAAGGCCAGGGACGGTGCTGTGGCCATCACAGGGACCTGCTGGCCATTCCAGACCTGTCCACCTGGGAGATGCTGCCAGGGAATGGATGAAAACCTCGCTGCAGGGAGGAGTTGGCACCTTGTGGCTGCAGGCCAGAATTACAGAAAGAGAGATGAGCCCACCAGCAGTGCCAGGGACCCTGCAGGGTGTTTGCTCCTTTTCTTTTAGGAATGAGCCTCATCCCCTGACCCCAGAAACTTTAGGAAGTCAAAATCTCATGATTTTTCAAGCTATATCTCATTTTGAGACAGACCAAGCTGCATTTTAAGTTGTTTGGCCCCACATAGCTTTTTTCTCTTAAACTCCACCCTTGTTATTTGGTCTTTCATTCTTTTACCACCAGCAGCTTTCAGCTGCAGTGGCTCCTCTTGCTCCCTGTGAATAACTCCCCATCACACACAGTTGCAAACTTTCTACAGCTCCTTCAAGTTCTCCTCCATCCACCTCAAGTCCCCCACCATGACTTGACAAGGTGACATCATCCACCAGAGAACCAGAGAACTTAAAGAAAGAGGAAAATCTTGAGAAAACTAATTTTTTTTTCACTGCTGAAGCACAGAGCCTTTGTAAAGTCAGTGTGAAAAAGCAGAGATCAGTGTAAGGAAGGAATTCACAGCACCTTTTTCTGCACAATGCCGTATTTTAGCTGTGGGATATCGTTAAATGTAAAACTCTGGATTTTCCATTCTTCACTGAAGCAACAAAGACTAGAGCCAAACAGCAGATTTTTTAATTCCTATAAAAGAAAGAAAGAAAAAAAAAAAATCTCATTTTAAAAACAAATCCAAAACACAGCAATTCGTAGAAGAGAAAGGGAGAGTGTGGAAGGGTAATGACTAACTTCGTATAACCACCCTCTCCTGTTTGATCCATACTGCAAATAGCAACACCCCAATGAAAAGGAGCAATATTTTCCTTTTGCTGCCATATTCCTTCCACTCATAATGCTGGGAGCTGCTCAGCACTGGAAAATATTTCTGTCTGATGTCTGGGGCACAGTTTCCCATGAAGGCATCCCAGAACACTGCCTGAAGTTTAACAGCTGGGAGAGCAACGCCTACCAAGGATGACATGAGGGAGAAAAGGACCCTGTATGAATTAAATGTTAATTAAATACTTGATTTCTGCATTTCAGGTGGCACAAATCCAGACCTTGGCCCTGAACAACTGCAGACCACAATAATCCAGCAATGGCCACACAATAAATTGCATTCATGCTGAAGCAGAGCTCAATAAATACAGAAAGACTACTCAGGGCTGGTAGAGTTACTCCAAGCTCTTTGAGGTAGAAATCAATTTGGAAGTCACTCTTGTTGGTTGGCCTGGGTTTTTTTCTCCTCTGTCTGAATGGGAAGGAGAAGTATTAATAATTTCATCTCTGCTCAAAATAGGGGAGATAAGCAAGACAGAAAGAGTGACATGGGAATAATCACTGTCAGTGGCCAGGGCTGGAGAATAAGCACACGAGTAACAGACTGGAAGTATTGAGAAAATAACACAAGCTTCATTAATTAAAGCTATTAACAAGTGGGCTGATGCATGAGGGAATTCTTCTGAATTTTGGCAGCCCTAAATTAACTTTGTCACCTGCATAAGGAATACACTCAGCAATACAGCACACGTCCAAAAGCACAACACAGAGCAGCCCACTGCAGCTTTGGCTAAGGAAACTCAATTAACAACCCTACACATCCATTTAAATTTACCATAAACACTCTTACCTTTGCAAGAGAAATATCAATTGCCTTGGACACTATTTGAAGTGTATAAAGTGTTGAAAGATCTGGGGTCTTATTGATTTCTCCAGCTGTCTCTTCATCCTCAACATCGACTGAAAGAAAAGAAAATCACAGAATGTGTTGGATGGCAAGAATTGTTTCCCCCACCACGCTCAGTGCCAGGGGTCATCAACAGGAAAATTAACACTTATTGGCTTTATAAAAAGGAAAAAACAGTTTTAGCCAGAAAGGGCAGATAAAAATACACGAGCCAGCTTTTTTTATTATCCCTTAATGATTTCTTTTGTCTTACCCAGAAGTTAATAGCAAATGCAATTGCTCCGAATCAACAGAGTTGCAGAAGAAGCCCCTCCTATGTATTTATGTGGCCACAGCTGCTCTGAACAACACAAAAGATGGCAAAAGCCAAACTGAAACTTGACACAACTTACCCAATTCTAGGGCTTCTTTCATCTGCTCTTCTCTATAGCCAGTGGATGTTGGGGACTTCCTACATGAAAATGAATCAAAAAATGAATGACAAAAGGTTCGTTTTAAATGAGAAAAGGTGTTTGAATAAAGAGTAAGAAATAGGGAACACTCCCACACAAGGATATAACTTTTGCCTCTGTGTGTGTATATAAATATACAAAAAAATGCATATATGTTCTCATTATTCTTAAGAAATAAATGGTCTCAGAGCAAAATTTTTCACAGTGGAAGAAAGCTGCACTCCAGGAGTTCATCAGGAAAAGCAGCCAGCACAGAGCAACACCCTGTGTTTGATTTGGGATTTCAGTCCTGTTTCAGCATCAATTTCATTTCGTTTGTGTGTTGTGACAGATCAGGTCATGAAGTAAAATGTGCCTCCCTGACAGGGATCAGAATAAGATTCAAATTAGTCACTAAACGTCCTGAAACATCCAAATAATGAAAGTGTGAATAGGTCTCAGACTGGCTCCTTTGCCAGGGTATTTTTTTAATTCACCAAGAGGGATCAGTTGTTCAACTCCTCCTGTGATTTAATTGTATATTCCACAGTTAAAAGGTTAAATTTCGTATGAATAATTGCTAAAAGGACTAAGCAATTAAACTTGGCTGTGAAGTCAGAGCTGAAATAAAACATTAGATATTTGGAGATGAGATGGATTTTACTCTTCCTGTTGAATTCACACCAAAACAAATTCAGAATCAAGGAAAAGTTTTGAATAACTACTTCTAAAAATGCTAGAAATGGACTTTTTTTCTTTTTTCCTTTTTTCCCCAAAAAAGCAATACTGTATCATTGGCTTTTGCTTTGGAAAAAAAAGGTATTGCACTGACAGTCCTTTCAAAAATAGTATGGAATAATTTCCTCAGCAGCATTCTTTGTATGCACGATATTACAGCAACGACTGCTGTCATGGCACATACTTTCCATGAGCTTAATTTCCTTTTCAGAGCATGAAATAATAAAACAAGGACACAGACATAGCACACTCAGGATTTGCCCAATTTAAAGGCATTTTGGCAGCTTTCTCATTGATAGTATTTGATACTATAAGAACAGAAACAATTTCTCTTTTTATCTATAAATAAGTTAAAGGACTGAGGCAAGGAAATGTGCGTGGCCCCAGTTTGGGACAGACAGAATGGAAATGAATCACCCACGTTCTAGGAACTTCAGGTAAAAATAAATGGGAGGCCCAGCAGGTCAATAAAGAGAAGAGGACTGGGAGAAAATTTACACAGTGACATAAGCAGCACTGAGCTCCCACTGAATATTACAGTGTTTTTATGTGATACAGAATTTAACAGGGTTGACTGTGGTGCATTTTACAACACAATCAGATCTCCCCTTGGTGCTTCCCCACATGAATTTCAGCTGAGATTCCCTTCCCACAGCTACTTGCTACTATTTCCCTCCCTCCTGGTCAAGCAAAGGGTCTTAATGGCAATAAATTCACCAATAAAATGTTTCTCAGCCAAGTCACGTCACTCAGGCACAACAAAGAGCCACGTTTTTGCTTTGTCTGAGACTGCACACTGTTCTCTCTTCTTTCCTAGTGTTTCTTCCCAGTCAACCCATTTCTATCTGTTTTTGCAAGAGTTTCTAAAACCTTCCAAGACCAGGTTGGACAGGGCTTGGAGCGAGCTGGTCCAGTGGGAGGTGCCCCTGCCCATGGCAGGATGATCTTTAAGGTCCTTTCCAACAAAACCATCCTGTGATTCTGACACCAAATGCTGCACTACAGTTTCTCTGTACAAACAAAAATACAGCCACCCATGGTACAATTCACATACAGCCCACCTGGCACCAGCTTTTGTAGTGTTAATTCTCTCTGCGAAGTCTAAAAGATGTTGGTCCTACAGCCATTCCAGGAAGAACCAAGCCCGGGATGCAAAGTGCTCTGAATTCTCCCCGGCTGAGAATTCCCATCAAGCTGAGGAAAGCGCTGACATCCAGGATTAATGTTGGGTGTGTTCTGCTTAAGTGGGGTATTTTTGCAGGTGGAGGTTCCCCTCCTTGAGGGGAACTTGTGTTTCTCAACACAGCCAGGACGTTTATTGCAATTTCCATTTCAGCAGAGGGCTGCTGTTCCAGGAAAATTTATGGTAGGTGTAAAACCATTCTGCTGGAATACTTCAGGGAAGGAGGAAGTCATCCATCATGGCAGGAAAATGGGACAGGAAGTAAATATGTTTCATTCTAAACATACTATGCAGTACTTTCTCTAAATATTTGAACATTCCTCTCTGGCCTCCAAGCATTGTAGAAAAATGGATTTACAGAGAAAGAGCTGAGCTCGCAGAGAGGGAGGGAGTTCCCTGGCATAATAATGGATGTGCATTCCACCATTTCCTATTTACACCAACACTCACAAGAGCTCAAATAAACTGAGGGGCTTAAAAATTAAACATCAGTGCCTTTAAGGTGCCCGTGGTGGGAAAACTTATTTTCATTGCCAGATTGCAACAGATTTTCTACCGGATGTAGAACAGGCAGACATGCCCAATATTCTTGGGATAGTGAGTAAAATCTGCAGAGCAGGTAATTAACATATAACCTCTATTGCTGTTTGCAAAAGGGTGAAAAAGGCCATTCTGTGTGTTGCAGCTTGTCACTGTTTTGGGGCACAATTACAAAACCAGAATTACTAAAAGCAATTGTAAAGATGCAAAGGACATGATCACAATCAATGCCAGGCAATGTTTTTCTATGGGGGAAAGGTCTTGTCATGAAGATTTAATATAAATTCTCATCGTGTTGGCAAGTCTGGTTGACAAAGGTATTGGAGCTCATACACTTAATTTCTCCAAATTTCCCTTTTAGTGAAGACCTGCATCTGATCCGAGCTGCACATTTGCAGCATGACAAATGAACTTGTGAACAGATGACAGATTTGTGAACACTGACAGATATAAAACAGGTAAATGAGAAACTTGTCATTGAAAGAGTCATTTCTAACAGAAGTGGTCACTTCTGACAGTAACAGATTCCCTCACACATGAATATACATTTGTCCTGCTGAATTTTATTAACTGGGCCAATTTGAAATCTTTGTTGAGAAGGTTTGTGTCAAAAAAGGGGATTATTATAATCACAGGTTGAGCTACAAGATGGTTTGAAGTGCCTGCTGAGTTGGGCTCACCTGAACACAAAGCTCATCCATAGGCTGTGAATGAATATTTATCTCCAGCTACAAAATCTGAATTGTAATAAAAGTAGAGCTGCTTTGTTCCTGCTGTTCTCCACCCTCAAACTGGGATTTCCAAGGAGCTCAGTACCACTGGAGAAAACTCACCGTTAGGTTCAGCAACTCAAAGCTGCTGCCAGCAAAATTAACAAGAACCAGTAAAATTTTAAAAAGGGAGACAAAATTCCATTAAATAAAAATGCCCAGCACCTGCAAGACTCTGCACAAAGCACAGGAAAGGGTTCCCATATTTTGGCACTCAGTCAGTTCACAGCAGTGGAGGTGACTCCAACCCTCTGCTCCATTTATCCATAAAGTACCCACTCTGGCTGGTTTGGGCCTTTAACTCTTAGGCCACTTAATTTTTAAGGATGTGGTACATTCATGGCCTTCCATTTCCTGTCAGAAACCTCGATTTTTAACAGTCCAAACCACTGTAACCTGACAGGTATTAGCAATAGAAATGATCTTCCTGCAAGATAATATAAGCTGTTAAATTGGGAACGAAAAGCTTACGCTGAGGATGGGCTATTCTCTTATCTCATTATAAAAAAAAAAGGTGAGTTCAAAAAAACAGGTTACTGGTGATTCCACAGAGATTTTACCTGCTGGTAAAGTAATCTGAGGGATAAATAGGGGTAAAAAAATTTCCTTGTGCTACCTGCACATAACTGATTTTTTTTTTTTAAGGAGCAAGTAATTCCACAGAGTCACAGGGTTGTAAGATACCTCAATGATCCTCTAATGCAAACTCCCAACTGACTGACTGCATTTCAGGCAATGGGCTGGACCTCTCCAGATCTACCTCCTCTCCAAAAAGAAAGAAATGACACAGAAGCCATTTGTCATTTCCAGTAATTGCAAAGTGCCTCTTCCTATGGAGTGCTGGAAAAATACTAAAAGGGCAAATGGCAGCCCCACAGATGTTTCGCTGTGGGCTCCGGGGCCATAAATCCGTTGGCACCACACGAAAAGCCACAATAGTTTATAACTTTTATTTTAGGCCCTTTTTTCCGGTCCAGGCATTATGTTATAAAAGGTGTTATGCAACTCCAGGCTCTCGAAGGTTTTCACTCCTGATTTGGCAACCACAACCTTTCTTCTCCATCCATGGGTGAGCTAAATCCATATTCCCCGGATGAGCCCGTTTTGTTGGACAGACGTTCCTCTGCTGCCAGAGGTAAGGGTCAAACCCAGACTTACTCCCTGGAGTAAGGGATCAGAACCCCTCTCCAGGAGGGCTGGGTTGCTCTCTCCAGGAAGGTGTGGCTGCTCTATTCTCGTCTTTCCTGCCTCCAAACCCGCTCCAAAGCGCTGGGGGAAGCTGGAGATGATGCAAAGTGTGGCTGAAGGACAAGGCAGAGGTCCCAGACAAAGGTGGAAGGAAATGTGCCAACGTAATTCACTCCTGGGCAGCTCCAGCCCCGCGTTCCTTTCCGTTCTCTCGTCTGCAACGCCACGCTCTGACCAACCTCCCCCTTCCTAGAAATGCCACCCTGGCCCAGTGCATCCTCTTCCTCTCACGGGGGGAAAAACTGAATTGAATTCCTTAGGCATTGCTCACACACAGAGTGAGGATTCTGGAACAATCCGGGTGTTTCTGGCTGGTTTTTAACAAGATCAAGTCCAAAATGACACGGCCATGGGAGCTCATGCCACAGAATAGGCTATCCAGGTGGGGAGGACTTTCAGGAACTGCTCAACAGCTCCCAGGATCAAAGCTTTATTACTCACCGAATTGCCAGGTGTTATTTTAGACAAAGCCATCCCATCCTACGCATCAATTTTGTACGTAACGCTGAAATACTGCAGCCCACCAGGCAAACCAGACAGAATATTGCTAGAAAATCCCATTTTTACACCAAAATACATAGTAGGAAAGACTGGAGCCAACCAAAACTGCCGGGTAAATAATGCACGTTACGTAACTTTGCTGGAACTATTTTCCCTTTGACTTGGAAATTCAATTTTATTTTTAAAAAATAGCATTAGAACTGGAATGTTGATCAGTATTCCTTGTGAAATGAGACATTCACACATTAACCTTCAACAGGCTCTGAACTTTCCTGTTTCAGTGTGTCAAGAAATCACCATCAGAGCAGTCCAGAAACCTCCTGGGCTGCCTGTGCTCTGCTTTGCTGCTCACACTGACTGAGGGAGCACCAAACCCTGCCCGGGACTGGCTCAGACACTCAAGGCCAATGTTCTCTGCCAATCTCCTAATGAAGATCAACACAGACTAAGGCTGGGGATGATGCAGGATAAAAAGATAGGAGAGGATCTTTGCGGTGTTAGCCACTCAACCATCTGTAATTGACAGGTATTGGCTCGGCCCTAACATGAGAAATAAGCTTTTTTTATTCCTGTTAATAACAGAGACCATGAATATCAATCCCTTAAGGACCATAAGGCTTTCAATATATTATTTTGAAAGCCTTATGGTCCTTATAATATTTATACAACAATATTTTGAAAGCGTCAGGTATCTAAAAGAATAAGAAAAACAAAACAACTAAACAAGCCTGAATATATTTCTAAAGGACTTAAGAGGTTTTTTTGAAGATCTGTATTTTTTTCCTCTAAGGATTTCCTATCTCCATAAAGATGTTTTCAGGGCCTTTTTTGTTTGGAACATATGAAAGAGAAAAGGCAAACTTTTCACTAACACAATGGGTTCACCTGTACTGTGATTTTATAATGCTGAGGACCAGGCCAGGAGCACAAGGTGACAGTTCTTGCCCTGTTATCTGTGAGAGTCACAGATAATGTTAGAGAAACCTTTAAATACATGGAGGAAATATAAAACAAATCAATAAAACCAAACAGAAAAACAACACTGAACATTCAGAGCAGGAAAGAGAAAAATATTTAGCAGACAGTACAAGCTTTAGACAAAAAAGCCTAAAGGAACATGAAAAGTATTTAGAGTATTTTAACAGAGGTGAATATGTAGCAAGGAACAGAAACACCAGTCAAAAATCAACTTCATTTATGGGAAACAGTGCAAAAACCCAGCAAATGGAAGGTGAATACAACAAAAAAAATTCCTTATAATAAGAACTGCTAGAAAATGGAATGTGTTATCAGAGGAGGCATCACTTGAGTCACCTAAGATTGGACCAGACAAAACCTGGAAAAAGGATTACAGCAAACATAAATATATATATAGCAGTGATTCATCTGCCATAGGAAGAAATGACCCTAAAAGTTCTTTTCCGTCCGCAATTTCTAAGATCCCATGAAATGTGAGTAATGTCCTGCTTCGTGTCTGTGGCAATTCCCTAACCCAGCCCTATCCCTGTCAGAATGCAGGGCACTGCTGGAAAAAAAGGCTTTTTACCAAATACAAGGGTTATTTTGGGAATGGGAAGCACTAAACTTCACTGAAGGTGAACTCAGCTGAGAGGGTCTGGCAGGAAAAGAAACCCTGGCTCTGAGCTCACTGGCACTTTCCTGGTGGCAGAGCTGAAGCACATGGGAGAGAGTCAGCTTTTGGTTGGAAAAGGCACCTGAAGCCAAATTCCAGAGCCATAAACCAGTCCCTGGTGCCTGGAACATCCCTGTGCACTGGCAGGATGCTGGCAGGAGAGCAGCAGCTTCCAGCCAGGCTGCAGCCAGCACTGGTGGCCAGGCACAGGGAGGGGGGAAAGGCAGGAGGAGTCAGGGATAATAATCCAGAGATTGTTCACAATAGAAGGATGAGTGCAGAATCCATTTTCCTCCCTGCTCCTCGAAGTGCACAGATCTCTGCCTCTGGACAATGGGATTCACTGCTGCATCCCTCTGCTCGCTAAAGGCAGCAGGAAATTTTGGTCCTGATGTCACAAAACTCCCAATTCCTTGTGCCTTTCTGATCCTGAGCCATTCCCTTTGAGCTCCTAGGAAATACCCTTAACTTCAGGTGCTGATTGCAAAGTCCTTTTGTTCCCTTGCTCCAGTTTCACCCTTTTTTTTTTTTGCTGATTTCAGTGCTCTGACTCTAATTCTATGCTCTTTTTCTTGGAACTGGGGGAGGGAACTTGGTTGGCTTTATAAATGAAAACCAGAATTTTGAGCACCACATCTTCTTCTTCTTCTTCTGAACTCCCAGAACAGAAATAGAGCTGTACAGAGCAAATCTGCCCATCTAACTCAGAAAAAGGTGATTCCACCCCACTGCAGAAATGCCAGCTCAGATTTACTCATCTAGAAATTATTTATTCAGCTGACAACTGGAGGGTTTCCACAGCACCACCACACCTTGGTGCACTGACAGACTTAAGGGAATATGGAAAATTAGGAAAACACTTCAACTCCAGGGGCTGCAGGAGCAACAACTGCCACACATCTCTGTAGCCAAGACAAAAGAACTGTTTCTCAACTGTTCTGAAGTGGGTTTTTCTTGCCTTTCCCCAATTTTGTTTGCTCAAGCTGTGAAACGGGGAAATCTTGACCTTCTAACCCCGTGTAACCTTCCCAAAAAAGTGGTTTCATCACGTTTTTTTTTTTTCTGGAAAAGCAATAGAAAGTCTTTAACACATCAAGTTCAACACCCATTTATTTTTTTACAATTTCTAAAGCTCGTGAACTCCATTCCACTCATTCTTTCTTCTGTGTGCTCAGGTTAATGATAAATGTTCCCCTCCAGTAGGGGATTCAGCACTAAGGAGAATCACAGAATGATTTAGAGGCCACCTGGCCCAACCCCACCTCAAGATATCAAAGGAAGCAGAGAATTTTTCCTTGCTGCCATTCAAGGCTCTGCCCAGGATAAAAGACTCGGGTAGGTCTTTAATAATTTGCTTACCTGTGACCTAAGTTTGCTTCCTCAAAATCATCTCTCCCAAGTTCCTACAGATCTTAAGAAATTACAGATACAGCAATTTTTTAGTTGGAAACATGGATCAGTCACTTGGACAGGGTACTTTTAAACTGAGGGGTTTTTTCCATTAAAAATCTCTAAATAAAAAAAAAGTAATGAGTAAATTCACATTTTATTTGGCCTTGCACACAACTGAGAGAAACAGGGACTCAACAAAAAAAGGAGAATACTCCTTGGAAGATGAACCATAAACAACAGCATCGAAATGACCTGAAGGGGGTTTCAAATTCTCCACTGAAGTGGCACTGAGACATAAATGCCATTTTTAATTTGTCAAGAGAAGTAAAATTGCTGTGAAGGAGCATGGAGTAATTACTGACACAGTTCTGTTTAAGTGTGTGTGCACTGCCTGGACAACATCACCACGTCCCAGCACTTAAAGGCTGGCTACAAAGAAGATGGAGACTCCCTTTTTCCAAGGAATCACAGGGAAAAGACAAGGGGCCATGGGTACAAATTACTGCTGGGGATGTTCCAGTTGGAGAGAAGAAGGAAAATTTTTCACGAGAACAATCAGCCATTGAAACCATCCCCCAAGGGAAGTGCTGAGTTCCCAAACCCTGGGCAATTTTAAGATTTGGCTGGACAGGGTGCTGGGTCACCTTGTCTAGACCTTGCTTTTGCCAAGGAAGGTTGGACCAGGTGATCCTTGAGGCCCCTTCCAACCTGGTGTGCCAGGATTCTGTGAACTGAGAAATTAAACTGGCTGCTGTCTGCTCCCAGCTGGGGATAAATGAAGATTTGCTGCCACCTATATCTTGCTTTTCTCCTGGATTCATTAAAAACAAAAATTCTAAAAGAAGAAATCAGCTGCAGAATCTACACAGGTATGCAAACTCTACACCATGTTGTGTATTTTTATGAAATAACCCCCCATGACATGGCAAAAAACACAATCATGACATAAAGAACCATCACTGACCCCTGTAATTTTTTTTCATTAAAAGGTGTGAGTCAAAATGCTGTGCAACTGCATTTCCCCAGAATATTCTGATGGCCAGGTATTCTTTTAAAGCATGGCAGTGGTTTTACTCCCTTTTTTTTTTCTCATATGTGTGCAGACTATGCTGCAACAGCACTTCTGGCATGGGAGAAAAGGGAAGGAAAAAGTAAAGTAAAAAGGAAGGAAAAATAAGATTTATCTTCAGTTTTCTATGGGAAACAAAACCAGAATTGCAGATGCTGTGAATGAACCAGTTGAGGTTAATATTACAGAGGTTTTCAGCTACTCATCTAAATACTTAGATAAGCATTTATGTCAGGTAACAGGCAATAGAAGAGGATCCAGACAAACTTGTGCTCCCACACTGTAATTTTTCATTTTTTAAAATGCTTAATCAGCTTGGCCAAAATCTGCAGGGCTCTCAAACAGTGCAGGTTTGGCTGAAGGGAAATAAAAGTCTTGCAAGAGCCAGGCCTTGTACTGTGGTGTTTATTTGGAGTCTCTGCTCCTGATGCCTTTTCCTGGTCTTAAAATCAAGAGTCAAACATGCTTAGAAGGGAAAAAGGGATTTTCCCTTGGTGTTTATTTTAAGGATCCTCAGGTGCACCATGCCCAGGTCGAATGCAGCCCAATGCACCCCGCAGTGCCCACCCACAATAGATCGGGGATCCCATTAGAGGTGTTACTAATTAGCACATCTATCAAAGATTCCCCAAGGAGAGGCTCCAGTGAGCCCCCTCCCCAAGGAACCTTCCCCTGGATGGTTCTGTCTCAGTTTCCAAAATGTGTTCTGGAGAGGCCCTTGGGCTCTGGGCACACTGATCCCTGACTGCGAAGCTTCTGAAATGTTCAGTGTCCCAGCTTGGCAAACAAGTGCAAGAATGTGGGCAAAAAGCACTGAGAATACAGAAATTGTAAAAAGGTATAACAGGGGTATAAAAGAAAAGACAAAATCATCATCATCAGCCCTTGCACTCAGTTCCAGGAGTCTCAGCAGCCCTGCTGGGTTCTGTGGGTGCTTCCAGGAGCTCAGAGCTCAGCACGGGTTCCAAGGCTCTGCTGGCTCCATCTCTCACTGCTGGGCTGGAGTGAAGCCAGGCTCCTCAGCAAACAGGCTCTGCTTAGGAAAGGGCTCCCTCTCCTGCTCCTGCTGAGACCAAACCAGCTCGGAGGGAAGGGAATTGCTTCAATCCCTCCCTCCCTGCAGGGATGGAGCACAGGGTGGCAGCACATTGTGTGCTGTGCTGTGCTGTGCTGTGGGTCACCCCCCTTGCAGCCCAGCTTCTCCTTTTCAGCTTCTTCTGCCCAAGGTTGGGAGGTGTCAGCATGCCCAGCTACATCTGAGTGAATCACAGAATTGTTTAGGTTGGAAAAGATCTCCAAGATCATTGAGTCCAAGCAGTAACCCCAGCACTGCCATGTTCACCTCTAAACCCCATCCCCAGGTGCCACATCCACACAGCTTTTGAACCCTTCCAGGCATGGTGACTCCACCACTGCCCTGGGCAGCTGTCAGAGCCTGATCCAAAGAGATGGGACCATCATGGCTATTCATGATTTATTACTTGAAAAATCAGCAAGGCATCAGTTTCAGAGGCTGTAGATTTAGTAACAAGTCACCATAACTGGAGACAGTCACAAGTTTCAAAGCTACATGGCAATTTATAACTTTTTGGTCCAAAAAGCAATTAAAACAAAGCTTTGTTTTGACTTTATAACCTCTCACCTTTGGTATTTTTCACTGTACTGCATCTGTTTCTCAACCAATAACTTGCTGGCTCATGTACACACATATACTTCTATTATAACATCTAAATTCTTAACTTAAACTATAAAATCACATTAATATATTTAAAAACCCTTCATGATATCACCCAATACATATTCTTACTTATAACTATAGAAACATAGGTTTATAATTCTTTTGCTTAAGGTCTGTATACCTTTATCATTACATCAACCCAAGCTCTTTCCAGGGCTGTAAATTAAACTCATCAGTGCCTGTGGAAGTTTCTATTGCTCTGTTTCCCACAGGCAGCCTGTCCCAATCCCTTCAGGGAAGAGATTTTCCCCAATATCCAAACTAAACCTCCCCTGGCCCAGCCTGAGGCCGTTTCCTCTCCTCCTGTCCCTGTTCCCTGCCAGCAGAGCCCGACACCCCCCGGCTGCCCCCTCCTGTCAGGGAGCTGTGCAGAGCCACAAGGTCCCCCCTGAGCCTCCTTTGCTCCAGGCTGAGCCCCTTTCCCAGCTCCCTCAGCCTCTCCTGGGGCTCCAGACCCTTCCCCAGCTCCATTCCCTTCTCTGGACTTACTCCAGCCCCTCAAAGTCCTTCTTGTGGTGAGGAGCCCAAAAGTGACCCCAGGACTGGAGGTGTGGCCTCACCAGTGCCCAGCACAGGGGACAATCCCCACCCTGGTCCTGCTGGACACCCTCCTGTTCCTGCTCCAATCCAGGTGCCATTGCCCTTCCTGCCCACCTGGGCACACCTGGGCACACCTGGGCTCACCTGGGCACACCTGGGCACTCCTGGGCTCATCTGGGCACACCTGGGCTCACCTGGGCACTCCTGGGCTCATCTGGGCACACCTGGGCACACCTGGGCTCATGTTCAGCTTCTCTCACCAGCACCCCCAGGTCCTTCCCCACTGGGCAGCTTTCCAGCCACTCTTCCCAAGCCTGCAGGGCTGGCTGGGGTTGTTGTGAGCCCAGTGTAGGACCCAGCCCTCGGCAAGTAAAGTCTGTACAAGCTCTTTTTTACTGGTTTTTTAAGATTTTTTAACAAAATCTTTTGAGATTTTCCCAAAGAATTCCATCCATTCTGCCATGCCCCTGAGGCTCATCCTCACTGAACTCTAAATCCATTGATAACCAAACACCAGGAGTGCACTTGATGCCCTCAGCTGTGCTGGGGAGCTGCCAAAGGCCCCTGAAACTCTCCTGTCTAACTCAGTTAATGCTGAATGTCAGGTAAAAAACCACCCTGAGAGTGGAAAGGTAAAAATCCACCCTGAGAGTGGAAAGGTAAAAATCCACTCTGAGAGTGGAAAGGTAAAAATCCACTCTGAGAGTGGGGAGGATGCAGTGGTGGGGCAGCACCACCTCAGAGGCTCGGTCAAGCTGTACAAAACCACAGTTTTAAGACTTTAGACTGCAGTACTTTGGCCTGTTACACAGTAATGTTTCACAAATTAAACGTGCCAGGGCACTGTGTAAAGCTTGCAGCTCTTCCTCAGCTGATTTTTGGCTCCAGACAGGAAGCAAGTGCCACTCCTGGCCCCCCTGCAGCTCCAGCAGATCCCCAGTTTGATAATTCCCATAACACAAATGTGGAGAGACCTAATGGATAATTGCTTCATTCTCAACAGGGCCTCCACACGTGGTAAATCAGGCATATAAAAATTTAAATTGGAAAACAGAATAGCAGTAATAACTTTAAGATATCTGGCAGCAGTTTTAGCACATAAATAAACAAAATGCCAAGCCTCTCACTCTTCAATTTCACACAGAAAAAAAAATAGTAAAAAAAAAATCAATTAAGAATATAAGAGACAGAAAAGCCAAAAATACATATTTGGAGCTTACCAGAGGAGACACTTCCAGAACTTTTCTATCATTATGAAACAGTGCAGAACAATAATAAAAAATCTGGTTTAGCATAACATTCCCAGCAACACTCTCACCTGTGGCCTGACAGCCGACTCTCAGCTTTCCTGAGGGATTTCTCCTTCTTTTCTCTCCCAGCCCCTGAATGTCTGTGAGGGGCACTCACTTTAAGGCTTTTTTCACTGCTGTCTGCAGCAGAGCTCGGAAGAGATTTCCTTTCTTCTGTCTTGGCCTTCTCCCTCTCAGACAGCAGCTTGGAACAAAACTCCTCTGCATCTTTGGGGCTGTTCCTTGGTTTTTCAGAGGCAGAACTGGTGGGTGAGCTTGGCAGGGTTTTTGATGCAAACCCCACGTTTGATTTGGTTGGAGATGCTTTGCTTTCCTGAAAATCAGTGCTGGGGACACTGGGGTCTTGCTCCTCGTGCCCTTCACCCCTGAGCTGGGCTGTGCTGCTGAGGCTCGTGGATCGTTTGGAGAGCCTCCTTTTTTGGGGATCCTGGGAAAAAAGTGCCACAGCAGCCACAAATTAAAATTTTGCCATCTTTGAATGAACATGAGAAGCAAAGCAAAGCTCTGGGCTAAACAATTTGTTTGTTATTAGGAATCAGCTTATGGAGTAAATCAGATTTTTTAAAAAAAATCAGTAATAAATAAGACAAACATTTTCACTTAAAATTTGACCAGTATTGAAGATGCTACATTCCATTAAAATATGCTTTCCTTTACACAAGAAAATCAACAAAGTACCTCCTAAAAGCTTATCTTGAGGTTGTACCCAACTCAGGAAATCAAGATACATAAGATATTTCACTGCTACCTACCAATGGTCTTTACTTCTAAATCAGAGATATTTATAAAAACCCAACTAATTCATTTAACCTCCACATGTTCCTCAGTATTATCTAAATGTCACAGTTAAAATATTGAAATTTCTCATTATTACAAGCTTAATTTTACATTGGAAAAGTCCCTGTCTATGCAAAAGCAGCATAAAGGGAAAAAAAAAAAGGCAAGAAATTTTTAATTGTGTTTTGAGAGCACTTCTTGATGGAATATGGTCTGATCTGATCAGTTCTGAAACACATTTAGAACTGAAAGCAATTTTCAGTTCCAAACTGCCACTGATTAAATGTGGGGTCTTGGAAAAACCAAAGTAAAACAGATACTGTGAAGGTAAAAAAAGCAATTTTCAAAGGAAAATGGAAAACCAGATCTGCCAAGAGGTTTCTGGAATGGGAAAGGTTTGTAGAGGAATTTGGTGAGAATGACAGATATGCAGGGGGCAGTTGCCTGCAGTGCTTAGAGCTGAAATTCTGAATTAGGCAGAACAATTTCCCTAACTCACCCCATCTTCCCAGCCTGCAGATTTAAAGGATTACCATGCAGAAGCCATTTGAACACTCTCTGTAAATGGCTTTTACCCCAGCAGGCTGGCTATAAAATCCATGGGCAAGCCAAATACTTGGTTAAGTGTTGGGAATCACCTCTGGTGGGCTCGCCACTGGTCCAGCCATCATCCCCCTGGCAATGAGACCAGCCCTGGGCCTTGGCTTCTCCTTCCCTGTGGATTTCAGCTCCTCAGAAACTGGAGCTGCCTTCAAATCCTCTCGGCTGTCCTTTAACTTCTTGTCCCAAGCACAGGCTAAGCTGCTGCTGTGGGCTGTCCCTGGGTGGCATTTTTCACTCCTGTGCTGATGTTTTCGGGGTGGAGGGACTTTATCCAGTGGATTCTCAACATCATGCCTAGAGGGAAGAAACAGGAAAAGCTCAAATCAACAAAGTGATGCACAAGTAGAATAATAAAACTAGCTAATTGAAGCACTGCTGTCAAATTAAATAACATTTTACCTTGGAGTGGTAATCAAATGCAGTCACTCTTCACTCAAACACTTGGATGTAGGACTTGAGGAGATTATTTCAGTATCATTATTATGTGTCACCATTGGTTATAATGTGGGTAACACAATCCCATGCTTACATATTTTGAGGTAAAACAGGTTCAAACTGAAAGAGGGGGAATTTACATGAGATATTGGAAATAAATTCTTCCCTGTGAGGGTGGGGAGGCCCTGGCAGACATTTCCCAGAGCAGCTGTGGCTGTCCCTGGATCCCTGGCAGTGTCCAAGGCCAGGCTGGACGGGGCTTGGAGCAGCCTGGGATGGTGGGAGGTGTCCCTGCCCATGGCAGGGGGTGGAATGAGCTGAGCTTTTAGGTCCCTTCCAGCCCAAACCATTCTGTGACTGTATGATTGGGTATCATAGCAGAAAGTAAAATTTCTATTTTACACCAGGCAGCTCCTAAGCTACAGGCAGCAGTTCCCGTTCCTTCTCCATCTGTCTGGCAATTTGTTAACACTTTTGCTCACATCCTCTGTTCTCCTGTACCTTAGACTGACTTTACTGACCCCTCACACTCTCTGTTGAGATGTAGAACACTTATTTCAGTCCAGAAAGAAAGGCACTTTTGTGATGGAAATTATTTTACTGAGCAGTTCCCAGTTCTGTGTCTGTTTATAAATTCATGTTCTGTGTAACCCAAAAATGCTTGCCTTCCTCAACACAAGGAAACAAGTCCCTGAACTTGTTTTTCACTCTGGGATGTTTTCCTCTATCCTAATTCATTGTAAAGCAAATCCATAAGTTGAAACACAAAAATGTTCCTTTGACTTAGCCCATTTTTCCAGGAGTGTGTATGTAATAAAGGCAGCATGGTCCATCTCAGGGAGCACCATCTGCCTCTGGAATCATCAGGAAATGCTGCTCCTGACCCAGCTGCACATAACCCCTCACTGCCAAGGGCTGCTGGCTCAGAGACTGTTTAAACAGTTACAGACACCCAAACCTCCAAAAGGAAAGTGAAAAGCAAAGCAGGCTCTTTAATAAGGAACTGTGCAGAGTCCTGCCTGATTATACTCTCCACCCCCAAAAGCATCGTTAAAAATTACTCAGGTAGTTGAAATTAAAACTCATTTCAGGCACTGGCTGGTTGAGCATGGCAATCACTGATTTTCCCTTGCCCACAGGGGATGGCAGTGCTGAGGATGACCCAGAGCTGTGCTCTGCTGTGGTGTTTTCCCTGACTGGTTCAGTTTGTGGATTGAAAAAGAATGTGGTTGAGCCAACCTTTCAACCTGCCCACAAAAACCCTTTTTGTGGCAGCTCTGCAGCCACAGGACAAGGGCTGAGAGGGCTTTAAACTGACAGAGGGAGGGGTTAGATGGGATTTTGGGGAAGGAATTGTTCCCTGTGAGGGTGGGCAGGCCCTGGCACAGGGTGCCCAGAGAAGCTGTGGCTGCCCCTGGACCCCTGGAAGTGTCCAAGGTAAGGCTGGATGGGGCTTGGAGCAGCCTGGGATGGGGGGAGGGGGTGGAATGAGGTGATCTTTAAGGTTCCTTGCAATGTTAACACTGCTGTGCCCTGACAGAGCAGTGTCAGGGACTCCTCAGTGGGAGAGATCCATGAAAGGGAAAGAAAAAGGGAAAAAAAAAAAAGACGACAATAAAAAAGAGGGAAAAAAAGGAAGGAAAAGAGGAAAAAAGCCTTTGCACTGCCTCCTTTTCAAGTGTTCCTTCTGAGCTCAAGTTAAAACATTTTGGCTTTCTTCCCCTGTAAGAAATGACTGCATGGGTTTTCTTCAAGTACTGATGCTCAGACTTGGCTCCTTTGAGCATGTTGCATTTAGGATGAAGAATAAAAACCTGATTAACTCCCTGAGAGCAGAGCTGGGAAGGCGAATTACACTTCTCTGACCATTTTCAAACCTTTCTATGGAAGCACAGGGCTGTTAATCCTCTTTGAGGAATTAACAAATGAAAAAAACTTGATTACATGCCATTTTCAGGTATTCTACAAGACCTGAACCTGCATTATTTGTAAGAATACTGATTTTAAGACAGTAAACCTTACTTTTGCCTATGTAAGCCATGAATATACCTGCATTTTGAGCACAGGAGGTTTGCTTCACCTCCAAACCTGCTTCAATTTGAGTATTTCCAATTTAAAAGGCATGAAATCTTCTATTACTATGTGCTTCAGTGACTGAGAGGTGCAACTGAGGTTATCAGCCTTCAGAATTGTCAGGGAGAACAAAAGATCCTTTTTGAAGGGTGGCTTGCACAGGAGATTTTAATAATCTGGAAAGTTGAAGCTTTGTGTTATGGGGAGAACTAATATAAATGGAGTAGGGCTAAAGAAATGGTAGAACAATTAACACCATTTCCCTTCATTAAGAAAAACTAAGTGAATGCACAGGGCAAAGAGAAACAAACCAGACTGTACCTGGAGGCCTGAGCTTTGCTTTCATCCAGGGCATTGGCACTGCCATGGTCCTCACCCAGCAGCTCGGGTGGGTGGGATGCTGAGCTCTTGCTCTGAGGAGCTGACAGAGCAGAGCTGGAACCTGTGCTCCTGGAAGTCCCACGGTGCTCCAGGAAGTATTTAGTAATAATTTCCAGCAACGTTTTCAGTGGGTTCTCCTTTGCCTGGGCAAAAAAAAGAGATATAAAGGAATAAAAGAGAAATAAATAGGTGGCTGTTAAAATGCTGTGTTGGTCTGGCTGCAGGGTATTATTTTTCCACTGAACAGCAACTGAATATTTTAACTATTCCCTGCAGTTACCTGGGGGTGTATCCCAGGTGTGAGTGCATAAACAATCCAGGGAACTGGAAGATGGCACCTAGAGAATGTCAGGAGCTCAAAGGTGCTGCTGTGTTGAACAAAGGAAGCACGACACAAAAAATAACCTGTCACAGTGATTTCTGGTTGTCATTTTAGCTAAATATTCCAAAGTGTGGTAACTGTGCTCAAATGCACTTTTTCTGCACTGGGAGAGGAGTTTTTTAAGTGGCATTTATGGACTTATATGAAGATAACACCAGCATTGTGATGCCTCATGTCATAAGTGAATGTTTATACTGCATTTCCAAGGATAATAAATGCTAAGGGAGTCATTTTTATCTGCTGTGCCCTATATAAAGCTGCAAGTGGAAATGGGCATGCAAGGACACTTCCACAATTTGGGAAGCACCACGGATCCCTCACCTTGTTCTGTTTGTACAAGGAGTGCAGGTGCAGGACACTGCGGAGCTCATTCCTGTTGTTGATGCTGAGTGGGGAGCGGGGAAGCTCCCGGTCCATGGTGGTGATGGTTTTCTTCAAACCCTGAGAAGGAAAAGTGTCAGACCCCGAATTTCAGTCTCTGTTTTGTTTGGTGTGATATGAAACGTGTGGATGGCAGCAATTTGTGACCAGGTAATCCTTAGAACGTGTGCTGTAATGGTACAACATTGAATTATCAGAGCCCACAGATGTGGAAATAATTAAGGTGGCTGGGTGAGATGGAAACTGATGGACACAGAAAAACAAAAAGCTCTGTGCAGGTGACTTCAGCTGCTAAACAGCCTCCTGAGGCTGATGGCCTGCTGAAGTTATTCCAGCCAGCCTCAGGTTGGAAATCAGTCAGATCTCCACGGCATCAGCAGGTCTGAGGTCTTCAAACTTTGACTTTCAGTCTGTGGTCAGCACCCATGGGCACCTCAGAGACAAAATCTATGGGCAGCTCACTTTCTGGGGAGAGAGGCTGATTTATTGTGAATTGGATCCCAAACTTATTTAAGTGGTACAACACAAGACCACTGTTTTGAGAGACAAAGCCCTGATTCCTTCCTTTTGAAGAGTTATTGTCACAACAAAGGATTTATTTCTCTGCTGATGGGAGTGTCTGGCTCAGATTTATGAAATTAAGGGCAAGTTGTGATAAATAAAGGATCATTATCCTTATAAGCTCTGATGTGTATGAAAGATCTGGGGGAAGCAGAAGCACAAAGGATTATCAGTGCCCCTTGTTTTGAAAATGTGATTTGGAGACAGGATGCAAGACATGAGATTGGGGTTTGTGCAGCACTTAGTGAGACAGTGGCTGTTTAATTTCTGATATTAAACAACTCATTGCTGACACTGGGGGTCTGACATCAGCAGCCATTTCCTTAGTATTTAACAGAAATACAAGGTCATAGGCACTGCCATGGAAATGTGAAGGTGGTTTTCCATCTGCTCAATACCACTGTTCCCCACATCCCTGGGTGGTCCAAAATTCCCTTTATAGTATTAAATTTATGACAGATACAATGGCCTCTTTCCTCCCCTTATCTCAATTCCCTCACTCCCCCCCCC
>VXAC01004589.1:1460924-1471019 GCA_013399225.1 Rhipidura dahli | reverse complement strand
AAAAAAAAGTCCCCCCCAAAAATTACACTATTAAAATAACAATAATAATAATTAAGAAAGGAATGTTCATCTCAGAGAGAGGGATTAATGATTGTTTCCTTTGTTTTTAAAGAACTGTGCGTAGTTACCTGCAGGCGAATACTTCTGTGCTGATGCAACTTTTAACCGTGCGCGCCTTTCGTGAAACGGCGCTCTCGGCATAAAACTGGACAAAACAATGAAAAAAAATACGCAAAAATGAAAAACACAAAACAAAACAAAAAGCAGCTGCTCAAATAAGCTGAATCTCTCACACTGGCAGTGTCTGGGGTGGGAGGTTCGTCAGCTGAGCCTTTCAGGTTACACCTACATGGTCAAGGCTGAGACTATGGTGACACTCTTCGGCTTGGGGATCTGATTAGAGGACCCGGTGCCCCCGAGTGTTGAGATTCCACAGCCTGGCCAGTCTCTTGCAAAATTTGGCCACTCTTGTGTGGGTAATTTTCCTGATCTGTATCAAATTTCCCTTGCTTCAGCTCTTGTCTGTTCTGTCTCACCCCTCTAACTGCAGCCTCCGAGGTGAGCACGGCTCTGTCTTTTACTTAACCCACATTCAGCATATAAAGCATTTCCTAGTCTTGTATTCCCTTATCTTCAGGGAATGATGTATGGACTCCATCCCTGTCCCTCTGATGAATAGATGGGCAGCCAGAGCTTGAGGCATTGTAGTGGTTCCTTCTCCAGCATCATGTCAGGCACAGGCTGGAGCTCTCCCTGCACTGTACCCGACCTGGCTGGCTGTGTCCTTTCCCCTTCAGATGTCCCTAAATAATTCCAAGTGTTTTGTTAAGCTCAATTACTTCTCTGGCTTGATTGAGTTTTGGAATACAGTAGGTTTTCCCAGTGTTGTTTCATTTATCTCAGGGCAGCCTAGAAGTGATTTTGCCTGAGTTTGTGATGTCCTTCCCCAGAGAAGCTGTGGTCCACTGCTCCTTACAGCCTGCAGCCCTGCAAGCTCCATCCCTGCCCCTGGGAAAGACCTTCTGGAGGCCAGCTTGTGGAGACTGTCATCAGAACAGGCCGAGTCTTTTGCCAAGATAAGCTGAGTCTGAGGTGTTCAGATAGTGGACTGTGGTGGATAAAAGGCTTTGTGTTAACCACCTGCATGACTTTTTGGAGATGAGATTCCCATTCTCTGAGATTCCCTTTTTCCAAGACCTTCAGAATAATTTTTGGTTGCATTGAGTGGCAGTGCAGCTCAAGTCTGTGTCCTCTCGTTCTGTCAGCTGCTGCCTGGAGAAAGAGACCAACCCCACCTGGCCACAGTCACCTTTCAGGGAGTTGTAGAGAGTGATGAGGGCACCTCTGAGTCTCCTTTTCTCCAGGCTGAACACCCCCAGCTCCCTCAGCTGTTCGTCACAGGGTTTGTGTTCCAAACCCCTCACCAGCCTTGTTGCCCTTCTCTGGATACACTCAGGTGTCTCAACGTCCCTCCTGAGCTGAGGGACCCAGAACTGGACACAGCACTCGAGGTGTGGCCTCACCAGTGCCCAGTCCAGGGGAAGAATGACTTCCCTGGCCCTGCTGGCCACCCTATTCCTGAACCAGACCAGGAGGCATTGGCCTTTTTGGCCACCTGGACACACTGCTGGCTCATGTAGAGTCAGCTGTTGACCAGTGCCCCCAAGTCTCTTTCTGCCTGGGCACTGTCCAGCCACTCTGTCCCCAGCCTGTAGCACTGCAGGGGTTGTTGTGGCGAAAATGCAGGACTCAGCACTTGGAGTCATTGACCTTCATCTTACTGGACTCTGCCCATCCATCCAACCATTCCAGGTCTCTCTGCAGGGCCCTCCTACCCTCCAACAGATCGACACACCCTCCCAGCTTAGTGTTATCTGCAAATTTACTAATGAAAGATTCAATACCCTCATCCATGTCATCAGTAAAAATATTAAACAGAACTGGTCCCAGCACAGACCCCTGAGGGACACCACTGGTGACTGGTCCCTAGCTGGTTGCAGCACCATTCACCACCACTCTCTGGCCATCCAGCCAGTTCCTAACCCAGCAAAGAGTGCTCCTGTCCAAGCTGTGGGCTGCCAGCTTTTCCAGGAGTTTACTGGGGGAGACAATGTCACTCCTGTCTGTGCAGGTCTGTTAATCAACAGGAGCTGGGGCTGCCTTACAGGCTCCTGGTTTAAATCAGTCACAAAGCTCACAAGTGTCCCTGTCCCAGCTCCAGGGCCCCCGTGGGTGACAGTCATGGCTGGCATGTGGAGCTCACCTCCTGTCACACAGCAGCTGGGGCTGTAGGACAATTTGGCTGGTTCAGCATTGCCAGCTACTGGTCATCTGCAGTCTAAAAACATTCTTCTGGTCAGGGCTAAGGGGGATGCTTCCAGTAATGTGACAGTTGCAGCAATCCAGCACATGGGAGGTCTGGAAAGGCTTCTTAAAGTTTTCTTTCAGCATTGTGGTATCTGTAAATACCATTATTTTCCAGAGTGGGTAGCACTCAATGAGTGGAATAGCTCTGGCTTTTGAGAGGCACCTGCAGTTGTCTGACAGCTTTTTCCTAGAGAATTTGGAATACCATAAAGCCTGATAGCAATGCAAAGTAATTAGAACAAAAGTAATTATGCATGGCTTTTATAATTGCACACAGCTACATGTGAGCTGCAGTTTGCTGACTCCCTTTCTTCTCTGCTCTATGCTTTGGAGAACATAATTGCACTTAAGCTTGGTGTTTTATACTCTGGTGTTTAGGTGATCTTTATTTGTCTAGTAAATGTTGCTGTGGTTTTTTGTAGAAATGCAGAACATTTCATTGTATGTAACAGCAGAAAGTGAAATGTATTAAAAGAAATTTAAATGCCAAACCCAGCAATTTTTGGTGAACAAAAGTTATTTTCCTAAATAGGGGGGTTGGAGAGTGGCTGATTTGTATAGGAAAGGACTTGGCTGGTATTTGTGGTGAGGAACAAAAAGTTGCTTGTGTTGCCAAAACATTCTTTTGGTCCACAGTTATTTCTTTTTTCTGTTGCCTGTCTCTTTTTTACAGCCCTTAGCTCGTTCAGAGGAGTTGGGGGGTGAATGAGTTAAAACAGGTGAGTCAGAGCTCTGAATGCACACAGAGCTGCAGGGTAGAGAGTAACTTACCTGGGACAGCAGAAGGAAATAAAGTTTAATGGGGACACAGGACAGACTGCACTGACCACGGGCACCAAGACAGACACACTGGCCAGCCTTTTCTAACTCCTCACCTTTCTATTTTCCTGGAGCTCATCTTTCCCAAATCACCTTGACCCCTGCCTTCTCCTGCCTTTGGTTCTTTTCCTAAACTTCCCAATGAGTTCTGAAAAGATGCTGTAAAGCTTTTCCCTGCAGCATATAAACCCCTCAGCCCCCCTCCTCAGCCCAGAAGGTGTGCAGGAGAGCCTTTTCATGGTCTCACTGATGGCTCTTCTGTGCCCAGCCTCAGAGGAGATACTGCTGGGACTCTTTTCCTCTGGGTGAGTTTTTTGGGGTTCCCTTCTCTGTTGTTTGTTACTCATCTGTGCTCCTTCAAGCTGAAGACTCCTGTGATAGCCCAGGATAGTCAGAGCAGTGTTCTCCCATCTGATACTCCCTCTGTGGTTCCACATGGTCACAGAATCACTGAATATGCTGAGCTGGACCTTTCCTCACACAGCAAATCTCTTCCTTCCTGCAGCTTTCTCCTCTCCAGGCTGCAGCAGCCCTGTCCCCTCGGGCAGGTGCTCCACCCTGTGCCCATCTGATGTCCCTCTGCTGAACTCAGTGCAGTAGATGAGGATCCTCCGTGTGCCTGAGGTGCCAAAAATGTGCGTGACAGTTCCCATGCACAGATCATTGGGATGTGATCCAGGGTGATCTAAACCCCCCAGAGCCAAGGGGGTGAATAATTCCCCTCAGGCATTTTTCCTCAATTAACAGGCCATGCTCCTTTCAGATGCTGTTGGCTGCCTTTGCTGCTGGGACACGTCACTTGCTGACTACCAAGACTTCCGAATCCTTTTCCACAAACTATTCCAAACAACCACACACTCAGAAATCTGTTCTGGGAGGACTCATTTCATCATTTCCCCACAAAGTGGAGGCAAGCTGAGCAGTTTGTGGGTCCCTGGGTAGAACTTTTGGCCTCTTTTTGAAGCAGGTGCAACATTTATCTTTCAGCAGCAGCTGAGGACCTGCCTGGATGGCCACAACTGTTCAAAGATGCTGGACAGCAGCCTTGCTTTGATGCCAGTCATGGGTGTGACAGCAGCAGTACTTCTTTGAGCCATTAAAATCTTCTACAAACACGAACTGTGGGTGAGCTCCAGCTTTTCTGACCCCATCTCCTCATGCCTTGGCAGCTTTTCTGAATTCCTTCGTTGTACCCTGCAATCTGTCACAGAGCTCCAGTCGTTCAGGACTCTTCTGTTGATGTTTTCATGGTCTCCCTTGACCCATGTGAAGGAGCCCATGGGCTGGATGAGCCTGAGAGCTTCTCCTCAGCATGGCTGATCCAAGCCCAGGGGAAGCAGCAAATCTCCCTGGACAGGGAGGTGGTTCTTTGTCCATCTGGCTCTCGGGCTCTCCACGTTCAGGTGCCAGACCCCAAGGTAGGAGGTCTGAAGGGATTTGGAGTCCTGATGATCACTAATGTGGGCAGATAAGTGGTTTGATTCTTGGCCACCTTCTGAAGTGTCTTTGGAAAGAGGATGAAACTGCCCTTGGAGGCCTCGTGAGAGAAGCTGGCACAGGGTGCCCAGAGATCAATGGATGCCCCATCCCTGGAAACATTCAAGGTCAGGTTGGACAAGATCAACATGATCTGGTTGAAGATGTCCCTGATCATGACAGGGGGGTTGGACTAAATGAGTTTTAAAGGTCCCTTCCACACCAAACCATTCCATGATTCTGTCATGCCTGTCCCTGGAGTTGCCTTGGGACTGACCTCCCTTTGTCTAAATGTCACAGAGGTGGGTTCTCTTGTGGATCTTGAAGTGTTTGTGTGCTCGTGTGTGTTGTTTGTGTGTGTTCTGGATCATTTGAGATCTTTGGAAGGAAGGATTGGGAGCTGGACTTTGATGGTCTTTGTGGTTCCCTTCCATCTCAGGAGATCCTGTGACTCTCAGAGTGTGTATTGACAGCAGAGATGCTCCTGAGTGGATTTGCAGAGGTTGTCTGGATGGCTTTGTAGCACCTTGACTGGCTGGACCAGAATCTGTGGTGAACCAGATTCTTTGCTGCTCTAAAAAACCCTAAAATTCCTGTATGTAGCTACAGTTTCACCCTACAATTTAAATCTCTTTCCTTCCTGTCACCTCATATAAAGGATTGATCTTTGCATGTCTGCATTATATAGATATAATTTTCTCTCCTCTGTGACTCATGCTCTTTATTCATATGAATAATTTTCTCCTTGCTCTTTACATTTTTTTTTCCAAGATAAATTATTTAATGCAGCAGTGCTTGAAATGCTCCATTTTAAGGCCTAAATGAACCTTGGATGTGAGACAGGTTGGCAACGTTGTAATAGGGAAGAATCTCTATTAAATAATTGACAGGTTCTTTTAAAGTGGTGCTTAAGCTTTTGAAGGCTGTGACACCCCTTCAATTTATAGAATTTGGGTTTGAGCAAAATGATGCATTTAGCTTGAACTTGACTCATTGGTACAGGTCTTGATTAGGAAAAAATTCCATTTCAGTTCTGCAATTGTACATTTTATTTAAAAATGTACATTAGTTTGTGTTGGCTGTGAACAGAAATACAGGAAATTACTGCAGATACACTGAAAAAAAGTATTAAAAGGGGGAAGGTGTTTTTGGGGTGGGTGACCTGCCCTTGCCAGCAGCTTTGCAGGGTCACATTGCAGAGAATGAGAATCAATTCTGGGGGTTTATTGACAGCTGTGGTTTGGTCCAGTATTTCCTGATTGACTATAAAGGATGTCAGAGATGTGGGAATCTCCTCCTCAAGGACTGTGTCAGAAGAGCCCAGTAAAGAAATTCACCCAGGTGCTTTTGCTGCCTTTTCTCCATCAAGCATTCCTGAGCTGGCCTCCTCCTCCTCCTTAATGCTCTTTGAGAACTTCTTACTATGAAGTTGAGTGTCCACTGCAAGGTGCTGTTCAAATTAATTCTCATCCTCTTAATTTCTTGTTTAGCTTTGACCTGCCCTGTTTTATGCTTTTCTGCTCTCTGCATGTGGGCAAGCTTTCCACTTCTTTAAATTCTGACCTTTTCCTTCAGACTCCTAAACTCCCTGTTTAGGAGCAAACCAAGCAAAAATTAATTGGATTTTCTTTCTTCTTTTTTTCCCTTTGGTCCATGTGTTATCTGGCCTTCTAACCCAGTGTTCTGTCCCTTGGACTGTTTGTAGATGTGATAGTTCCTGCTTTTGAGGCTGCTCTTTTCATCATTTTCTTGTCCGATAGCCTGGTTTCTACATTGTTCCATTTCTTCACATTTTTTTATCTGGTGCTTTTTTCACTCATCAGCTTTTCTCTACAGCAACCCAGTTTTGTTGTGAGCACCACTAAAAAACAGCTTTTCCAGTGATTCCACTTGAACTGTTTTCCAAGCACTGCTTGAGTCCAAATCAAAAACAGCATCTTTACTGTGGATTTCTTTACAGATTCTTTGAGAAGTTTTGAGCTTGCTTCTCATCTTGAAGAATTGCAGACCCATTCTCTGTAGGTCATTAAACTGCTCGCAGTCCAAAATTTGCACTTTCTGTGCTCAGCATTTCCTGATCACCATCATTGCCCTTGTGGGGATCCAGTTCCAGTGCTAAACTGGAATTAGATTATGGGATTCCTGGCCTCAAGGCTTCTTCCACTCTTCTCTTTTCCTAGAACATCTTCATGCTGGGTAACTTTCTGCTGCTGTGCTGACTGAAACCAGCAGAATCTGCCTGGACCACAAATGGATTCAGTTCATCTTGTTTTATGTTGTTTAATCAGTATTGAATCATAGAATCACAGAATGGGTTGGGTTGGAAGGAACCCTTAAAGCCCATCCAGTGCCACCCCTGCCATGGGCAGGGACACCTTCCACTGTCTCAGGTTGCTCCAAGCCCCATCCAGCCTGGCTTTGGACACTTCCAGGGATGGGGCAGCCACAACTAAGCAGGACCCTTGGTGAAGCCTTACTGTCTGGAGTGGCTGGAATTCCTTTGTCCTGCTCTTAGGTGTGCCCCTGCTGACTGTAATCCCTCTCTAAACACTGAGCATCTTCTGTTGGATGTGAGGAATGGGATGAATTGAGGTTCTCCTCTCCCAGCAACTGTAATTTAAAGCCCTTATTGTTATTAATATAGCCCCTGTTATTTTAGACCCTATTATTAAAATAAATCAAAAGACCTGTTTTGATAAGTGTCACGTTGGCTTGGATTCCTCCAGTGTGGTTTGGTTAATATTTCCTTAAGAACTGTTTTGATGCTGGATTAAAAAGCTGTTTTGTTCTGTAAAAAAGAAAAGGCTGGGCACCAGGCTCCTTTTTACAGCATTCTTCACTCCCCATCAGTTTCTGGAGGATTGGGAACAAAGGACAGGCCTTCAAAAAAAAAACCCCTTGATTTTTACACTGCCTGGTAGCCTTGGCTGCTTCTCTGTGCAGTTCTGAGTATTTCAGAGTTGCAAAGAGTGAGCAAATAATCACAGAACTGCCAGACACAGTTTGAAACACAGCATCACAATCCTTATAACTCATAAACTCTGAGCTGTGGCGTTGTTTCAGTCTGGAGCTTCATCCATCTTTTTGTCTCACTCCTCTGGTGAAGGAGGACTGGTTTAATTGGAATCTCAGCTCTCTGTTGCAGAAAAGTTATGAAACACAGGTAAGAATTAAATTCCTTAGAAGAAATGAAAGCCAACAATATGTACTTGCCCACCACTGAGTTTTATAATTGCATCCAAGGCCCTGAGAGGAAGCAGCTGTGTAATTTATTATACTGTTGTAGTATTTCATGTGGGAATATGATGGATGCCTTGTTCTTCCTGAGCACTGCTGTTAAGGAACTGCTGGAATCCTGAATCACTGCTAAGCATATCCTGTGTGTAATCCATGGGTGTCTTTCAGGTACAGTGCTGTTACTGGTTTCTCAATACCAGGTTGTCATATCCCCGTGAACATTGCACTTTCAGTAGTTAAAAGCCAATTTAGTCACAGTCCCTGGGACTATTTGCAAGGTATCAGGGAGCAGGAGGCAGAGACCATTGTCTCACCTTCATGCTTAGAAAATAGTTTTGAACAAATGTTGGCTGTTATCCCACTGGAAGTATGGAATCCATGCAGCTGCACAGCGGGGCTCTGCTTGGAGCATTCCCACAGCATCTGGGAACAGCAGGATTTGCTGCTCTTTCTTTGTGCAGCCGTTCCATGGTCGCTGACAGCCTGGTTTTTTTTTATATTCTCCTCATTTTTATTCTGTCCTGTCTTAGGGGTGGCTGTCCCGATGTCTGCTGAAGCTCTTACAGAAATCCAACCATTCCTCACAGTGCTATTTCTCTACCTTTTCACTCTTATTTATATCCAGCAGTTTCTAATGTTGTGTTCAGTAGTTTTTCATGGTCTGTTCAGCTGCCTGAACTTCATCCCAGTGCCCCAACTTCTTACAGACCTCAGCAGAAGCTCTCTAAGTTTGGTGGCTTCATAATTTTCTTTTTCTACAATATTCTGCCCTTCAAAGATGTGGAAAATCAAGAGTATATTTTGGTATTAAAATAGGAACTGGCACTGTTGTCAGGAAAATAATTAATTCCAATCCAGTGGTGAACAATAACATCTTTTGGCACACAGACTGAGAAATAAACAAAATGCAAAATAAATTAGAGGGACCAAACTCACACTCTGGCTGTCAAGTCATATTTCAAACATCCTTTCAGTCTTTTAAGATTCTTTTCCCTCAAGGTACAACATATGTTTAATACAAGAATGTGAATCAGAAGAATACAGGAGATGTTTTCTTTTTCCATGCATATCACTGTCAGCAGCATAAGATGTTTCCTTGTTCCCATCATGCTTTTGCTGGCTTTGATGGAATCTGCCAGGCTCCCACTCTGGACTAGCCTTGCTTTTAGATCTCCTCTGCAATCCTTTACCCTTGAGCATCACTTCTTAGAGTATCCAGTTGTTCTGACTGAGACAGAAATAGGAGATTTTGATTTGAGCTTGAGATCCCTTTCCTTTTTACTTTTCCTTTGTGAGGGGATTTTAAGACAGAGTTGAGATGGAGCAATTAGAAGGCCCTGCCTTAGTGTCCTTTCAGACACCTGTAAAGCTGTTAAGGATGAACCAAAGGCCTCTACTTCCCAAAGTTTTGCCCTCAAATTTCTGAGTCCATTCCAAACTTTTTCCCTGTCCTGTGGGTTTTGAATTCAGGTATGAATTATCATCACCTCCTGCCAAATTGCTGCTGTTCTGTTTGGTTTATATACAGTTCCACTGAGGCACTAGCACACTGAGCACTTTTCTTCCTGGTGCCATCCTTTTGTTCCTTTCCTAAGGGAAGGTACAAATTACCTGCATCTTTGGAGCAGTTTTGTCCCAGGTAAATGCCAATGTTCCTCCCACCAGCTCTGCAGGGTGGCTGTTCAGTGCTCTGCATGTTGCAAGACTCTCTTTTCTTCCCCTAAAATGTCCAACCATTTTCTGATTATTAAGGAATTTGCCTGCTGTGGACAACATGCCCAGTGCCTTTTTTAATTTGTTTTTTTCTCAGCAATGATCAAACTGCAGAAGATTTTACATCTGGCCTTAAAAAGCTTTACCAACTGTAGGTTTCAAAGGCTCTTTTTATAGTTTTCAAAGAAGTTGACATTTCCTTCTTTTCCTTTTCTCCCACTGCACGCTTCTGTTGGAATTGAAGTGTTTGCTATCCTGCTCCTGGTACTTTCTGTCCTCTTCCTGAAGAGAGTCACTTTGCCAATTTACAGGGGACAGGCTGTGTAAAAACCATGGGTCTATTTTTTTTTTCTTTTAGGCTGGAGTGAATGATCATGGAATCCCAGAATGACAGAATGGCTTGGATTGGGTTGGATTGGATTGGATTTGGATGGGTTGGGTTGGGTTGGGTTGGGATAGGTTGGATTGGGTTGGGTTGGATTG